>OU015501.1:145473730-145964761 GCA_907164885.2 Dolomedes plantarius
TATATATATATGTATATATATATATAATCACACTTCATTAATATGAATATCAATAACATCAATACATTTATCTCAACAAAATGAATTTCTAATTATCACATTAAATTCTCTAGCCACTCTATTTTCTTTATCGTCCCCAGTTATTATAACTTTCGTGGGACCTCAGTCCCTGGATCTCATCCGCGGTGCAATATTATGAAACAGTTAATCTGAACTGCCCTCTTTCGAATAGACTATCCCTTGGGACAGTTATTACTAATCTTTTGGATCTGGTGAACTTATTCGCACATGACTAATATAACATATATATACATATATAATATATATATATATATATATATATATATATATATATATATATATATATATATATATGTATATGTATATGTATATATATATATATATGTATATATATATATATATATATATGTATATATGTATATGTATATATGTATATATATGTATATATATATATATATATATATATATATATATATATATATGTGTGTGTGTGTGTGTGTGTGTGTGTGTGTGTGTAAGTAAGTAATTAAGTAAGTAAGAATAGCTGGGTATCTAGGGGTTTTAGGGGTTGTCATCAACTTCTAAATCATTACACGACTCAAAAATTACGATTCACATCAGACGAACACTTCTATTTGGACAATTCGGTACATTAAACATAAAACAATTAGAACTAAACATCGTGTGCAAACACGTGTTATATCTTCACAACGTAAATTACTCCTTTGTACTTCATCTTTAGAAAACAGAAATCACACCACAGCCGTCAGCTGGGCAGATACGACTTAGTAGTAAGAAAGTCGATTTTCTCCCGAGTGGTTCACGGAGAGTTCACAGATGGCGCTGGCTGCAAGGCAGAAGCAACAGCGGCGGGTGTCAGAAGCGGGTGCCAGAAGTGGGTGCCAGAGGGCATTCCCACATATATCTATATATATATATATATATATATATATATATATATATATATATATATATATATATATATATATATATATATATATATATATATATATATATATATATATATATATATATATACATATATAAATATACATATATATATATACATATATATATATACATATATATATATATATATATATATATATATATATATATATATATATATATATATATATATATATAAATATATATATATATATATATATACATATATATATATATATATATATATACATATATATATATATATATATATATATATATATATATATATATATATATATATATATATATATATATATATATATATACATTAAATTTAATGAAAATTTAATGAAAAATTAATGAGAAATTTAATGAAATGGAAGAACGCGTCAACACTATCGAGTCGAAACTCAAAGCTACGGTCGAGACTGTTGACCAGAAAATTAGGGAAGCCATTAAGAAACAAATAAACGGCCTAGAGAAGAAATTCGCAGAAGAATCAACGCCAGTTACTGTACCTTACTACTCTGACGCTAGTATTGAGGAGGCGTACCCGGTGTCGAAATCGTCCCGCCCTGCCGTAAAAGTGTCTACTTATGACGGCAAAACGTCTTGGCAGGTGTTTAAAACACAGTTTAATATGGCATCGACTGCCAATGGATGGGACATTGCAATGCAAGCATGCCAATTGGCTACTTCACTCCGTGGCGAGGCTGCCGATGTACTGCAGACCATCGCAGTAGAGAAACAACTAGATTTTGAGGCCTTGTCGAGTGCTCTCGAAATGCGCTTTGGCGAGAAATGCTGTAAAGAGTATAGCCGCTTACAGCTGAAGTCCCGCCAACAGAAATCAACAGAGACATTACAGGAACTTGCGTCAGCTATTGAGGGATTAGCTCAATTAGCTTTCCCAGAATGTCCGACGGAAGTTAGGGATAACCTAGCATTAGAATACTTTGTGGACGCCATCCGCGATCCGGAGAGTCAACGAGCACTAAGAATGGCGGACATCAAAGACTTGAAGTCAGCTTTGGTGTACGCAATGAAGTACGAGTCCGCTCAGAGGGCGACTCGCCGTGACCGCCGCCGAAAACGACCCAATAGCCGCTCGACTTGAAGAAATAGAAAAACGAATCGGTGCCTTGGCAGGGGTGAATTCAAACATGCCGCCAAGAAGAAATCCTTTGAAGTGCTGGACCTGCGGGCGTGAGGAGCATCTCAGAAGGAATTGCCTAACGTGCCAAGCCGACGAATCAAAAGACGCCAAGGCTCAGGGAAACTAGTTCCCGGCCACCTTAAGGGGCGAAGGCAGCCGGACGAGGAGAAGCCCTCTTTTATTACACTGCATGTGTCGTCGACACATCGCGAAGAGAACGGACCGTTTGTAGAAGGGTTCGTGAATGGACAAGAGTGTTGCATGTTAGTTGACACAGGTGCTAACGTTACCATCGTCAGGACGGACATAGCCCAAGAATTTGGCGAGAAGTTACTTTTCACGCCGCCAAATATCACTTTGCAGACCGTGACTGGGGACAAGGTAAAGGTAAGAGGAAAAGTTGCTCTTAATATAAGTTTCGGGAATAGTAGTTATCGGCATACGGCATATGTTGCCGATATCTTTGACCCGATAATCCTAGGACTTGACTTTTTGACTGAAAACAACTTCATAATAGATTTTAAACTTAATCAAATCCATGCCATGACCGAAGATATAATTATATTTCGTAACAATAGTGAATCTTAAACCAGATAATAGCTACCCAAGATATCAGCATTCCTTCCATGTCAGAAATAGTAACGACCGGTTTAGTTCAGAATGACAATAACTATACTCTCGCCATCACCGAATACCCCAACAATGACAATAGTAAAAGAGGTCTTTTAGTTGCTGCAACTCTTGTGGACCTGTCGAAAGGTGCGGTTCCTGTCAGGATTGCCAATGTTAGTGACAAAGCTAAGGTAATCCGGATGAAGGAAATGCTGGCAACTTGTACCCCGATCACCGGAATAAGCAGAAAGTGTGACCTGTCAGTCGTGGAACGCTCTAATTTGACAGAAGATTTATTAAAGAATGTAGAATTGACCGATCTACAGAGGATGGGGGCAGAAAAATTCATCGATGAGTTCCAAGACGTGTTCGCCCGTGCATCGGAAGTGGGTCGTACGAACTTGACGCAACACCGAATTGACACGGGGAACCACCCACCAATCAAGCAACATCCCAGAAGACTCCCTTTGGCGAAACAAGAGGAGGTTGGCGAACTACTACAAGCGATGCTGAAGGATGATGTTATCGAGCCCTCCACCAGTCCGTGGGCTTCTCCTATCGTCCTAGTCCGGAAGAAGGATGGATCTACCAGGTTTTGCGTAGATTACCGTCGGTTAAATGACATAACTAAGAAGGACAGCTACCCGCTCCCTAGAATTGATGACACCTTGGACACCCTCACCGGGCACAAGTGGTTTTCCACTCTTGACTTGAAAAGCGGGTACTGGCAGGTTGAAATCAGACCCGAAGATAAAGAGAAGACAGCGTTCACTACTGGGGCAGGACAAGGGCTATGGCAGTTCAAAGTTATGCCATTTGGACTATGCAATGCGCCCGCGACTTTCGAGCGTCTAATGGAAACAGTTTTGCGAGGACTTTCCTACGAAGCCTGTCTGGTCTATTTGGACGATATAATCGTTGTAGGGCGAGATTTCGAAGACCACCTAAGAAATCTCAGAAAGGTGCAACAAAGGCTACGGGGAGCTAGTTTGAAGCTCAATTCTAAGAAATGCAACTTGTTTCGCCACCAGGTGACGTACCTCGGTCATATCATCTCCGACAGAGGGGTCCAGACTGACCCTAACAAAGTGTCAGCAGTCAAAGACTGGTGCCGACCAGAAGATGTACATCAATTGCGGAGCTTTTTAGGTCTCTGCTCTTACTACAGGCGGTTTGTTAAAGGGTTCTCGAATTTAGCTCGACCCCTTCACAGATTGACAGAAGCAAACCAGAAGTTCGTCTGGACTGATGAGTGTGAAGACGCATTCAAGAAGCTTAAGAAAACCCTAACGTCTACACCCATCCTGGCCTACCCAGAGCCTGATAAAGAATTTATCCTTGACACGGACGCAAGTTTTGGATGCGTCGGGGCAGTCCTGTCGCAGGAAATAGACGGACAAGAAAGAGTTATCGTCTACTGGAGCAAGTGCCTTTCCAAGAGTGAACGGAACTACTGCGTCACAAGAAAAGAATTGCTAGCCATGGTGAAGGCCGTAGAACATTTCCATCATTACTTGTACGGCCGGAAGTTTGTGCTGCGAACCGACCACGCCTCTCTCACATGGCTTCTGAACTTTAAAAATCCTGAAGGCCAGGTGGCCAGATGGATACAGAGATTGCAAGAATACACTATCGACCTGAAACACCGTAAGGGTTCTTCGCACGGTAATGCTGACGCGCTATCCAGCAGACCGTGCTCTGACAGTTGCCGATATTGCACCAAGGCCGAGAAGAAGTATGGCTTTGAAATTTCTACTGTTCAGCAAGTCACTGCTGTCACCCTGTCTCCGGACCCGTGGAGTGATGAGCAACTTCGAAAGGAACAAAATGAAGACCCAGACATCAAACCCATAGTAGAACACATGGGGTTGTCCAGCACCAAACCTGGCTGGCAACAGATATCGACCTTTAGCCCGAATACCAAATACTACTGGGCCCTTTGGAACTCCCTGCACTTACGAAACGGTGTCCTGTACCGAAAGTGGGAGTCAGACGATGGAAAAACAACAAGATGGCAGCTCGTGGTTCCTCGCTCAAAAATTCCTGCAATTTTAGAAGAACTCCACAGTAGTCCCGCCGGAGGGCATTTTGGGGTGATGAAGACCCTGAACAAGGTGCGGGAGCGATTCTTCTGGGGAAAAGCCAGAGACGATATCGAGAAGTGGTGCCTAGCCTGCGACGCCTGCGCAGCTCGCAAAGGACCAAAGAGACGTAGCCGAGGGAAGATGCAACGTTACAACGTAGGTGCCCCCTTCGAGCGCGTCGCCATCGACATCCTGGGACCTCTTCCACATTCCACTGATGGCAACAAGTACATGCTCGTTGCCATGGACTATTTTACTAAGTGGCCAGAAGTTTACCCCATAGCTGATCAGGAGGCAGTCACCGTAGCTGAAACTTTAGTTCTGAATTGGGTCTCCAGATTCGGAGCTCCCATGCAGATACACTCTGATCAAGGGACCAATTTCACATCTGCAATTTTTACCGAAATGTGCCGACTATTGGAGATCGAGAAAACCAGAACAACTCCTCTACACCCCCAGTCGGATGGTATGGTCGAACGCTTTAATAGAACCATCTTTAACCACATTTCTTTACTTGTATCTAGGCACCAGAAGGACTGGGACCGGCACCTACCTCTTTTCCTTTTAGCGTATTGCAGCGCCGTCCATGAGACAACAGGGCACACTCCTGCTGAGATGCTTTATGGACGGAATCTGCGGCTGCCGTGTGACCTCCTTTTTGGCTGCCCCCCTGATACATCCTCTTCTCCGGAGGAGTATGTCCGCGATGTCCAGGACAGACTGGAAGGAATCCACCACTTCGTCCGGGAGCGGATCAACGTGGCCAGCGACAGAATGAAGAGGCGGTACGACGCGACAGCGACAGATCATCAGTTCCAGGAAGGAAGTAAAGTTTGGCTGTGGAGCCCCGTTCGTAGGAAAGGCTTGTCCCCCAAGCTACAGTCCCACTGGAGCGGTCCCTTCGTCGTGGTCAACAGAATCAACGATGTCGTCGTACGGATTCGCAAATCTGCGAACAGCAAAGCGAAGGTCGTGCATTACGACCGGCTCGCTCCTTACCATGGGACGTGAGTGGGTCCTGAAGAGTTCGAGGATACCCGAGCCACGGCTCGTAGGCTGTTGCTCCTAAGTAGATCCAGGCTACCCAATTTATTTATTTATTTATTATTTTTATTTTATATACTAATGTTGCAACTGTTGTTTTTATGTGTTTATTTATTTAATTTGCAATGGTATATGTGTTGTGTTTTTATGAAATTGTATTTTGTAGTAGTATTTTTAGGACCGTTGTTGTTAGTGTAGGACTGTCCGGGACGTCCAGTCTTTAGAGGAGGGGGCAATGTTACATGTTTGGGAGCCAATTTGGCGTTTTATCGCCAAAGTGCGATGTTTCGGGAGTTGTGGAATTAAAACCAAGGAGTAAGTGATAAATCTGGATTTTAGGTTGATTGTTGGAAAATCGTTTGGTTGTGTAGTGTGGCAACGCGGGTTTTGTTTTGCGAGATAAATAGGTTTTTAGAACTGCAATTGAGTTGAAGCGATATCCTTGACGAGATAGGTGATTGATTAATTTAGGTAGTTTGTCGTGACGGATGTAGCGGGAGACCTTGGAATAGATTTCGGAGGCCTCGATATAGTTGTGAAAGGTTGTATAATTTCACTTGCTTATATTTTTATGTGTTATTAATTAAAGCTCTTTTAAATCACAATTTGTCAAGAAAACTACCTAGGAGCTGGAAAGTGTTGAAGTCCAGCGAAGATTGTAAAAAGAAGATTTATGTTAGTTTTGATATCTATAAAAATCTCTGTTTCTCATTTGTGGTAACTGGCATATTTATTTCATTTCGTTGAATGCACTTGTAAAAGAAAAAAAGAACTTTCCGTACCACGATTTTGGTACAATATATATATATATATATATATATATATATATATATATATATATATATATATATATATATATATATATATATATATATATATATATATATATATATATATATATATATATTAGCAGCCTCCCATCTTTTACACTCTATTTATTCTTCTTCTTATTTTTTACACTTCTCCCACTGGGAATTATATTGGTGTCTTTCATTCAATCTCTGAAAACACCCATATCCCTCATTCGCTGGTGTTCTTAATCATAGGCTCATTCTTCACAATTCCTCGTCATCCCATCACCGTACCCTCACTTTTATATTTTCCCACGCTGTTCACTCTCCCACGTGTACCGACCCTTATATGACTTTGGGGTCCGGATTTTCCTGCGTGTGATCCTTTATTACTGGCATAAATTTCTCTCAAGTCTTCACTTCCTTCTTTTGCGCCCTCTTATTTTCTTCTCATCTTCTCTCTTATCTTTTCTAGTTACCTTCTATTTCAATGCGTGCTGTATAAACTATTCTTCATATCTTCCCTTTTTATCTTCCTATGTAATTGTCCTCGTGACACCATATTTGAAAAGTAGTTGTCGGTGAAGTGAGAGTGTCGGTGAAGTCAAAGTGGTAATCAAGCCGGAATTGACAGTGCAAAGCCAGTTCCAAGTTCTGAAAGCAACCGTGATCTGGTTCTCCCCAGATTAGAATAGTGTAATAGAAATGGAAGTAGTATTTGCTTACAGAATAAAGACTGCTTTAAAGAAATTTATCATAAATACAGTAAGATGAAAAAAGTAGTATATAAAACACTGGTAAACTAAACAAGCCCAGATGCCAGTCTGTTATTAAATAATTAAGGCACCGGAATTGAAACCTAGAAGTTTAAAATATGCGAAATTCAGCTACCAACCTTGCAGAACGTATACAGTAAAAGCATTGAACATTCCTTAACAAATACAGGGCGAACCAAAAGTCTTGCCCTGGTTATAAAAATTCATTACAAAATAACCGTTTAATATAATAATGCAACTTTTGTATCGTTGGATAGGTCAGTTTTTGTAGTTTTTTTTTGTGCATTAAATGACGCGAGTGCTCCTTCCTCAGGGAAATATTTGAAAGGAGGACATCATTTTCGGCGTCAATTCAAGAGAAGGCCCAAAAAGCGTTACCCCTAACATTTACTTCGACTTATTGCAACTTTTTCAGAAAGATGTCGCACCCCCACACTGGGTATCTTTAGTGCGTGATTTCCTAGACGAAACATGTATTGTTTGTACTGTAACAGAAGACATGTTAAATAACACTTGGCGGGAACTGGAATATAGCTTCGACATTCTCCGATCTACCAAGTGGGCACACGTTAAAATATACTGAGGTAAATGGTCTTTTAAAAAAAATTATAACAGTACTTACAATATATCCAAACAAACATAGGTCTAATTATAATAGTTTGAGCACGATAAATATTTCTAATCAGTGCAAGACACTATATATACTGAGAATAACATTAATAAATAACTAATTCATGTCACATCAGTCCGAATGTGGACCAAGGTCTGCGGAGCCCATCTCAGGTTTCTTGACAGTGGGCTTGGGTGCCATACAGCATATGTCTCGGTCAGGTGGTCAACCTGACGCGGTACCCTCAGAATTAGTTCACAAGCATGCTTTGTCATAATTTTATCGACCCACTGCAGGGATGAAAGGCTGATAATAACATTAATAACAACCTGCCTTATCATTATATTGCATCTTTGTTCAGAGAATCGAATGTTTGTTCTTTTAATAATAATATCAAATATTTTATGACATGTTTAACTCTTGACTGTTTGGATTATGTGTAGTGTTTTTATAAAGCAATTGTTTAAAATCAGCAATCTATGTATATGTATGATATAGCAATGTCACATTCAAAGATTTTCAGTAATTCAAAACAACAAATATCATAAATTCAACATTTTCTCTAATAAATGCATTACTCTTTGTAGCTATAAGGGTAAAATACGAATATTTATTATTTATTAAAAACAGAAATTTAACATTACAATCTAATAACGGTAATATTTTCAGTTATAAAACAGACCTTTCTGTTTGATTTATTTATGATATTTAATAGTTTTTGAATCTGAATTTTACAACCATTCTATTTATAATTGCACTTTTTAGGTAAAAAAATTGAAATATTGCATTTAATGATTAATACCTTTGATAATAATGGAACTAAGGCAGGTTTATATGTTTTTTTTTTTTTTAACATTTGTGCAACTGCAGAAGATTTAATCTAAAAGAATAGCAATGTACACACATTTTCATATTCTGTTTCATTCATATATATTTATTGCATATATATTTATCTATGCATATAAGAGTTTTGATCAGTATTTAGGCATAAATACACAAAAGCTAGTTTACCTATTAAAAATATAAGTAGACCAGAACAAATGGCATGTTGTCACGCGATCAAAGTCAATATTACTTAATCAAAATTTTGGGGAAAAAACTCATGGTTTAAAAAATTATCGTTGTTAACATTAAATATAATTTATGGACAGCCGGATGTTGGTATATCCTGTTTAATTATAAAGTATAAAAAAATACTTAATGTTTAAACTGTGTTTCAAAGAATATATATATATACAGTAACCACCGCTTATAGTGATCAGTGGTTATAAGAATCAATCGTTTATAAGAATCAATATCGCAAAAACAAAAACAAATGTATTATTACCATGTTAAAATTTTCGCTTTAAAGAATTAATCCACCGGTTTTAAGAATCAGTTTATACTCTTCGCTTTCCTTTCATTTTTCCAAAAAAGCCACTTAAACCCTCAAAAGGTACGAAGTTCATTCTTTATTCTTTTTAAAAGAAAGCGTAATAAGATGGGATGAAATACAGTCGTAAAATGGATCCCTTTCTTTGTTAGACATAACATAATAGTTTCCCTTTAAACGTTTTAGCTAAACACTGTCCTATTAGCTTGACCCAGGGCCATCCTACCCATGCGGATCCAATTTCACTTTTCTCCGCTGACAAACAAAGACACTCTTTTTTCCTACCTCCCACATCCTGGTTGCGGCTTCCTGAACCCTGAAACACATAAATTTTCGGGGAAGTGTCCACTATCACTTAGGAAAACGTGATATTATTAGATTCAGCACGTTATCAAACCGTGAAACGTAGGCTAGAAAGTGAATCTTGGTCTGAGACTATTGGTATCGAAAGAGGTATAAACAGCCTCCTGAAAACTTCATTACGTCAAACTACCATAGAAAACTTTTTCTTGCATCCTTCCTGTAATTGAAATGTTAAACTGTTAAGCAGGTATGCTGTAACAAATATTGGATTTTTTTCTTCTCTTACTATAATCATGTGTATCTCCTTATAGGTCTAGAAATTAAATTGCATTTTTTAAGTTATAAAATTAATTTTAATAAAAGATAATTAACGTAAATTAAAGAGTGTTTTATAGTAAGTTATCTAATACATGTATATATAGGTGTGTGTGTTCCTGTCCAAAAACCTAAATTTCGGCTATAAGAATCAACCGCTTATAAGAATCAAAAACAGTAATAACAAACGTGATTCCTATAAGCGGAAATCACTATATATATATATATATATATATATATATATATATATATATATATATATATATATATATATATATATATATATATATATATATGTGTGTGTGTGTGTGTGTGTGTGTGTGTGTGTGTGTGTGTGTGTGTGATGACCCGAATGGTTATCTCTGGAAGAAACACAATCGAGGCCGAAATTAAATGCAATTCCAAATCATACGAACAACTGAAGTTTATTCCATGAAAAGAGCAACATGTTACTCGCAACGAAGCCAACCCGCGTCTATCGTAAAAGCGCCAAAATACAATTATCTCAGAGAGGTTGCCAGAATTGGCGGAGGAAGTTAGTGTGTGGAAAGGCGAGGCGTTTTCGCCAAATAATAGAAAAAGGGGTTATCAGAACAGATATAAAGTTCAGAATGGGCGATTATAGGTTGTCAGTAATACTATCATATATATATGTATATATATGATAGTATTACTGACATACACCGCTTTGCATTTCTTTCTATATATATGAAAGAATGACGTTCCACCTTTATTAATTAATGCAAATTCTAAATTTGCCCGTTAACTTTTCAATAAATTATAGTCCCCTTTTTCAAATTATGACCTAAGTATAAACGAATTAACCAGCTAAATTTTCCCTTAATGCACGTGCTAAACAGTAAGTTATTTTGAAAATATGATGATTCAACCGTTCTCGAAGTTTTCAGGAGATCATAGGACATTTGACGCTCGAGGTCAGATGTTCACCGATAACCAATTAGAAGTTTTTTGGCCCCCTGATCTATGATGTCCTGAACCCTTCGTAAAAGCTTGAGCTAGAGATTCTCAGCGGCTTCTTTCCGTGACTGTCCTCGTATAATCATGTTGTCTCGTCCATGCTTTATGTTATGTTTGCATTCTTTTTTCTTGTGTGCTCTATCGCCGTGCCGCGCCCTTTCTCAGACCATCAAGATGTAATGTAGCTAAGTAAGCCCGGAATTGTACTTTTATGTGTGCTGTTCCCTACTTCAAAGGTCATTGTGTGTCCAAAATAAAGAGTCCTAAAAATCTATGGAAGGTTCTTCGACACGACTGCACGTCTAATGCCTACCACTTCTGGGCATTGTATATATATATATATATATAATTCCTTTTTTATCACATGTGATACAAAAGTTTCATATTTTTTAACAAGGCTGGACGACAGCAACGATTCTGAAACAGGTTGTATCATATATGTGGTACAAAGTACCTCCCTTAATTTTCTCTTTTTGTCAACTAGTGGCAGTAATTGTCCACGATTGTGTTTATATTAGCGTCTTTGAATGAAAGCACGATGTGGGAACAAGTTTTTTTATTAATTAATTATGCAGATATTAAACTAATTTTAAAATATACATTTTCTTTGCATACGAGTTACTTCTTTATATCATTAAAAGAAATTTTCACGGAAAAATTAATGCATCTTAACACGTTAAACTTTTTTGTATCACATATGGCTTCTCCAAGCCGAGGGAAAGAAAATACAGTAACCACCGCTTATAATGATCACTGGTTATAAGAATCAACCGTTTATAAGAATCAATGTCGCGAAAACAAAAACAAATGTATTATTTCCATGTTAAAATTTTCGCTTTAAAGAATCAATCCACCGGTTTTAAGAATGAGTTTACACTCTTCGCTTTTCTTTAATTTTTCAAAAAAAGCTACTGAAACCCTCAAAAGGCACGAAGTTCTTTCCCTTTTTTTAAAAGAAAGATTAATAAGATGGGATGGAATATAGTCGTAAAATTCACCCCTTTCTTTATTAGACATAACATAATAGTTTCCCCTTAAACGCTTTACCACAACACTGTCTTATTAGCTTGACCCGGGGGCATCTTTACTCGTCCGAGTCTGATTTCACTTTTCTCCACTGACATTCAAAAATAGGGACTCTTTTTTACCACCTCCCACATTCTGGTTGTGTCTCCTTGGACCCTAAAATACATAAATCTTCGGTGAAGTGTCCACTAGCATTCAGGCAAACGTGACATTAGTAGATTCAGCACGTTATCAGACCGAAAAATGTAAGCTAGAAGGTAAATCTTCGTCTGAGACTATAAGTATTGAAAGAAGTATAAACAGCCTTCTTAAAACTTCATTACGCCAAACTACCGTAGAAAACTTCATTATGTCAAACTACCGTAAAAAACTTTTTCTTGCCCCCTTCCTGTAATTGAAATGATAAAACTGTTAAGCAGGTATGTTGTAACTTGTAACAAATATTGTATTTTTGTCTTCTCTTACTATAATCATGTGTATCTACATATAGGTCTAAAAACTAAGTTGTATTTTTAAAACTATTAAAAATAATTTTAATAAAAGATAATTAATGTAAAGTAAAGAGTATTTTATGGTAAATTATCTAATATATGTATATATAGGTGTGTGTGTGTTCCTGTCCAAAAACCTAAATTTCGGCTATAAGAATCAACCGCTTATAAGAATCAAAAACAGTAATAACAAACGTGATTCTTATAAGCGGAAATCACTATACCACTAGCCGTCCTAAAAGGACTTTTGGAAAGCATGTCCCGGAGGGTTCAGGATGTAATTGCCTCCGTGGAGGCTCTACCATCTATTGAATATGAATAAATTTTATTTTTCTTTTCTATCACAGGTGTCCAAATACTTATTGGTAGATATTGTATAATACAATTTCCATTTTTCCATATTTTTACAGATTGCAGCAGCGTTCGCAGAAATTTCCAAAGGGTGGTGGTTAATAGTATTTTACATTCCAGCTTAAATTACATTCCAGATTTCCTTTATTTCCATGATATTAAAAAATTAAGATCTTGGCAGGAATCATGCGTTTACTTACGTACATGCTTACAAAATTCCCGTGAGCAAAAATAGAGTGTTCAGTCTAACATCACCAGAAATTCCTCGCGGCAGTTAGCCAGAATTCCTGTCCTTCAGTGATAGAGAATTCATTATATTAAGTTGCTAAATACCTTGCCACCGTTCCATTAATATTTTAGTATACAAATTCTAAAATACTATTAAATTGAAACAAAACGTTAGCGGACAAAATTAAGAAGGATATTGCATTACTTTTCCATTATTATCCGAAACCTCTCCATTTCTCTTTCTTTATAGAAATAGGTTCTTACATAAGAAAGAACGTAAACACATTCTTAAATTGTTAGTGCGATTAATAAGTTTAATATGATGGTATGCCACATACATCAGACTATTGACCATGTGGTGACTGTCAGACAAGCAACTTTTGCAGCTGAAAATAAAAATAAAATAAGTTAAAATAGGAGAACTTTTTACGTGGATATCCATATATATTTATTTATATTTATATATGTATGCGTGTGTGGGTGTATTGGCAAATGCGTGTATTTGGTATCCAGAAGTCTTTTAAGAGATAGAATTTTGAGCTTAATAGTACAAGCTGGAGGGGAAAATATTTTTGTATTGATTCGCATGACATTTTCTTCGAAATTGTCATGTAACATTAATATTATGTAAATTATCTACCTCCAAAATTTTTTACGTAATGCCTAAATTCCATACTGACTTTTGAGTTAGATTCTAAATGCCATTTACATTTATTGATTCAAAATTGTTTATCATTTAAAACAACATAAAGCATTCTATATTCTTTATTGTACATCCATGTTAAATACGTCTGTATAACAAATCTGTTAAGTTTTTGAAAATTATGTATAACTATTTAACCTCCCTCCCCATCCCCCAAAATGTACATGAAATTAAAGTACAACTATACTCTTTCTTGGTTAGTGGGGGTGTTTTGTAGTGAAGTATGTGTAAGTATGTTATTTCCATGTGTATCTTTTGGATTAAATACTATAAGCTATATAGAAATAGATAATGTATCAGCTTTTTAAAATTAAATTTAGCTAAATTTAGTAATTATTAAATAATAATTCTTCTGTGGGAAATCTGGTTTTATTATTTAGTAAAAATGTTCATGCTGAAAATCTCGTTAACGCGCACCTACACACCTACACACCTAAACACACACACACACACACACATATATATATATATATATATATATATATATGTAACAGTTATCGTATTTAAATTTTTGACTTTTATATTCAATTTAAATCCTACTTTCTGTGACCATATGGTCAAAAGTCTGTTGTATATGCATACCATCATAATAAACATATTACTGACATTAAAAATTTACGAACATTCTTTCTTAAAATGTACTGTGTTTAAGCAACCGTTAACAAAATATTTATGAGACCAAAAACAGATAATCTAATATTATGAATAAAATTTTACCTAAAATTTTTTCTTATCGTTTTCAAACTGATTAACCTTTCAAATTCATTTAGACCGGATCACTTTTATATTCCCGTCAAAGAAACTAATTTGAAGTTGAAAATCGATTTGAAGGTTTTTATTCTTATTTTAAAAGTAATTTTCCCTCTTTTTTAGTTGCCTATTTGTTTTAGTATGTCATTTTTTATAGCAAACTTCTTTTGCAAATATTTGCTCAGTATAAGCTGTACGATGTATTTTTTAAGCATAAGTCAATAAAGGAAACCACTTTCCTCTAATGGATCCGTGTAGAAAACTTAATAATACAAGTAAACGAAACATGTCTTTGTAACTGCGCCATTGCATTTTGCGATGAGAACGCAAAAAGGCTGCTTATAACTCTGTCAAATATTTGTCATTATGTAATGTATGCTACGATGTTTATCAAACGAAATATTAATGCACGGAAAATTATATACTTTAAAGAAAAAAAAAATTTAGTTGGAAATAAACATAAGAAAAGTTATCAAAGGGTGAATAAGTTATGATTCTCGGGAACATATATATATACTTATTTATTTATTTATTTATTTTTTAAGAACATTAAAATAATTAAACACTATTTGTTTAAACAAAAAAATTCTGGCTTAAGGTGGTTTACTAAACATCATTTACTCTCAATTAAATTTGCTTCGAGGTTTACAAAACTATTACTTTTAGATCTAATTAAATATAAGCTTAACTTGATCCAATTTGGATGTTAAAAGAGGAAGGGAGCAGGTGTAGAGTACTGTACAATAAATTTTCTGGATAAAGATTTTGAGCAGTTAAAACTACCTACCATTATACACAATAATTCTAAATTACTACTAATTAAGGATTGTGGTAAAATAACCGTTGCTTACAAATATCAAAAAACGTTAAGGGACCTAATCTGTAACTACAACTTTTGTAGTCATAACTTACGCCAGCGTTTCTCAACCTTTCAGGATTCGCGGCCCAATTTTCAATCATAATTTTCATCGCGTCCCCCGCATACAATAAAATGCATACAATAATAATGTATTTTGAGTTTTTCAGCTTTGAACCTACACTACGACCTTAATTTTAAACCTTACAAATTACCAAGAATACGGAAATTTATTGACATTTGGCTACACCGATCCTCAGCATTGACAAAATAAGAATCCGGTGCCTTTTTATTGCTTTTGCGTCTACCATATCGGACTTTTTCTCGGTTTTGCGAGAAGTTCCAATTTGTCTCGACCATTCTGGAAGGTCGACAAGATGCCGTCTCGAAGCAAATGATTTCTCATGGGGAGAAGGAGAATGTTCGATAACGCCAGTTTCAATTCCATCCAGTCTCATTCGAGTCGATCTTTCTATCGCTATCGAATCTATCGTGAATGTGTTTACGGCAGAAAATTTATGCAGAATCATGGATAAATTTCTAAGCGGGTGTAAGCGAGCATTAGACGATAGTCAAGCATCAACAAGTTCACAGACGAGCGTGGTTCCAAAAATAAAATCAAGAAAATATTCTCAAGAATACTTAAATTTTGGGTTTACCAGTACTGAAGTAAAAGAAGAGGAAAGGCTCCTGTGTATCATTTGCTCAAAAATGTTGGCGGCAAACAGCATGAAACCTAATAAACTTAAACGACATTTGGAAGAGCTTCATATTGAATACGTCAACAAACCCAGAGAATTCTTCGAATTAAAATTAAAATCATATTAAAAACAAAATTCCTTTAAAAAAAACTTTGTCTGTGAATGAAAAAGCTTTAATTGTCTCTTACAAAGTTTCATATAAAATAACCAGTTGTTAAAAGCCTCACACCATTGGTGAAGAGCTTATTTTGCCAGAAGCAATTGAGATTGTAGAAACTATGTTTGGAGATAATTTTGTTAAACAATTGCAGTCCATACCTCTTTCAAATGATACTGTTGCCCGTCGAATTGGTGATATAGCTCAAGATGTACAGTGTCAGCTTTTCTCAAAGTTGCGTGACAAATTGTTTTCAATACGGCTTGATGAGGCAACAGATATTAATAAAGATGCTCATTTCATTGCCTATGTTAAATTTTGGGATGATATGTCAGTAGTGGTAGAATTAGTTTTCTGCAAAACAATAGAACTCAACGCAACAGCACTCGAATTATTTGCGATCTTAAATGATTTTATGAACGAGGCAAACATAGAATGGAAAAATTGCGTTGAAATATGCACCGATGGTGCTCGTTCAATGTCCGGAAGATTCCAAAGTATGCAAGCACTTGTAAAAGAAAAATCGCCGGAGTGCGTCTGGACACATTGCATAATCCACAGAGAAGCTCTGGCTTCCAAAGAAATGAGTCCTGGTCTGAATATTGTGTTAACTACGGTTGTAACCGTAGTAAATTATATAAAAATGAGACCCCTGAAATCAGGACCCCTGAGAATCTTTTCCGCACTTTGTTAAAATATGGGTGCAGTACATTCAGCGTTACTATTATTTTGCGAAGCAAGATGGTAATCCCTTGGGAAATTTTTGCAACGTGTTTATGAATTAAGGGAAGAAATCGCCATTTTCCTATAAGAGGAAAACAGACCGGAAGCCGAGAATTTTCGCGATGGTTTATTTGTGATGAAATTGAGCTACTTGGTCGACATATTCGAGAAAGTAAATAACTTGAATCTTCAACTCGAAGGATCAAATACACACACACACACATATATATATATATATATATATAATAATAATAAATAAAATCAGTTTTTAGATTTCTTAAAACATTGTGAGAAACTATTTAGCGAATAAGATCACAAGCCCATATATCATTTTTGCATATTTGATGACTCCTGTAGTTATAATTACATATTGTTTTAGTGCTTTCTTTATAAAAACATATTTATTTAAATAGGGAAATTTTTAAAACCTCTATCAGTAATTTTTCATTTATAATAACGTACCATGAATTAATGAGTTAATTTCACATGGAAGTAGTGAATAGAAGTAAAACACTCATACCGTCACTCGCAGACCTCTTATAGTAAGTAAAATGGGAAGGGAAAGTTCTCCTTGAATGTTGAAACATTTATTCAAAAATTTAAACTTGCTAATATTAGGCGGAAAACAATATCAAGTTAATTAAGTACCGACAGAGGGCTAATTTTGTTCGCTATTAAGTATGCAGGACTGTTCTCATATTTTTCTCTAACGTAAGGAAAATACACATGCTGGGCCCACGACACTCATTTGTGGAATTAAATCTATGTTTTGAATTTTGGAAATAAATGTGTTTAAAAAATAGAAAAAAAAGATAAATATAATTATCAATTGTTAAAGATTAGGTCATATTGAGAGTTCTGTACTTTGTAGAAATTAAAAGACAGATATATGTATTATAATGTAACAACATTTTCAAGTAATGGCATGCTGAAGAAATTTCATTGAAACGATTTCTTGATTTAAAAGTGAAAATTATAGATATTTTCTATATATGTCATTATAATTACTTCGTTTTATCTCATCGACTAAAACTGTCTATTCTGTCGAACTCCACCTCATTTCGGTTTGGTGTCAAAATAACTATAAAATGAATGGAAGTTAGATGTTCCCCTGAAACACGTATAAGCCTTCAGATTAGATATTACCGCATTCCAGTGTGTACTCACACAGTAGTATTTATCATAAGTAATCTGATATTACAATAAATTACGACTTTTTAATGTTAGGTGTTATATAAATTCCAATCATATGACACTTTCATCGTTAGTTCATCGAAAGTTTTTAATTTTGAATTTTTTGTAAAATTTCTTAACATAATTATTATTATTAAAATTGCAATTGCAAAAAAAAACATATTCATATACCTGAAAGACAATCTAATAATTTGATAAAGGCACAACTTTTCACTCACATAAAATTCCTTTATTTAATAAAAAAAAGAAAATTGGACTCGGACGGAAATTAAAGCCGCCTTTCCACATCTCTCTGCAGGTACGTTTCCCTAGAAATGTACTTCAAAATATATTTTTGGTATCCGTACCGAGGATTTAAAATGAATTTCGATCGATTGTAAACATGCTATGTAATATCCTACAACTAGAAAATTTATTTAACTTAATA
Organism: Dolomedes plantarius; assembly: GCA_907164885.2. Classification (NCBI taxonomy): domain Eukaryota; kingdom Metazoa; phylum Arthropoda; class Arachnida; order Araneae; family Dolomedidae; genus Dolomedes; species Dolomedes plantarius. The sequence goes on from OU015501.1 coordinate 145,492,348, forward strand.
ATTATTTAAACAACGTAAACAATTTACAAAAATTAGTGTCAACATGGTTTAATACAAATGAAGTACTCTTATAACACATTAAGTATTGTTTGATTAATTAACATTAAAAAATGGTTTAGAGCTAAAAGGTTGATGGAATTCGATAAGGAAAGCAATGTTAAGCTACAAAAATATTTCATACTGAAATGCTTGCTGTTCTGTCTCCGTTTTTTGTTTTTCATTATAACTCAGGCATAAAAATATACCTTATGAACAATGCTTTTCATACCAGCATATATTAACGGAAATAGATTCACATTTAACAATTAGCAACTCAATTTGTCACAAGGAAAATATACTTTCTAATAATTTTTCTGAATCTTATTTCTTGTTATATTTCTTGTTACTTTTTAAGCTGCATATAATGTATGAGTTCAATTTTTTACGATAAATTTGGAAAGTGTAACTAAATCTTAACAACAAAAATTTAGTTTTTAAAATGTCTTTTAGACTTTTGAAGTTATGTGGAAGCCCTTCTTTTATTGTAGGATATTGTTAGGCATAATTTCTTCTTACTTCCCTTTTAGAGAAATGAAATCTATGATTTTATGATACAGTGGTATGAGTTATACAATAACATAGTAAAGTGGTGAATAATGTGGAAAGGAATAAGGAATTGTTTTGTAGCAGGACAAATAAATATTTAATAATAAATAAGGCAATGTAGCTCACTAATTATCATTTGTAACGAAATATTCAGCATGATTAATTTATACAATTTAACACGGAAAACACATTTTATTGAAAATCAGAGGTATTTAAGATTTCACTTGATGATAAGAATGCCGACGGTTTTTAAAAAGAACTTGAAACTATTAAATATTAAACTTATCATTACCGTAAAAATACTGTCATTATGAAAGAGTATCTCTTCATTGAATTAGGATATGAAAGCTTGGCGAAGAAAAATATTGCGTTCATTTTGCTGTAAAATGCAAAAATGTAATTAACAGTATGTATTTAGGATATTTTCTATTTAAATTATTATAAAAAATTTGAAATAAAATGTTTCCCTTTTTTCATAAAGTATTGATTTCCTTAAAACGTACATAGAATAATATCGATATTGGTTAAGAGGTTTTACAAAAACTATTACATTTTTTCGACTATTATATTATAAAAATCGGTACCATTTTAAGCATTTATTCTAGTATGATTCTTATATATAAGGTACACGAGAATACTTTACAGAGGAAATTCATACATGTTCTATCGAAAAGAATAAACTGTATCAGAAAGCTCACAGAGGGACCTCTAATGCTGAAAAAGTTTAAAATACGTATCTTAAAATAATTATCATTTTCATATATCATCCCTCTCTACTAAAAAGACAATTAACCGAAATTTATTAATTTTTTATCCAGTGCTAATAATAATTTACTTTCTCTAAATTATTCTTACTCCTAACTATTTGATCCCTCCTACCCCTGACCCCTCCCCACCAAAAAAAAATACAGAGAAAGTTATTAGTAAACCACAGCATAAAAATAAGTACGCTGGTAGAAAATCCCCTATCATTAATGATATAAATAAGATTTTAAACTCCATACATAGTTTCATTTTCAATTTGACAAACTACTGAAAACTTTACATCCTACGTATTTCTTGAATTCCCCTGAAAATATGGCTTAACTATGCTATGAAATACTATCTTAAAAGATTAAACGACTTAAGGATATATCTTACATCTTTATAAGTTTAAATCAATAAACTTAAGACCTAAGTGAAAACTATAAACTGAAATGAAAGGAAGAACGTCTGGCACCCACGAAATATGGCAATTTATTTCTCATTATTGAAAGAGCAACATGAGGTTAACACTATTTTATTCTACATGTGTCGGGAACTCTTTAAATATCAAACATATCTTAAGACAATGTGTTAATGCGTGCTCTTTCATTTAATCATCAAAGCTCATTAAAGTAGTATTCGGTATTTACTACCTTGAAATATAAAGTGGTATAGTTCAAATCTACATTATACTTGGAATAGTAAGAGAGTTTTTTTTTTTTTGGTGATTGCGATAATAGGTGGAACAATGTATAAAAAAGAAATACCCGAGGTAGACTAGTGGTAGCGCGTCCGGTTCGGCACCGAGTGTGCTCCGTTCAAATCCCGACAAGCAACATTACATACCTTCATGTCTAGGGCGGATATGTGCACGTTAAATCCATAGCTTGGAAAGTCTCTCTATGAGGTCCAAAAATGTGGGAAAAGGTACGATCCCTCCCAGGTGTCACTCCTGAGTGTGTTCGGTGAAAATGGAGGTGGCACCTAGCTAAGACGGACTCCGCCCCTTGTAGTGCTATTGTAAATAGGAGCCAGACTTCTCATCCCGCAAAGCCTTTGTAGACCTGGTCTGGAACACTTCCGGCGAGGGACATTAATAACAACAACAACAAGATTATAAAAACAGCCACATAAAATTCGAAATAGTTTTGCAGCTTTGAAAAATACTGAAACCAAACTCCTATAAAATAGAATAGAAGTAAGTTATTCATTTATTTATTTATTTATTTATTATTGTATTATTATTGCTTTTATCAACTCAGTTTCAATGTAATATTTACAGGTGTTGATTGTATAATTCAGTCGTCGATATGGTAGAAGGAGAACTATGTTGCGGTATTTATGAACTACTAGCTGAAAACCCGTCCTTCGCTACGGAGTACAATCAAAATAAATACAACGGTGAATGTATGCAATTAATGTCCAATATGTATATATATATATATATATATATATATATATATATATATATATATATATATATATATATTTACCAGATTTATTTATTTTTTTGGATAATATCCAATCGTCTGCTGGATTAGAAAGAAAAAAAAAAATTTTTTTGTCTATTTTGTTGTTATGCACGTGACGATAAATTTATTGAAAGTACCAGAAAAAGAAATCACGTGATCAGCGATTAATAAATTAAATTCTAAAAATGAATCTTTAAAAATTCACCAAAAATCAGAAAATCGAGATAAAGGTTCGAAAACGATTTCATTTTAAAAGAATTTTTATGATCTTTCTAATGATATATATTTTATAACCCTCAATTTATTATTTTAAATGGAAACTTAAAAAAAGTTACAAAAACAGCTTAAAAATTTAATTTTAAAAAATCTAAGAAGAATTTTTGAAAAATATTTCTTAGTGCACCCCTACAGCATAAGAAGAATCGCCATGCAAAATTTCAGCCCTTTAGGTCCAGCGGTTTGGTCTGTGCGTTGTATGTCAGTGAGTCAGTGAGTTACGGAACTGTTTTATATATATAGATTATTCTCTCATTCATAAACTGACGTTTAAGTGTGTTTTTCCAATTGGAACACAACAAAAGTGAAGTCCAAATAGCAATAATTTAAGGAGGGAAATTATTTAGTTAATTTACGGTACCGGTTTTCCTGCCCTTTCTAAATCTTTTCTTCAAAATATATATGAGTGGTTTGGGACTGACTACGTAAATGCGCATCCTTTATTTCTGAATAATATCATAAAAACACTGTCAACATTGCTTTGAAATCTTTACTATTCTCAATCTCTATAAATACTAAAACGGAATTATCTTCATTTCTGGAGGAAGGATAAAAGGAAACAAAATATATGTTTCATTTTGTATCGATTACAAAGTTTATTGGCTTTCTCGAAATCAGTCATTTAGGGATAAAAAGTCTGTCTTCTTCGCGCATGCATTATTCATTAATTATAATTATTCGTTAGTTGAATGATACTTTTTGTAATAAGAACCATAATCATATGTAATTGATAAGACTCATCGCTATCGAAGAGTAGCTTTTCTAAAGACATTTTTTTTTCAAGTGACTTGCGTGCTTGACGGGACAAAGAAATTTTATAGTAAAATAGAAGCAAATTATCTGTTGAAAGACTTGTCATTCAGTTGGTGGCGCTCAAATAAAGTGTATTTTTTCTCTTACAAAAACTGCGCTTCGTTTTTCACGGAAAATGATTAGGAATAACTTGAATCTGAAGAATTCCTAAGTAGAGCCATATAAAAGTACTTAAAAATCCATCAATCGGCAATTTTCTACCTCACTCTGTGTTGTAATGAAAATGAGAAACAAATTATGTTTCACTGCATGAGAGATGTGCCTTTTTTGCCGCTATTCATAACTGGCGTTACCTTTATAAATTTAAATATTTAGTATGTTTGTAACTATTACTGAAAATAGAGTATTGATTTAAAATTATTTGTAAAACCCTAATTTCTTATTGTTATAATTCTTACTATATATAAACGAACTTATTTAATTATATAACTTCTATTTCTACTCATTTGTTATGTAATTTTGAGAAAGATGTATGGTAAGCACAAATTATAAAAAAGGAAATTGGAAAAAGGGAAGTTCTGGATCGCCAAAAAATAGGTAGGTAAATAAACAAACGGTTATTAAATGCGAAAACAAAAATACCATTTCCATCTACGAGAGAGAAGTTATTGTCATCTGCGAGGGAGTAAAATGTGAGAAGAATGGAATCAAATGAATAGGAAATCTTCCGTAATGAATGTTTAGGATAATTCAGTTGGTAAAATACTAGTCTCGATGTTACAAACTCGAGCGTAAGATAGGAATTTCATAAAAAAGTAGTTACAGAATTTTCCATAAAATTTTTAGCTATCGAATTGGGCTAAAATTGCATGCAGATTCATTCACAACAGTTATATAGTGCGCAATATTTTGATTTCCTTCTAGGAAATAACAGTAGGGATTGATGCAGTAATGATTACCATACTTATTCAGAGAGCAAGACATCTAGGTTAATTGTCGGAATCACCATAAATTTAGTTGGGGAAAATAATTTCAGCAGTAGATCTGATCGAGGTGAAATATTTTAAAATTTTTAAAAGCTGTGTATTGAAATTTCGTTCTAATAGGCCTAAATAGTTCTTTTGTGAGTAGCTGTAACTCGCAAATACTTCTTAAAACTTTATTTGAATAAGAATTTATTCAACTTATGTAAATGAAAAGAATTCATAAAGAGAAAGCAATTTGATAAAGTATGATTTTTTAATTGAATCTAAAATAATGTTTTTAGAATAATTCATATGCTTTTGTAAGATTATTAATTTTTACTGCTTACATTTTTTATAACTTTTATTGAATACAAGGACTCTAAAATGTACATTCATTTTTTTTATCATTTACTATTTTAATATTCCGTGATTAATTTTATACTTAATTTTTGGATACTATAATATCGAACAGCATGAAAACAATTAATACATTTTAAATATTTCCGGGACAGAAGTAATTTAACCATCTTACGTTGTTGCAATGTAGCATACACATAAGGTGTTCGGGTCAAAAATGACCCAAGGCGTAATTTTCAATGTTGTTGTACTATACTCCCATTTTATCTATATTAGTAATTTAATTATTTATTTAATTATCATTTTATCTACACTTTTATGTATTTGTATATCATTTAACATTGTTTTACAGGTATGTTTTCATAACCCTAAGGAAGCTTGAATTTAATGAACCACTTGTATTTATAAAATAAAAATGCTGTAATTCAATCCTTCACCCCTGAAAATCACTGTAAACTTTCAAATGCAATACGACGTAGAGCGGATTTTTCCTGTATTTATTACATATATTTTTTTTACATTCGTTTGATAAAACAAGAAAGTTCGCACCTGAGTATATTATTTGTTTATTTTTGGAAGTAAAATTACACATTTATGAAATATTTAGCTTACATCCAACAATACAATTTTGGACGCTTGAACAATCAATGAATGAAAGTAATAGATAATTTGTAAATTCGCTAGATTCTAAGTTGTTCCGTTTATATACAATTGTTACACACTTGAATGTAATGTTTCTTACAAGTAAACTGTATGCCATTGAAACACCTCACAGGACTTTAGTTTTCAGTCTGTGTGCATAAGCGACATCTTACCCTTTTGCCAGTGGTCGCTACATTTTTGGATTCTTCAGACTGGGGTTCAGGTTGTCCTGAGTTTCGAATACTCATCGCAATACACGGTCAGCTCTTGCTCTTGGCAGATATTTTCTTACTTCGATGTGGTGGGTAACCAAAGTCATGCCAAGCTTCTCAATGAAGATTATCCTTTTGTGAAATGAGTTCATCTTCCATTCTGGGTTGATCTTGATGAATAATAAGAATGCTTCATACTCGGAAATGTCTAGGGTGTTGTAGAAAACTACGATGGACCATCTATTGTTCTTTCTCCGACAGGAATAGTGGGAGGCTAGTTTATCTAAAGTCTACTTTTCCTTTGGCGCTGTTATAATCTAGAATGATCTGAGGTTTCTTTGTGCCTGTATCTGCTGTCTTTCTGTGATGGTTAAGAGTACTCTGGAGGACTACGCACTTGCCTCTTTACTGGCTATACGGCTGTATGTTCCAGACATAATTGGTAGCGTCGCAAAGTACCCAAAATTTCATGCCATACTTGGCTGGTTTGCTGGGCATGTACTGGCGGAATGAGCACTTTCTTCGGAAAGCTACCAGTTGTTAATCCTCAGTAACGTACATTTCAGGGTTATACAACACAGGCAAAATTTCCACCCACTTGTCCCAAAGTTCTCTTATGGCTGCAAATTTGTCGGTTACCAGTCTTCTTGGTCGGGTCTTCTTGTCATCAAATCGAAGAATCTTTGATATCATTTTGAATTTTTCTAAGGGACATAGTTGCCCTGAAGATATCTTGTCCCATTGTGACATCTCACAGACTCTCTGTAGACTCATTACGAGATTTATATACCCCAGACAGCAGCAACAAGCCAATAAATGCTTCCAAGTCAAAGTTATTCAAATTCTTCCAACTGTCACTGAGCATCTTTTTTCCTTCGACGTTATGCCGCATTTACACATTCGCAATCGCGCCCCCTGCAAGACATTCGCGAAACATTAGTAACGCTCCTGCATCGACGTGAATGACCGTTCTCACATTCACACCTCTTTCTGTCATTTGTGCTTGCGTCAGCCAGTCGTCTGACATCTGGCGCCATTCGCCCCTTTGACTCGTGCCAAAAAACCGCTCTCGAAGCGAGCGCCACGATTGGCCAGAAGTAACGGTGAGAACACCGTTTACACATTCATCTCCCGCGATTCGACTCGCCGCTATCGCGACTGTGTAAATGCGGTGTTACATTTTTTAGCATGATATTCACAATTGCCGGAGGAAAAAAAAACAGCATAAATGCAGAGTATTCAATTCTAGACGTGGCGTATCTCGGAGGCTCTGGAGTCATGTTCACAACATTTTCTGCCTCACGCCTACCACATGAAGCTTGTGGTTCAGATTTCCATTTGATTTTACCATCTTTGCTAAATAGAGTCGCCGTCTGACTCGTCGCTTTACAACGCCCTATTACACACTCTACGAGAGTGGAAAAGAAAGCACAGGAACCAAATACCGGTTACAGAAACTAGGAACTGCTAAGGACAGTGCAGTACTATTAGTGTCATGTATTGTGCCAAAAGGAAACAAAAAATATATAACGGGGAAGAACGAAGGCATTAATCACAGCAATAATTGAATAATATATTAAAAAATTGCGGTGCTCATGCTGCTATGCTCTGAAAATTCCACATGGGTCAAAATTGACCCGAACGACTTATGTGTTACAATTTTTGCTGGGAAAAAACTACTGCTTGAAAAAATTAATTTCACATAGCTGAATATTTACTATCACTATAAAAACAAAGTCACAATATATTTTTGAAAAATTCCCCAAAATTGTAATAAATCCATACGAAATAAATTTGTTATGAGTCAAAAAAGGCCTGAACACCCTAAGAAGGTTAAATACTTTTGTGTTTAAGGTCAATTTCAGGAACTATTTTAGAAATAAATTTAATGTAGAACATTCATTAAGTTCAACACATGCTGATGAATGTCAGGCATAACACACAAAATATGTTTGTAAAATATTAATTCTTTAAAGCTATAATGAGCATACATTAAGTAAATAATCGGAAGAATGTAGTGAAATTCTATTGTATATTAAACATTTTTTAAAGATTTTTGAACAGCCATAGTTGTATCGACAGTATTGGATTCCAATGAAATCTTCTAACTCTACCTACATAAAATTAAGAAAAATGATTTTGTAATAAATTTATTATAACAACTGAAATTAAAAAGTAAATGGTATCATATTGCTGGTTCATTTTAAAAATACAGTCAGTTTTATAAATTATATTGGAAGATTAATAATTGCTTCAAACCTCTTTTTAATAGGTTTGCATTGTAAAGATATATAGTAAAAAATTATCTTGACTTGGAATCGGTGAATGAATTTTTTTCTGAAAAAAAACTGCAATATAAGAAAAAAAATATGTTAAAACTACCCAAAAAACTTTGGTATGAAATTGAAAAGGAAATCTTTTCTTTTATAGATAATCACCGTTCTCAATATACCAATCGCAGGTGTTTTATAGGAAACCAATCTAAGTGAGACAAAATATAAAATAAAACAAAACACAAATCTGGGAAATAAATGTTTCTTTTTTATTGATGCTGGGTTTACGGGCTTCAATATTACTCTCCAATCCTAAGTTTGTGTCACAGTTTAAGTTCTTTTTCCGATTTCGATTATTTGCATTTCGAAAACAGCTAATATACTTTTCTTCTTTCACATTACGTTTCTTCTTGTGTTAGAAACTAAATGTATATAATATTTCCTCATACTGATATTGAGCTTATCATTTATCAGCAAAGACTTATCAACAATAAATAAAAGTCAGTTTTAAATTAATATATTATTCCATAATTTTTTCGGTAGAAAATATTCACATCAGGAGGAGCGATTTTTAGATGTTGTTATGTTATTAATATTAATGAACTTTTTAATATTTAAATTTTTTTATTTCAATCATGGATATCTTAACACCTTACGATATGCGCTTATTAATATTAATAATAATAAATAAATAAATAACTATATAAATAAATATGAAATGAGAGCTATTTGGGGATATCGTTCAGTTTCCTGCAGTCATGCACAGGGGAGACAGGCATATTACGTAGTCAAGCCAGCATGATAAGGCGTACTCCCATCATCAAAAAATGGTTTTTATATTTGGATCAGTTACTGGACGGATTTACATTGCTTGGTCATGGCTTTACACTTTGGCTCAGTTTTATATATTTTACAATCAAATATTCCGGGATCCGCCGGAGCAGTATATAAAACGAAACAGCGCGCTAAATATACATGTTGACGGAACAGGACAGAACACTCATAAGCCGCCGAAAGACGCTTGCTTGCGTCCAAAATGCCAGAGCGCCTAAACTTTTAATTGGTTAGTTAAGATCCTCTGACCTCACACGTCAGATGAGGTGATCTCGTGGAAATTTCTAGAAGGATTGCATCACACTGTCTTTGAAAACACCTACTCTTTACACGTGTACTAGGGGAGAATTCAGTTGGTTATTTTGGCTATCTTTAGGTCAGAATTATGATTAAGGGGCGATACTTTATTGAGACAACACGGGAAAGTTTCTAATAGGCGTTTAATTAATGAAGGTGGAATGATATTGTTTCATATATATATATATATATATATATATATATATATATATATATATATATATATATATATATATATATATATATATATATATATATATATGGCAACGATTGCAATGCAGCGCTGAGGAAACGAGGCGACGACAGTGCCATTCCGCGGAGAGAGGTGTTACTCGGGAGTTGACCCCTGGATGCCGACGCTGACGGTCGTGCGAGTAAAGGGCAGACGGCCCTATAACTATATTTGTATTGTTCAGCGACTGTTGTAAAGACGTTACCTTGATACTCAACTCAACTCTTATTGTACATATTAATTTTTCCTTTTTTTATATTAATCAAGTTTAAATATAGATAAGTTAAAATTACATGTCATATTGAAGTTATTCATGACTTAAGAATTCGCTTCCCACACACACATATATATATATATATATATATATATATATATATATATATATGTGTGTGTGTGTGTGTGTGTGTGTGTAAGTAAGTAAGTAAGTATTGACCAAAACGATGATAATTATGCATTAATTAGTAAAAATTGACCTTATAGGAATTATAAAATAATGGCGATTATTTATCATTATGTCTGTTATTTCAATCTATAATCTAATTTCACGAAAAATCTTGACTTATTGCGTAAATTAAGAAAACTGAAACTGATATTTTAGTTAACAAGGGATTTAAAAAATGAAATTAATAATCAAAATAAAAAAGTAATAAATTATACTAGTTAAAGCGAATTCTTCATTTTTATGTTTGAATGTATTCTCAAATTACATTTCACTCAAATTGTTAGATTATCTAATAAGATATGATTAAATTGAACTTTATTGTTTCCCCTTTTTTGCTATTTCAGCGATGTTTCCTTTTTGTCGGTACCTTCGACAGCAACTCTTTGTGTTATGCCTTCACAGTAACAAAGTCCTTATTTTAAAAATCTATCAGCGAAAACCTAACTGGTTATGAAATTTTATTCATCAGTGCACTATTTAATGAAAACAGATATTGGGTGGTTTTTTTTTTACTCAGCGGCCTTATTTTCGGAATAACGCCTTGATCTGATTTGGTTGAATATGTTAATATAGTTAAGAAATTTTATGACTACTTTAGTGAAAAATACTTGAGGTCTGAGGGAGAATTTTTCTATTGAATGTATAAAATACATAATTTTCGGCGCTGAAAAATTATAAAGTTAGGTAATATTTCTTTTAATACTTATTCCTATCCTTGCAGCACAAAGAGTAAAAATTTAAGAGATGGTTTATCTAAGGTTCAGACTTTAATCAGTATGTTGTCTCAGTATATTAGCTACCTTCTGTCTATTTTTTTATCGTACTTTGCTTAAGTGCACAATTTTCCTCTATTTAGAACTCTATAGCAAATGATAATTGTCTGGTGACACTCCTTAATTGCCATGTGGCTAATTTTTCTATTTTCCCAAAAAGACATGGGACAGTTTTTATTGAGCAAAAATACTTTTAAATATTCTTTAAAAAGGTTTATATTTACTTTATGTCGTTAAACATATTACTTGAAATAATTTATTTTTATTGTTGCATGTTTATGCAGAAATAAACTGCTGCAATTTACTTATGTCCCAAATTTCGTAAATCTTGAAAAAATGATATATTTTGACTGTTTAGGTTAGAGAATTTCGAGATATACCTTTATATATTATATTCCGTGTCGTTTTAATTCTAATTAATGGCTTAACAATGCAGCTTGAAAACAAAAACTGAAGGAGGAGGAATACACAGAATATAATGTTGTGTCAACTTTTTTCAATTTTAATGGATATTCATTATATAATATTAGATAAAGGAGAAATTTTATTTCAAACAAGAAAAAAAACAAAGATTAAATAATGATAATTTGAATTGTCTTCAGAAACAGATATTTACTGATAACAGACTGTTTGAGTTGATTCGGAAGTAAACAGCTTATATTTAATGTTTAGATTTTACATCTGAGTGCAAAATCTCTGAGTACGTTTGGCAAACTTCAAACATCATTATCTGATAAAGAACTCACCATGATTTCACCGAACGTCTCAACAGAAATTACTCAGGAAATTGATTTTTATATTTGAAATATCATTCATTACAATCAGTATCATATAAACCTGCATCTACAGTTTATGAGAAATTGTAGGACAATTTTATAATATATTTTAACACTGTGTACATATAAATTGAGAGCCGTAACTCAAAATGGTTTACGTATGCTTCGGGTACACGAATCAGAACATTTAACGTATGATTTATATTGTGCCATTAATAATGTAACTCGGAAGTCAGACACTTACACCTTCCATCTTTATTTTGCCATGTTTTGTTAAAATGGACGTTGCTTGGGATAAACGGTAATAGTGTTTATAATGCATTTGGGGAAAATTAATAATTCGTATTTATGTGACGGTATAGAGAAACAAAAAGGAAAATACTACATTTTTGGCTTCAGTAACAAATGTTCTACTATTTTATAAGAAAGTATAGGAAGAAAGATCTCGTTCATTGATTTGTTTTCACTGCAACAATGAACAAAAAACTTACTTGAAAATTAGAAAAAAAATTGTGCGGTCGGGGGACCCCCGTCAGGAACGAAGTTCCTTACGATATTTTTTCAACTCTAAACGTATATACACACGTATATGTATATCCGTTATTGGCCACACACCATGGGGAATTATACTATTCAACTTCTACACTGACATCTATATCCAGAAATTTAAACTATTTGTATAATGTAATATATATGTATATATATATATATTATATATATAAATATACATATATACACACACACACACACACACACACACACACACACATATATATATATATATATATATATATATATATATATATATATATATATATACACACACATATCCATATATAAAACAGTTCCGTAACTGACTCACTGACATACAACGCACAGACCGCTGCACTTAAAGGTCTGAAATTTTGCATGGCGATTCTTCTTATGGTGTAGGGGTGCACTAAGAAATATTTTAAAAAATTCTTCTTAGATTTTTTAAAATTAAATTTTTAAGCTGTTTTTGTAACTTTTTTAAAGTTTGCATTGAAAGTAATAATTTGAGGATTATAAAATTTATATCACGAGAAAGATCATAAAAATTCTTTTAAAATGAAATCATTTAGAATCTTTACCTCGATTTTCTGATTTTTGGTGAATTACTAAAGATTAATTTTTAGAATTTAATTTATTAAATGCTGATCACGTGATTTATTTTTCTGGTACTTCAAATGAATTTATCGTCACGTGCATAACATCTAAATAGACAAAAAAAAATTTTCTTCTTTCTAATGGAGCAGACGATTGGATATTATCCAAAACAAATAAATATCCCTTACGATTTTTTTATAACTATATACACTGCTGGCCACTGTAAATGCAACACCCTGAAGGAAACATGCAAATAACATGAAATTTACCACTTGCATTAGCAGAGGTGAGATATGCAAATGATTAGAATTTCAGACGCACATCACGCGCGCCTGTGGCGCCACTTCAAAGCGCTATTTAAGGCTTGGAGATTTCGACGATTTCAAGTTCGGCAATTGTGTTTTTCTTGTGGTTTTTTCAAAAAAACGATCAATTATGCCTCGTCGAAAACAGCGATCATCTTTTGATCAAGTATCCGAGTTCGACAGAGGAAGGATAGTGGCCTACCGAGATTGTGGATTATCTTTCAGGGAAATCGGTAGTCGTGTTGGACGAAACCAAACAACTATAATGCGGATATGTGATCCTTGGATGCAGGAGGGTACGACGGACCGGCGTGTTCGATCGCATCCACATCAGCGCACCACTTCACGTGATGACAGGCAAATTGTGCGCATGGCAGTGACGTATCGCTCAGTCACATCACGAACCATAGCACAGCACATGCAGTCTGTAACGCATCATACAGTGTCTGCGCGTTCCATTCGACGCCGTTTACAGCAGAGTGATCTGTCCGCAAGACGTCCATTGCTTTGTCTACCCTTGACGCAGAACCACAGACGTCTCCGCCGCCAATGGTGCGATGACAGAAGGATGTGGACGGCAGAATGGAATGAAATTGTCTTTACTGACGAGTCACGCTTCTGTCTGCAACACCACGATGGTCGCATTCGAGTCTGGAGACACTGTGAAGGAGGATGCTGAACACCTCCGTTATGCACCGCCACACTGGTCCTGCACCGGGTATTATGGTATGGGGCGGTATTGAATATCACTCTCGCACACCTCTAGTACGCATTGCCGGTACTTTAAACAGCCAGTGCTACATTTCCGAGGTGTTGGAGCCAGTTGTCCTTCCTTACATTCAGGGCTTGCCCACAGCCATATTTCAACAGGATAATGCGCGACCACACGTGGCACGCATTGTCCAACTGTTCTTCGTCAATCGCCAGATTGAATTGCTTCCCTGGCCGCCTCGCTCTCCGGATCTTTCGCCGATAGAAAACACGTGGTTCATGGTTGCTCTACGATTGACCCAGATTCCATCCCCAGCTGCCACAGCAAATCAACTTTGGCAACGTGTAGAAGCTGCTTGGTCTGCTGTACCCCAAGAACTCATCCAAAGTCTCTTTGAATCAATGCCGAGGCGTGTTGCAGCGGTGATCTCCAACAATGGCGGCTACTCTGGCTACTGATTTTGGCAGGAACCGCACTTCACAGAAGTCTATAATTTAATCATTTGATACTTGGTCAACATGTTATCTACAAAATAAATTTTGTTGTGAATTCTGTTGTCTTTCTTGGTGTTGCAATTTGGGTGGCCAGCAGTGTATATATATATATATATATATATATATATATATATATATATATATATATATATATATATATATATATATATATATATATATATATATATATATATATTCTTTACATCAATTGTATACATTGATCGTCGCATTTATTATAAATATATATATATTTCTTTTTTTGGCATTAATTGCATGCATTGACCGTTGTATTTAATTTGAATGTACTCCGTAGCGAAGTGCGGGTTTTCAGCTAGTGATGATATACAGAAGGTCGTTCGCAATTTACGGAAACGATTTTGTAATTTATTTTTGTCGTTTGCATTTTTAGATAAAAATTTGGTAATTTCAGAATATTCGTCTGCTATTGTTTCATTTTGATTGAAATATAAAATAAAAGTTTAATTTTTAAAATGAGACCTAAAATTGAAAGATGGGTTGAGGGTTACGTTAATGCGCTCTCTGAGGAGAAATATTTGTATTAACATATTATAAAGCGGTGTAAAAATCACGGTTATGGCATTTCAAGAAAAGGTATTTATAATAGTATATTAAATCTGAAAGCAACAAAAATTTCTAACTGAAAGAAAAAATGGAAAGCATGACCGCGAAACCTCATCCAAAGATTGTTCGAACGCAGGTAAATATCATGAAAGTGAACTCTCTGATCCTAAAAGAAAATCCGCCGACTCAAAGATCCATTGCATCGAAACTAGGAATGTCTTCTGGCACTGTAAGTAAAATCATTCATAAGGATTTGAAGTTCAAAAAGATGTTTAAACCTAAAGTTCACCTGCTTTTGCCAAAGCATATTGCTGAAAGAAAAACCAAATTGTCGAAAATTATATGAAAAACACGTAGCTGCTGAAAAATGAAAATTTGTGGTAGCACTCGATGGGGCATGGGTGCATTTTAGTGACTGTAATAGGAAAGTCAATTTTCTATTGCTCAACTGACAGAAATGACCGTACGAAATGGCTTCGTCAGTGCACAGAAAAGCTCCCAAAGGGGTTGTTGATAGTTGCAGGATTTTGTTACAACGGCAAATTAACAATAAAAAAGTCTCAATTAAATCCAAAATTAATTCCCTCTACTATCAGCAGAATATTTTAGAATCCATTTTTGAAGAAGAATTTCCGGCCTTATGTGGAAAGGACATCGATAAAGTTGAGCTTCTTATGGACTCTAGTCACACGTCTAAATCAATTGCCGCTTATTTAGCAAAGAAAGAATCAGTAACGGGAATAAAGTCTATCCCATTTAATGAAATAACCTGTAAAGTCACCTGACGCTTTTCCAATGGAGTTTTGTGCTTTCAGTTTCTTAAAACGAGCCTTAGGAAAACGGCATCGAAGAGCACTGAACGGACTTTGGAAAACGGTCCAAGAGGAATGGCATAAAATTAACATGACAGTACTAAGAAAAAGTTTAATTTCATGGAAAATTCAAGCTAGAGCTATTGTCAAGAACCATGGCTATCAGACAGAAACAAATCGGCATTTATACATAAAATTTAACTATCAAAATCGTTTCCATAAAGTGCGAACGACCTTCTGTATATAGAGAGCGAATTTCAAGTAGTACAGCTGTACTTAGCAATGCTCCTAAAATTACGAATTCGTATAATTTTACTTAATATTTAAACTAAATTAAAATGTCTCTAAAATCTTTAAATTTCTTCAGGTACCAAAAACGTTTTCTATAGAAGTCAAAAATAGCAAATTCTTAATGAGGTACAGCTCTCAGAATAACATGAACCAGGGCTAATTTTACTTAATATTTAAACTAAATTAAAGTGTCTCTAAAATCTTTAAATTTCTTCAGGTACCAAAAACGTTTTCTATAGAAGTCAAAAATAGTAAATTCTTAATGAGGTACAGCTCTCAGAGTAACATGAACCTTAACATAATAATCAAACACTTCTCCCCCTCCCCTTAAGACATTATTCAGGCTTTTACTGTGATTTTAACGTTCATCTCAAAGGAATATTAATTTAAATCTTCTACTGAAATGAATAACTACCCAAAGAACAAAGCAGCATTTTGATTTGTATCTATTATTTTTTGACGAATTTCGGTCAATACATGAACGAATAAATGACACAGGTTCGAAACATGACGTCAGTTGAAATTCGAAACTAAGAAAAACTTTCAATCAATCTGAAAAATGTAGTATCAGTGGTTGTTTTGTGTACATTTTGTCCCGATTTTGTGTGACAATTTCTGTAAGTTTATTTTGCCGAAAATGATACTTGTGACCAGTACCATACCTTATATATATCCATACCAGTACATACCTTATACTTGTGACCAGTTTTAACTATAAATGAAGGGGAAAATATACCAGGGAAAGGAATGTTGTTGTCGTTGTTGTTATGGCTTATTCCTCAAGGACTTCTGGCCGAAGGCTGGACCAAGTCCAAGAGGTCGGGGACACTCAAAAAGTTATGCACGAGAAAAGGCGCAGTAATTAGGTCCTTATGCAAAGCCTCACGCAGTTCAGTAGGTGGGCAGGTGATGCCGGTGTTGAAGCACAATTAATGCAGCTTCGAAAAGTTTACTGTCCATTGATAAAAGTAAGGCTTCCGATATGCCCACTCATGAGTCTACCGATGGTGACCTGGACTGCCCTGTCCCCTTTAATTGTGAAAGCATCACCAGGACATTTCCCAGAATACCAGGGTTGGGACGGAGGAGTCAACCATAATTTCTGGTTTGATATCTTTATTTTTGAGCATATTTCGGAAAAGGTCAGGCCGACACCTGAGGTTGATGGACTAGAAACACCATCCTTTGCAAGATTGTCAGCGGTCTCGTTTCCATAGAGACGTATATGGGAAGGAACCAATGGAAGTAAATCCTGTGCTGCTGTGACATATCCTTAAGGTCTTTTAAGTATCGACACAGATGTTCTGTAACCAACTTTGGTCCAGTTGCTCAGATGTTGTATAGCACGCGGATATCAGTCAGGATAGGGAAAGGAATTTAGAAGTAATATATACCTAATTATCACCACAGTGGCACGTCCGTATAATTACTGATGGGGTTAAAACAACCCTAAAAAATGTCCGACAGTCAGATATTATAAATTTAAAATCAAATGAAAAATCTCGATTTAAAAAAAAAACATTTCTATCAAACTGAAAAATGGCTGGTTTCTCTTGCGAGTCTAAGTGCATATCCCATTCGGTATGTTATTCCTAAGATTTCTAAAGTACTCTTTGTAAAAAATACATGTAAAGATATAAAGATAATTATTTAAAGGAGCCAGTTAAAAAACATTCTTTGAAAAAGTTCTAAGCACCAATATATAAAAATTATATTTTCACTCTCAGACGTCCGACTTTTCTTTCGTATTTTTAATCTGTGGATTAAATTCGGGTAAACATATGTGACTGTTGATGTTTACACGTTTACATTTCATATTCAACCAATATATTTGAGTATTCTACTAATTTAAATTGATTACGCATACGAATTTCTTTTGTCCTGATTTGCAAAAAACAGGGTTCAAAGGGGAAATCCTATTTAAAAAATTAGTAAATGACTGCTAATTAATATTTAAAAAAAATGCGCTCTATTTCTTTCTTGAATTACAACGTGATCTCAAATATACAACGTGAGAATTAATAGGGAAGTTATGAATGCTCTCATAATAGGCATTTTTGAAAATTTAGCTTGATTAATTCTTATTGCAATTTGAATATCTAAACGAAATGTGTATTCGAAAATATTTTTAAAAACTATATATTGGTTTCTCATAGCAATCTGTCTGATTGAATAAATGAAAAATTGGATGGGGATCTTCTTGTTATATCCACATTCCCATTGTTCTAAATATTCCCATATCGCTTAGAACTTCTATAGTACTTTGATATTCATGTGACCAATATGTTTTACCGTAAATGAAAAGAAACTATGATAGATTTTATTTAATGAACTTGTTCACAATGCCCATAAGAATTCCTTCTACATAAAGTTAAAAGACTAAACAATGCTTTTATAGATCACAAGATAATGAAATTTTACTTAACTCATATTCTTTATAGTAAAATGACAAAATTTTACTTTTCACCTTAAAAGTTAATTTACCATTTGGTGAAATTCGAAATCCAACTCTTATTATTATGATATAATTTAGATTTTTTCTACTTATTGTAAGTTGAGAATGGGCTTAGAAATAAAATACGAAATTTTGATCTCAATCTCAAACTCAGATTTACTACATTAAACTCTAAGCTTACATAAAAAACTTAAGTGATTTGGACGGAAGAAATTTTCTACAACTTACGGAAGTTTAATTATCGTTTTACGATTCATAATTTCTTGTATACAAATTATTTTGTAGCATACGTTTATAGAAAGATGGTTAGAGGAAATTTTTGTGAAAAAAATGTCAGTATATTTCATCCAGATATGGTTGTTATATTAATTATAATGATGACTAAAGTCTCAAAATAATGTTTTCTTACAACTAGAAACTTATGATATTGCACATTGTATTCATAAAATTCTATTCATAAAATAATTGGTCTGAATATATTAATACACTTTTAAAATTCCAAATTTTTTAACTTTAATGCTATCTAATTCCTATAATTCAGAGATGCTTGTCTATCAAACTGTAAAATTATTCGTAAAATTCAACATACAGAAATAGCCGCAACATTGTAAAAAAAGTAATGTTATACATAAAAAAAATAATCGATGCTTCGTACTCGTATAATTTCACATCTTCGCTAACAGTTGCACTAATGTATCATGCACATGTACCTGGAGGAATTACCACACAACTTTGGTTTGGAAAGTTGGAGTCAATACAGAAATTACTCCCAATGTTATGAGAATATATATGGGGAAAATACATCAGTTAAGTCCACAAGTGCACATTCGGGATTAAAATTTTGTATCTACATATAAACTTTCATGTGAATATTAGCAAAACAAATATTTTTTCAAACTATGATAAACACGCACTAGAATCAATTCAGTATAAAAATTAATTCTTGACTCTTGAGCTCTTTAACAAATTTTTCATTGCATCCATATATCTATATTCAATCATCATTAAAATGAAAATAGGAATTTTTCATTTACATAATGCTGAAAATTGTATTATTAAAAAAATATTGATTTAGAATGTCACAAAAGGGTAAGAAAAGAATACATCACTCAGCAATAAATATTATGTTTTTTAAGGTATATATTTTTTTTCAATTCGTGTTTACAAGAATGCACTAATCCGTACGACACACGCATATTTTTAATAAAATAATTGCAATTTGGTATCAGAGCAATTCAAGTAAATGCTCAATCATCACAATTCTCTTACCTATTAATTAAGATAATGCAACTTAATTAAAAGTAATTACGTTTTGAGCTCAGATTGCTAATAAAGGCAGATTCGAATGCATTATTGTTATTATTTCCTCTTAATCATAGAGATAGGATCGTAATGTTAAAATTATTGGGAAAATAATTCTAAGCGAAAAATTAATTTTCATTGAAAGATAATAAATACACATAGATTGTATATTATTTGTAAAATGTTCCTTGCAAACGCTAATATAGTTTTAATTATTTCTGTTTTCTTAATATGCGATTAATCTTAATGGCGTAATCATAATTAAATTAGAATATTTAGTAACATGTGGATTGCATTGAGGCAAGCATACGCAATTAATTATTAAATTAATATATAACTATATTTGGGTTAATTTAATTGATTAGCAAGAAACTGAAGTTATATTTCATGGGATAGGATTTTAAAAACAAATCTCGTAAAGACTTTTTCGGGCGTAATGGACAACTATTTCAATGTTGTGTATTATGATATAATTCTTTGATAACTGATATATAAATCTCTCACTCTACACAGACACATACACGTATGTATGTATGTATATATATATATATATATATATATATATATATATATATATATATATATATATATATATATATATATATATATATATATATATATATATATATATATATATATATATATATATATATATATATATATATATATATATATATATATATATATATATATTTCCAAAATAAGAGGAAATAAGGAGGGAATAGGATGAAACTTTTAAAGAATAAGATGTGAATATTTTTCTTTTCTTACGTTAAATTATATTAGACATCATATCTAGACTATTCCTGCATCGGCACTGATTCTTTCTTTTCTATTTTAGGGATACTTCGAGATTTCATATTCCATGAAAATAAATTTAAGTATGTTCAACACTGATTTTTATGCAGTAATTCGTTTTTGGATCTCTATATTAACAAGGCGATATTTATGATAAGAGTTAGAACAAATTTTTTAAATCAAAAATATGGTACCCCTGCTTTATAAAATCTCTTTTTCTCGAAAATGGAAAGGTGCGAGAATCAATCCTGCGTTGTTAAACTTTCTACACAGTTCGGCTAATCTGTGCCCGGTAACCTTTTTTCTTTAATTACGACATCTTGAAGTGACATTAAAAGGATTGTATACTCCATGAAATCCTTATATTTTTGTACCCCTATCTTTATGATACGTCTTTCAATAGCTCGCTTAATCTTATCCTGTCAGTAGTTAAGTCACCTAATTAGAACTTGCAAAGTAAACCTTTTCAAACAGATATTCAGATTTTTCTTCTGCCAACAATGAATTTACTTTTAATTTAAACTATTTGGTTAAGTTCTGCTGACCTACTAACTTATTAAATGGAAGGATCCGCAAAAGGAATCTTTGGCACATTATATTTTTTGGGGAAGAATGGAAAAAAAATCCCTGTTGTAAAATGTTTCACATATAAAAATCCCGGTAACCTGATTTATATCCTCTAGTTGCCATACCTACAATAACAAATACTTAACTATGATTTATACTCATCCTCTCTACCTATGGATTCTGATTTTATTCTGGAATCATAAAACAGAAACAGCTGCATTGGAAGTTATAATTTCCGTGTAAAGTGCCTAGCCTTACTAAAATCTTTTTTTACACAATGAATGGAAATAAAATTCTTAAGTAATTATAATGTGCATTCATAAACAGCAGATAAAATAGTTCTTATCGTCGAGACATCGAATAACGTGGAGGGAGATTTAAGTACCACTACGATAAGTGAGTACTTTTTACAATATCATGCATTTAAACCCATTGTTATCTGTATCTGAGTTATTGATTTTAACTTCTGTTCATTTTATCAGCTTAACAAACTGTTACTCCCAACTACATATTTTGAATGCGAGAAAGTAGTGAATTTTTGACCTGGAAGAGAAGCAAAAAGTTGTTAACAATATTTCATCACCCATTTTAAACAGTACTCATAGCATTAAGGTAAAAATAACACTCATTTTGCTAGCAAAGCGAGAAAGTTAAACTAATCTGCAGGGAATTTTCGGCCGTCATTATTAAAGCTTTAATTTAAACATAAATCCCCCTTGATTTAAATTTATTTAAAAAATACGCCTGTATATGTCTTTTTAAACTTTGTGTTTGTATAAACAATCTAAATATTTTAAGATTTTTAAAAAATACTGTCAACTGAAATTAAATTTAAATGAGTTTTGAACATACTTTTGTAACAAGAGAATGTTTTTCCGTGAAAACGCCAAAAACGACCAAAAAATCCAGATAGGTTTAAGATTTGTTCGCAATCTACTCCGTAGTACAGTTTCATATATTATACTTAAAATTGATATCCTTTACAATGATTTTGTTACATGTTTTGGCATTTAATTTTTATCTTTAGATTAAAAATTTTAATTTCGTAATAAAAACCCAATAACAGTTTAATTAACATTAAGTATTGAGTTATAATTATGAAAATCTTATTTTTATTCAACTGAAAATATTGGAATTTGAATCTATGAAATTTTATTTCTAATTTAAGCTTACCAATAAATTTTATGATAGTCCGTTGTAGAAATATCTCTGCACATAAACTTTTGCTTGAAAAACCCAACAACCTAAAATCAAACCTGATACACATCCATCTAATTGTAAGACAACTTCATATTTCTAGCAAAAAACATCATTGGTACAATGAAGGATTTTGCCGGTATATCTCTTTTCGTTTATTAATGCATAGGCAGGTTATTCAAATTTACTTGTATTTATCAACAATACATATTCCGATCGAGTGATATGATACACATTAAGGGATATTAATTGTTTGTTCTAGCTTTCAAAATTATGCACTGGCATTAATTGGAAATAATGAAAAATGTAGCTTAATTGTTCACTGAATAAATCGTAAAGACTGCTTATAAATCTCTATTTTATGTATCATTAAGTATTTAACTCTCCTTAAATCGCCTTTCCGGAATAATAATAAATTCAAAATTGTTTTAAAGTATTTCAACAGGTAAATTTTCGTCGATGAGGTGTGTAAATAGGAGATTATTCTCGTAAGTCTTCTGAAAAGACAAATTCAACTTAACTATTTGCCTCTGAACGTAATCAATTACTGTACCGGTAATTACTTGGGGATACAAATTACATCTCTTTCAATAGAAAGTCTGAGCAAAGTATCTCATTTAACTTTTGATTCTTGTCCAAAATATATACTCCGGGGCTTATGGGATTAGAGCTTGTTACTTCTTATTCTGTTTCTCTTGCTCCACCCCACAACCATTTGTACTTTAAGACACGCCTTTACATTTATAGGAGAAATAGGATGAGTTAATCTTCATAATAGACAGTTATTATTCGAGAAAGGGGAGTATATATTTATACGACGTGGATTTAAATTTCTGAAGGGATCTCACGAAATGGGAAGGGATATTGAGTAGAAAAACCATTAATTTTAAGGATAACAAACCCATTGTTATTATATGCTATTCATGTGCCTTAGAGAGCCATTTTTCGAGTTGATTGTTAGATTTGTTGAAGCTATGGCTTAAATAGATTTCCAATGCCTCGATAATTCCTCGAAGCCAAACAACTGAAGGGAAAGTTTCAAATTCAATATTTAGAATACACTAAACAGATCATTATACTATACTTCAGTTAGCAGGGAAAAAATACAGCTAAATATTTTGAATATAATTATACTTGTAACAAAGTCAAAATAGATGTATTTATTTTAACAAAGAGTAACAGAAAAATATTTGCATGAAAACAAACTCAAAGAATGAGAGAAAAACCTTCGGCAAATGGGACAAAATTGAACAGCAGCTAGAAAACATCAAATTAAACACAGTGTTAGTAAAAGGAAATAACGAAATACAAAATTGTTATTTTATCCACACACACTCCCACACACACACACATATATATATATATATACATACAAAGGGAGTTTCATAAAAACTGAGGGGAAAATAACAAAAAATAAATAAATACAAGCAGAGCAAAGAATATATTATTCTTTTTCAAAATATCTTCTCTCAGATGATATGCAATGAATCCATCCCCCAGTCCACTTTTCAAAGCTTAGGGAAGTCATTTTGTAGAAGCTCTTTCAGTAAACCCTGTACAGCTGAAATAAAGTTAGCATCTGTCGGAAACAACCAGAAATAGCGTGAAGCGAGGGCAGGACAGTAAGGAGGCTTTAGCAAGGGCTTAAAATTGCATTTTGTAAGAAACTGCAGAATACAAATCGCTAACGCACTACGCTTTTTATTTCTTAACTCTGTATTCTTACCGTCATTGCTGTAGGCAAAATGCAAACTGCTCAGCTACGAAAACAGAGTGGTCTACCACGTTTAAAAACATTTACTACAGAATCTTCTTTAATTCCGAAAGTCATCTGCAGTTTCCTTTCCTCTTTCACATTTTTGCCATCTCAAGAAAACAGTTTATATATATGTAATAAATTAAATAATAGGCCCTCCATTCTAGCATTTAAATTCCATTTCCTAAATCCAATCCCCAGTAACATTACTTTATCACTTAAAAATCCATAGCAACAGAACTTCCCATAAAATAGCAAACGTTGCATTTCGACACGTGTATAAGTCTGGAGAAAGGCGTGGGTTCACATCGCGAGCCCCAATTTTCGCTGACTCTTCAAAAATAACAGCCACATGTACCTCGCATCTCGCGCGTAAGGTTGAAAGGTGATATACATCTTAGCTTCCGAGCATCTGACATGAATGGACGTACTTTTTATCGCTGAAATAAAACGATTCGACCCGACTGCTTCAAAATTGTAATTCCTTTCAGGCTGAGTCTAGCTCCAGCCATGTAAATATGAGCTAGTTTTCCTTTTCAGGTTATATTTTAAGAACGTGTGTAATGAATATATTACATATATATATATATATATATATATATATATATATATATATATATATATATATATATATATATATATACAAGGGTGTTCCAAAAAGTAAGGTAACAAGAGCTCTCACGGGTGCACTTGTTCCCCGAACGAATGATATTCCATGTCTAGGTGCAACAGACAATCACAGCAATCAAATGCTATCTGTAGATAGAGATAGTAGTGCTGTAAAGCTCCGAAATTTCAGATAAAAGATGAAGGCGTTGATGGATACATGATCAGCCATTGAAGTGCGAAGAGTAAAAATATTTCGTCAACTAGTGGAAGTTTACGGACAAAGTGTCATGTCAAGAAAGCAGGTGTGTATTTGGTGGAATGAGTTCCAGAAAGGAAGAACAGATGTGCGAGACGAGCACAGGTCAGGGCTGTCTACCACATCATTTTCTACAGCGCTTCCGATGGAAAGTATTGGAACGACCTCCCTACAGCCCGGAACTCGCACCAAGCGATTTCCATCTCTTCTGATCGTTGAAAAAGCACCTGGCAGGATAGCATTTCCAAATCAATGGCGAAGTTCAGGACGCCTTCGTTAATTGGCTCAGCGACCAGAACCCTGATTTCTTCAACGCCGGTTTCGATAAATTAGTTTACAGATGGAACAATTGCTTTGATGCCCACGGAGGCTATATATATATATATATATATATATCAGAATTCTGATATTGGTGCTTCATTTCTTTTCTGTTTCTTATATTAGATGTGTATGAAATATACTGTTGTATGTAATAAATAATCCTGTTTTACGATTCCACAGTATGCTTCCCTGAGAAGAATTATGCCAAAGAGGCATGTATAATATTGATTATTACTAGCATTTATCATGTAGATTTATTTTCAATTTGGACAGTAAAGAGTAAAATCACCTTACATTCTTGCTGTATCACATGAGTTTAGTAGAACCATACTCTGCGAATGGCATGTTCAGTAATAGTAGTTATAGAATGGGGTATATGTATAGTAGATATCTAAGAAATTTTAAAATAGTAAAATTTGTGACATTTCAATGAACAACGAAAACTTAAATGTACAAATTTCTTCAAAGCTTTATCTATAATTATTCTAAAATGTATCTATAAATAATCCTAAGTTGCGCAACATTTCGTTACAAAAAAGCTTAAGACTAACAAATAGGTTATATGAGTGGTAAATGATATAAAAATGCATATTTTTCTCCATGTTTCATCATCAATGTGGGACTTGTGTAAGTTTGACTACCGTATTTTTTCTTTGAATTGAAAGTTTTTTTAATTTTTATTTATTTATTTTTATCGTCTTATAGACGAGCAACGTCTTATAGCAGCAAAATTGATGTAAAAAATTAGGATGTATTGCAATTTCCCAAAAATTATTTTGATCTTCAGAGAAACGTAATTGAAAATTTTATTCTGCTTTCTTTTATATTTTGGAAAGAGGAAAATTAAGTATTGCTTTGATGCATTTAACAATATATGTAAGAAAAAATGCATTGATTTCTTCTACGAAATCATTGGATTCGGTAGATTTTCCTGAATTCCGACTGGCTAGATCTCTACGTGATACCATTGCCAGGTAGCAGATATTGGCAAGAAAATGAATGATTCAAATAGCAATGAGTCAGTAGGCCAGAAGAACTCAACTAAAAGTAAATTCAGAGTTGGCAGAAGAAACAAAATTGAAGGTTGGTTGGAATAGATTTACTTTACAAGTTCTAATTAGGTAATTTAAATATCAATGAAAGGTTAAGCTAAAATGAGCTATTGGGTGGGTGACGTATGAAGATAGAGCTCCAAAAATATAAGGATTTAATAGAGTAGACAATCCCTTTTGTCACTTCCAGGTGTGGTCATTAAAGAAAAATAGTTATCTGGCACAGATTAGCACAAGTGTGTAGAAAATTGAACAACGTATGATTGATTCTCGCACCTGTCCGTTTTCGAGCAAAAGAGGTTTTATGTAGCTGGGGTATCATATTCATAATTTAACAAAATTTGTTCCAACTCTTATCATAAAAAAACTACATTTCTTGACAGTTAGTTTATAATAGAGGGAAAAATGCATTCGATCTCACAATCGAAAGTAAAACTTTTTATGCCACTTATGAATGGAGACATAGTAAAACGTTCTAGAAATTCCTTCAAGTTTAATATTGTGCAGCATGCAAGCGTTCTCTTCTGTGCGAATAACAGAATCTTTCTCTAATACCTAAGTTTCCATTAAGTGTATTGATCTTTCGCATTAAGATCGTATTTAGGAGTGATAAAATGTATAAAAAATATACCCTTCCCCCGACTATAAATTATTTTGTTGAAGACGTATATATTCGATAAAAATTAATCATTTTAATGACCTGTTTAATGTAAAAGATGTTTATTTAAGAAGCGAGATTTTAAATTAATGATGGTATAATTATTTTATGTTAGGATATTATACGTTTCTCCACGAGTGCGTCAATTTACTGTAATTCAGTTGACAGCATATTACTAAACATCCATGCTTTTGTACCTGTACATAAAAATTTTAGTTTAATGTTTTACTTTCTGTACTTAAAGTAATGATCATTTTCATTTCGCTTAAAATGAGATACACAAAATTTGACGCAGTCTTACATGAATGTAGCAGTAACTATAATATATTTACTTTCTCTTCAATTTCTCTAGAAATCAATTATTGGCATTCATTTAAAAACTTTTATTTTATTTAAAAATTGATACAATTTACTTCTATTTCCTTTCATTACTTCAAATTATTTGTTATCTTAATTTTTGAAGTAAACTTCCTATAATATAAAATATTTGATAGTAAAATTCATGAAATTTACTAATTACCAAAAAATATCATATAACTAACATTGAAAGGAAATGCAAGTGTTGTTTTAAAATCTGCTGCTTGGGATTCCCAGCAGTGATTACGGTTTCATGAACTGCACTGATTAGGATCTAGATGCCAAGACGTTTTGAAGAGAAAATGTTTGTTGTTAGAAATTTATCTCTATTTGTGTTACTTTCGCTGAACTTTCTCTGGGTTTGATATATATTTCCTTAGATTTGTCATTCATATATCTACATTTATACCTAGGCTTGGATGATCACAAAGCTTCTACAAATGATATGATTTCTTTGAACGGAATTGGTCAATAATTTTTTAAAATAAACTTGATAAATCTTATTCAGGAATTATATTAAAAATAAAATATATGTCAGACCTGTTTATGATGATCACAAATATGTCGAAGAGACATCTGTATATTCGAGTTTTTAAGAGACATCTGTTTTATATTCGAGTTTTTAAACAACTGGTTTAAATTTGAGGGCAAAAAAGGAAAGTTTTCCCAATAATATTCTCTTATTTTCCTTTCAGCAAATGAACATGAACTTCCATTTCAATTACGTATTAAAACCTGATGATATGAGCTTCTAAAAAAAGTGTCAGATCTTGGCTTTGTCATTCATGACAAGTAATTCATTTTTCCCCGCAGTGAAAAGAAATGCTAAGCTCTTGATAACTCACCGAACCGGTGAATTTTCATTCTACGTACAAAAGATCCTAACTTTTTGGAATCACCGCAATTTTGCAGTTCCGAAGGCTTGTAATGTAATGCTCGTGGTGAGGACTACGCTAGAAACGTACCCATGTTTCATCACTAATGCTCTTTTTGAATGCTCGGCTCTAAAGGTGTAACCAGTTCCTTCCGGCATCCATTTACTGGTTGAACCTTTTGATGCAATACTTGGAACCTTTGCATGTAATGATGAAACACAATTGCTAGAGTTGTCGCTTGGTTTCAGTCCTGACTACCGAATGCTGGTTTGACATTACAACGTTTTGTTACAAGCCAGTTGTCTTAGTCGCAGCCTTAAAATCTATAATTAGCTTCGATTTATGTAAATTTTGAAGAGTTATATACAAAAATGTACTTAGAGAATGACAAAGAGAGAAAAATTCTAACCTCATTTTACTTTATAATGTATTCATCCGATGTAATTGCATTAAAACTTTATCAATTCATAAGGAAATATAGTATTGTTTATGGCTTAGTTGAATATTTCTTGCGTTACTTATTGAATACCTTCAGGATGAAGTTCTGACGAATGTAACTGCTTTGGATATTTACTTCTACAATACCTGAAAATATATGGACTGCAGAAAGGATGGTCTTTGGTCATCAGAAAGGATATTTATTTCATGCAAAAATTTGTTTTTACGTGAGTTTAATTTATCGGTGTTAAAATGTTACGCGTACCGCTTTGCCAAGAAGCTGTCCAAAAGTACTTGAAATTGAGTTTAGGCATGGAATAGTAATATTTAATTTACGTTTTATTGCATCTCTCTGTAATAGTCAATATCTTGATTTTTTTTGTACGAAAATATTATACGAGAGAAATTAAGCTCCAGAGATTTTCTGAAACGTTTATGCATGTTATAGAAATTATAGTTTTATTCGGCTATAAATATGTTGTCAGTTTGATCTATCTACTTCCCCGTTGTCATTATATCAGTCTTTGTGGAATAAGGGACTGATCGGAAAAGACGAACATTAAAATATTAATCTCTATAAAGTATTTTATTTTATTTTACTACGTGGCACCTTGTATAGTCTTCTATACGTGGATTAATAACAAACTCAATTTTTTTCACTCTGTGTTTTGGCACTGCCCAACTTGAAAATATCAAAATATTTAGGTAATGTAAAATTTAAATTGGAAGAGAAAACTAAACATTACAAATGTAATTATTCGAGGCTAATTTGAATTGATTAGCAAATAGAAAAATGACAGTCTTGATATTTCATTTTTTTTCTAATATAGGCGGCACTAATGTTATGATATAAAATAGTCAGTTCGGAATGGGGTGCATATTTTTGCTTTGTTTGATATCATGTAGGTAAACTCTTATGCGCATTAAACTGATAATAATTGTAGTGTATGATAAAAGAAATGTGTTGGTCATTTTGTATACTTCAGAGTACCATTTTATCTTTGCAGTTTCTTTTACTGAGGTTTTAAAACTCGATGAAATTTAATATAGAGGGCAAAGAGATGAATTTCAGTATAAAATAATGTTTTTATTTTAGGAATAGCTTTCATTACAAGATAAAAAGTTTAACACATCCTAAAACTTTATCTCCGACAATAAACGTACCACAAAGTATTCTAAATTACAACCCTAATTTCAGAATTTCCGTTCTAATTTTACAGAAATGAATTCCATTACAGTGAACTATGAAACCACTTTTCCTTCTTTCCTTTTCGTATATGTACGTTTACATAAAATTTTTAAATCCCCCCCTTTTTTTTTCACATACACGCAATCATGTGTACACATTGCTGTATGTACATATGTAGATACGCCCGCCGGTTTGATGATGGCTTTGTTCCTGCAGTGCAGGAAGTAATACAATAATCTTATGTGAGACTCAGAACAATGTAAAAATTTTGAAAAACGGACAGGGATGGTATAAAAACAATATACAAATCTCAAATAATATAAGTTACTCTTGAAAATCATTTTAATGCGAAAAACATTTCACAACTACTAAAATTCTAATAACTTGTTACAAAATAAATTAATAAATCAATCTAAAAAAATAAATAAAAAAAGATCGAAGATAAGTTGCTCAATATTTTATTTTCTTAATGCTGGGAAATAAAGTCGCTGTACACATTACTTTATTATTCAAGATACAAACAACTGATACAAAGCATACATATACAAGAGCGTAACGCCGTGATTTTGGCAATAGGATTCCATCACTTTGAAAATTGAAGCATTAATCGCAGTCTTCATATATACTAGAGTTTTTAATTTTAATATATAAAAAGTCATTTCATTAATTAACTAGATATTTACGACATGAGCTCTTAACTTATCGAAATCAAAATAAGATAAGTTGAATTAAAATTTAAAACCATATTTAAATGTTCTCTATTTGTATATGTGGTAACTCTCCCTATCGGCAAAACTAAAAGTTTCATAGCCTAAGTAAAATGAATAATAATTAATGAAATAAGTATATATAACTCACTATTTTAAGTTGGAATTGAAACAATTTGAATAAGATTTAATGGGGAAGCCGTCTTTGACTGAGAGGATTTAAATACAACAGTGTAGGGGATATTTCAATTAGGAAAAAGCATTTAATTTAGTACGTTCTACGGGATAAGACATAATTTCGTTACAACTGGGAGGTTAAAAGAAAAGGAATACGTTTGCATTAATTTATGCGTATTCACAACTATCATGAGCATACAAAAAGTAAAAATAGAACTTTTACCTCCCTTTTTAAGATAGAAATTGTAGCTTCTAAGCATACATAATTGAATACTTTTTTCTGAAGTTAAAATTTAATAGAGACAACTTATTTTGGATGAAACAAATTTGTCAGTTATGCTATTTTATATAGTCCACAGACGGCAAAATATATGGATATGTATATAAAGAATTTTTATAACACGTTCCAAAATTATTTTAATTTAAGATAAACGTTTAATTAAAAACGTCAAACCACCGACTGCGAGAACAAAAATATTTTTGTGACTTGTTATGCCTTAAGAATTTGTTTCTTATTCAAAGTAGTGCTCAATGTATTAAGTGCATTTGAATCCCAAAGGGTCAATAAATGTCAAAAGATAATAAAGATAATCACTTTTGTCCATTATGCACTTAATGAGTGATATATTTTTAAAATCGTGATAGCATAGCTGTTGAAATTTCGACAATTTCAAAGAATTGTTTTGGAAGAAAAAAACATTAATTATTGTACATTTTCTGTAAAACATTTGTAGTTTTTTTGTTATCTGCTTTTTAGTTTAGAAGTGCTAATTCCTGATCATAAACTTCTAGACATCGAACCTTTGCTGCTCATTTTTCTCTACGATGTAACTAAAACGGAAGCTGTCAAAGTTTTAATTTAGTGATTCAAAACTTTGTATGTGCTCGCAATGAAAGTAGTTGGTTGTTCAACCCCAAAACTCGAAATTTTAAAATCGTCAAGAAATACAGTTTCTTTTCCAATTTTTACTTCCCCAAAAATGTTAACCTTAATAGAAAATTTTCAACATACTTCTCGTATATATAGAGACTGCAAATACATTTGCCATTGTGCATTTCGAGGAGTCCAAGTAGGCCTGAATTCGGTATATGCTCGGCAGACATATAACACATTTTAAAATAGGCTGATATCTTTATAAAATGAAAATGTAACTCTATCCACAAGATTTATGTATTACAGCACAACCCGAGCAGTTTATACTAGATTCTCTTCTTTCAAGAGTTTCATGATTTGAATGAACTTCAGAGTTGTAACTATAGTAACACAAGCTCCTGTTTTAATACTTCATTGGATCATTCTTGAGTAGTGTTTTTGTAGGATACATTGATATGCAGATAGAAAACATCTATAATCTGTTAATCCTTTGAGTTATGATATATTTTACTTGTATATGTCAACTTCAGTAACTGTACTTTCATTCCACCCAGTCTGTCATTCCTACATTACCTGAAAATAAAGTCATATATTTACATGATAACTGAAATATACATAGGAATAGACAACATCAGTAATTCATTTACCATAAGCTCATTTTCCTATTTTTAAAGGCCCCCGTAGATTTAAAACCCTGCATTTGAGTAATACACGAGCCCGATAATCAAAAAGTTAAGTCGAAAATAAATTACGGTTGAATTTAGTTTCGCAATTAAGTATAAATAAGTATAAATAAGATATAAATAAGAATATAAAATTATATATTCTTATAAATATATAATTTTATAAATAAATAAGAGTATAAATAAG
Organism: Dolomedes plantarius; assembly: GCA_907164885.2. Classification (NCBI taxonomy): domain Eukaryota; kingdom Metazoa; phylum Arthropoda; class Arachnida; order Araneae; family Dolomedidae; genus Dolomedes; species Dolomedes plantarius. Next base: position 145,524,763 of record OU015501.1, read on the forward strand.
AATAAAAATGTTAAATTTGTAAATTCAACTATTACTTTTTAAAGTTATATCTCATGTTTGTGTCTTATTATGAAGATAAGGCAGTATCTAAATTAATAATTACGACTGTACGGAGGAAACAATTCATTTAAAATTGATAAATAAGAAGGTTAAGCTTATGATCTATTAAATATTCGATTATATAAAATATTAAATATTAAAATATTAAATATTCGCAGTTTATTATGTATGAAATTTTTTTTCTTTTCCAATGGCTGGAAGCTGAGTGTTACTCTTTTCTCGGGAGAATCCAGAAGTGTGTGACCACTTCACCGCATGCATAGCATGCGGTGCTCCGGGTGCACCACAGGGGGTGGGTCCACGTTCACCCGTACCGGTCCCTTAATTTTGAACCGAGTCAAGTGACAAGACCAGAACACTTGACCACGCACCTCCAGAGATAATGTTTGGGAACTTTGTGGATATTGCAGCTAGGACAGATATTTTTCCGTGCACCAACCGCCATTAATGTACACGTCGGGGGGTTTGTCAGCGTCAGGTATCGAACTAGCAACTTGCAGATAATTGGATCGATGCCTTTGCTGACTGGGAAACCGCGCCTACATTTGTATGAAAAGTACAAATAGCTGTTGAGACTTATTTTACTTCGATATAGATGATACACAACAGTTTTGTTTGAATCATATTAAAATCATAAGGTAAGGTAATGTAATGGGTTTAAGGAGTAACTAGTGTGACGGAACGTGCCTCACTTATATTTAAATAATCTTAAAAACAACATATGTTCGAGTATATATACGTAGGCAAGTCAGTAATTATCCACACTTTCGCCGTGGTGATCTGTCGGTAGGATGTACTGCTGTCTGCCAGGGCAGGTAGGGAGTTTGGCCTACATCAGTTAGTTCGTTTTGATAATGTAGCATAGAGCCACTCTTCCTTTTGCACCAAAGATAAACGGCACTGTGTGATCCGGTTATGGAGCGAAAATCCACTGAAGATCCGTACACATTTCAATAAATCTCAATGTTGTCATCATTAGTGGTTATGGATGGGTCCTCATCATTTTCCACTCTTCACGGTTTTCGACCGTTTCGATGCTTCTCAATCAAGATGATATACACTTCGCCGTAGTAAAAAATGTCTCCATATTCTGCTGAAAGACTTCGATGTATTTCGGCTCTTGATACACCTTGAGTCCAGAAAAACCGGATGACACAGCACTGTTCATCTTTGGTGCAAAAAAAGAATGGTGGAGCCATGTTCACTGTGCAACAGCAGCACAACGAACTGACTGATGAAGGTCAAACTATTCATGGAGGACGACATAACCACATACACTTGACCTACGAGAGCAGAAAACAGTGCCGTCAACCTACAGATTTGCTACAAATTAAGGATGTAAGAAGTAGAGATTTTATGTGGATCCTTAGCCTTTTCCCGATGAAATTAGAAATCGGTATCGCATTGAACACTTCTACTACCAACTTTTTTTTATAACACTGAGTACCACTGGGGTCACCAGTGACCCCATTAGTTTCTTTATTCTAATGCTTATAATTCATGACAAATATATAATTTACAATAAATTTATTAATTAACATACACATTTTATACAGTTATCAATATATGGAACCTTTAAAAATTGTAATTAGGCACAATTAGTTGAGGGTATATTAAAATATGCATCATCCAAAATTTGGACATAAAGTGTTTGAATGTTGCTTACACACAAAAACTGAACATTCACTGCACATATCACTATATTTTCGGCCCGCTAAACTTTCACAATAAAAACATCTATCCCTTATTTCCCCTTTTACGCTGATGCCTGCTTCAAGTGTCTTTGGAACAGGTACAACTTATGCGGTTACCTTTCAATTAAAGACTTGCCTAATTCCAAAAAAAACACTCTTCTCTTATAATTTGTTTTTCTTTCCACTTTGGGTTAAGGTTTAACCAAATAATAAAGCCATTCAATGCACTTGAATCTAACATATTGTAAAAGATGGCTATTGGCCATTTTCTCGTCATTCGCTTTGTTGTATATGTTCGCACTAGTTGATCTATCGTATCAACTCCTGATTTTGTGTTATTATAATCTTGAATCATAGCTGGTGTCGCTGCCTGTGTATTCTCAATTTCAGAAGAAAAATGCAATGTGCTCAAAAGAGTTGCAACTTTTCCTTTCTTTGGACAATAGGATACAATTGTCGCTGACCTTTGAAACCCAAATATTGAAGAGTTGACCTGTCTTCCTTTGCATGTGACGAACTCCTGAGGTAGTTTGGATCGATTTTTTTCTTATCGTACACAAAAGTGTAAAATTTTTATTCTCTAGCTCTTTTGCTCGATTTAAACTAATAAAAAAGTTGTCTGCTGTGATATTTCTTCCACTATTCTCCATTCCTTTCAACATATTCAGAACTACTCTCTTTCCTTGATTAACTTCTCTAGTCATGCTTTGTCCTTTTCCTGTGTATACCTGAATATTGTATACATAAGAATTTTTACTGTCACAAACAGCCCACAACTCTGTTCCATAATTTCCTGGTTTTGACGGGATGTACTGTCTAAATGGGCATTTGCCCTTAAAGGTAACAAATTGTTCATCGACGGTGATATTTTCATGAGGAATGGAAGAATCTTGTAATGTGACTGTCTAAAGCTCAAATATATTTCTCATTGGTGACAGCTTATCACCAGATCGATGTTTGCGCCTATTCTCAGCATCATCAAATCGAATGTAACGGGATATTTCTGTAAATCTATTCCTAGCCATAGATTTATTGAAAATTGGGCGACCATCATTTTCATTCGACAGGTTCGTAATTGCTTCATTACATGCTTTATACAGCCCAGCAAGTATAAGCAGTCAAAAAAAGCACAAGATTTCTTCTTTATCTGTGTTATCCCAACTAACCCCATATACTATTTTTAATACTTTATTTGTCCATTTCAGAATTTCTTCAACGATATTTGCTTTTATGAAGAGTTCAAAAGTAGATTGTATAGTGTCGACATTTCTTATCGTGTAACGCGTAGGCCCTGGTGGAGTTTTCATCACATTCCGACTCGACTGTCTACCTTGTGTGTGGAGTTCCATACCATATTTTATTTTTAATTCTTGAATTATAAATAAAAAATATTTTTATGTAATATTTCTTAGTCAGTTAGAATACAGAAAATTGTAAGAAATATATTTTCTACGAAGGTCTCAACAATGAGGTAAATAATATAGATTTTTTTTAAATTTTAGATATTTTTAGATAGTTTTTATATATTTTTAGATACATTTTATTTGAAATATTTTACTAGAATTACATAATTATATATAATATATAATATAAGATAAGATATTATTATATAATATCTTAAATTATATTATATATAAGAAGTTTTTTTACTTACACAAAGCTATTCTTTTCAGCAACATCAGGTTCTTTTGTATTTGATGATGAGTCATCTGATAGATCATTGTCATCGTCAATATATTCAACAAAATCGACCGCTCCATCATCATCTGAAACTTCGTTGGTGTCTAATTCATCAGCTGATAATTCAGAATCATTTTCTTCATTCATATTTCTCGAAATTTATTCTTCAGTTTGATATTTTTGCTTCATGCGTGCCATTTTGAAATACTTCTAACTGAGCATACTATAAAACGTTCTAAATTGATTGAAATTGTTTTTACCTGATTAGGGCTGCCAATTATAGACAGAACCAGAAATCTTTTATAAATATCCCTCAATTATAATATTACTCTAGATAAATTTGGTTGTTTTTGAAATTCATACTAATTTTTTTGTGGGGTCACATGTGACCCCAATGGTACTATAAATCGGCAAAATGGTACTATAAATTGGCAATGGTGTATAAATTGGCAAAATTAATTAAAATTTATGAGCATTATGAAATTTTTATGTATGTATGGGATGTTAGGGTCTAAATGGGAAAAGTCAATTTTTTTTTTCAGAGTTTTAAAAATCATACAGTAATTACAGCTGTTTCACAAAGACACAATGGTGTAACAGGTGACCCCATGGTATTAGAAGGGTTAAGTATATAAATTAAGTTTCTTGAAACAGTGTTCATATTTTTTTTAGTGTATGAAGATTAGAACACTTAGTTAGATTTTTTTCTACGATATGAAAACAAATAAGGATGCTGCTTCTCTAACACTATATAACAACCACGCATGGATGACGTGAGAATATTTCACCTCGAGTAAGGTATTGCGATGTACCTGCTCATTAATGTAAGGGTTTTGTGATAGTGCTTTTGTTAAATTTTATGATTTAACTTGCAGAAATAAAAGATGTAGTTAAAAGTTTGTCTAGTATGAGCTGTTGTGTGAAGTATTTTTTACAGAATATGAATAGACATTATGAGCGAACATGCGGCACACTTCAAAGAACATAAAAGGATATTTATATAAAATTATAATTTTAGTGTGAAAGATGTACAAGTAAAATACTGAGTTGTAATTATCAATGAATGAATTATTATATTTTAATTTTTATTCGTGCTGGAACTCACTGAAAAAGTAATTCAATCATTTTTGTCTTACCTCTATAAAACAGTTTTCTTGAGTCAAAACACTTGTTATCCTGAAAAGAAAAATGTAATAAATAAAAAAAAAATTGTTATAAAGTTACACTAAAATTGATCCTAAAATTATAAAAATTAATTTAATGGAAATTAATTAAATTAATTCTATTTAGTGTATTGTTTTCTTAAATCAGTATTTTTCAGGCCTGGAGTGATTGAGTAATTCAGAAAAAGCATTTCAGGATTTATGTCTATTGAATCAGATTCTTACATCCATGATGAAAAAAATGAAAAGATAAAGTGAAACTAGATGAGATTTTTTTTCTTTGCTGTATTAATGATTTAATAACTTCCACTAAACGATCATGAATCTTTAATAGCTATGTAAATATTGTAATGGGAATTGTAAAATAAATTTGCAACGCCTGATGTTTAGTATGGATTTTTTATTCCTAAACCCAATTTTTGACTAAACATTGCGGAGGTTTTAAATCTGAATACTCATACGTAATCTTTAATACATATGATTATATAGTATAAATTCATATATAAATGTTACACTGAGGAAATCAGTATAATGTTTATGTGAATTTATCCTCAGCTACAAATTCAATTTTTAAAGTAACGTATGATGGATTTTATTCTTTTTCAGAGACGTTCCCAGTACAGAAAAATACATTAATATTTTTAACTTTTGTGTCACTAGCGTAGTTGGACTGTATTTCATATCACATATGGTCCCGAAATCTATTAGCGCTTATGATGCTTCATAATTAGTCTCTTTCACGAGTGCAAGTCTGAGATGGCCTCAGTTTGGCATTTTAAGTCTCATTTTATTAATGATAGAATGCTCCAGTATATGACCTGTATTATGTTTTTGTCCCTCGAAGGAGGTATTTTTGTACGCCTGATGACTCTTTGTACTTCTAGATAGACTGTCATAATACATTTCTCATGAGATTTAATGACTTCGTATGTTGTACTGACTGGTTTGCATAATAGGAGAAAGTGATTTGACATTGATCGATGATGAATAACATCCATTATTAGGATAAAGAACATTCCAATTCTTAATATTATATAAGTTTTACAGAAGCATGTGTAACTAATATAAGTTGCAGCAATTTATTTCTTTTTCAATTTATACTGAAATCTAGCTGGAGTATTGATATAACTGGTGCTCTATTTAAATTCTTTAGAAAACAGATAGATCACATTATTAAATTTCAAATAAAATAAATTTCCCCTCAATCTCTTTATGACCAAGCTAAAGCATTTCAAATGTCAATTTGATTGAAATAGAAAAATCTAAAATTTTTACGTACCCCAATATCATGATTAAATACATTTGTTCGGACGGAACGATTATATAGAGGCTGAGGAGGACGATAATTATTTGCAAGGATAGTTTTGGGGTGTTGTTCGTCCCCTTGCATCAACCGCCTCAATAGAAATATCTGAAATCAAAGAAGAACATTCATAGCAAAAAATAAATAATACTTGATTGAATTTCATACTTAAAACATTTTTTCTCATACTCATTCAACCACGTCGTTTTGCATAAATAACTAAAGAGTTATGTAGTATAAAATTATATTTACCATTCTGTGGAATATAAAAATATTACTGTCTTTTACAGCATTGCATCTCCTATGTTATACAGTGGTACCTCGACTTACGAGTTTTTCGAGATACGAGCATTCTCTCGGTAGATTTTTTTCCTTCGAGTTACGAGCTAAAATTCAGGTTACGCGCAAGCTTCACATATCCCAGCGCTAGTTTGAGCAGCGAATGCCATGTTACGTACTCATCAAATGAGAACACAAGAAGCATACAATATTTAAAACCTTTATGTACAATAATTATAGAATTGTATACATATTATTCTGAGATTACTATCCAGTCTTAAACCGAGATTTTTACACTGAACAATTACCACCTGGAGCAGCTTCCTCTGCCCAAACTTGAGTCGCCCTCAGAACAGCCAACCTCTCTCGCAAATTCCCTCCCCCACACTGGAACTCCCCATGGGATCTAAGGGATGGGATGGCCTTGGTCCTAGGATAGCAAGCTCTCCCCCTTCAACACATTCTGAGAAAACGTTCTTCGGATTCTCAGAAAGAATAATCTGGGCATTACAGCCACAGTGAACGATGCAACAATCGCCCAGCTTCCGTGTCTCACTCGTTCACTTTAAGAGAGTAGCTGGTAATAAAAGAGAAAGTGAGGAAAACGTGGCGAAAAGGTCAAAAATCAACGAATAAGATTTAATTTTTCAGTTCAGACTTTCTCCTCCTCTTCCATCAACATCTTCAAGTCTGATCTCCAAGGTAAATGTTGTACTTTACACTTAATAAAACAACTTTATTGCAGTACATTCTATTGTATTGCCTTTTTATACAATATTTGTCGTTTATAGGCACATTTTTCTTATTTAAAAACATGTAACAAAAATTTTCGGTGTTTTGGGGGAGCACGGAACGAATTAATGGAATTTCCATTCATTTCAATGGGGAAAATTGATTCGAGATACGATTATTTCGAGTTACGTGCTCCGTCATGTAACGAATTAAACTCGTAAGTCGAAGTACCACTGTATTTCATAAAAACAGCAGGGTATTCACGAAAGACTGCGATGCATATATCATTCTGTATTACTTAAGATCAACCTGCATACGGCCGTTTTGAGAAAACAAAGTTACGGATACTTGGAAGATATTTTTTCGATACTTTTTCCAGCAGTCTAATATATCTTATAAAACGCTTACTGTTGCGTTCCTCATAATGGCACAAACCACTTTGGGGCTGCTGTAAATGTGTCAGACCTATGGACTCAAATCCAGAGTTCGGAATACAAGGTAAAAAAATGCAAAAATGTTGTACCACGTGAGGGTAAGGCCTATATGTTGCAACATGCAACTCATGCAGTAAAGTCTTTCAACATCTTTAATGGTAAAAACAGGAGTAGCAACTTTATTTAAGTTCTCGCTCGCAAACGTCTTATGTTTAGAAATCGGTACTCGGACAGCAGAAGCAAAGCTCATATGAAAATAACCGTAAGTTAACGAAAACAAAACAGAGGTCCTCAAACTGTCCATTCGATGCATTTCAGTCGTTTAACTTTCATGAAGAATTATGTCAATTATATTAATGTTGCTCTATTTCATTGTACTCGTCAAACAATTCGGGTCCTGTTTTTTCAGTGTGAACATTTAATCATTTCATATTTTTAAAAAATACATAGTTTTACACAACGCAATTTTACGTATAAAATAACTTCCACATACGTCGGTGGATGACGCTTAACTTTTTTCGTTTTCGGGGTATGTTAAGGACCTAGTTTACACAACTCCAGTTCCGGATATCGATGACCTAAAACGACGAATCACTGAGGTCATTGGAGGAATACCTGCTGAAATGCTGCAACAAAACACATGTCGTGAAATTGAATTTCGGCTGGATATTTTGCGTGCGACAAATGTAGCTCATGTGGAAGTTATTTAATGTTTGAAATTTTGTTGTGTAAAACTGTTTTAAATTGTCTTTCCAAGAAAGAAATAGACATGTACGTTCCTCACTTTTTATTTCAAACATGAAATACGTTCAATAATGTTGGACCACCCTGTAGTTATAAATCTCATTAATGTGGAATATACTAGTAACATAGATGTTTTAAAATGGTCTCAGTTACTAATATATATTTAGCTAATATATTTAACATTTTAATTTTCAAGTTTTCTTTATGATCAAAGCACTTCGAAAAAGTTTTGAGAAAAGCTTCACATCACTGCCACCCATTCACAAGAAAAAAACTAAGTTCTCTGCGAGTTGATCGATTTATAGATCGATTGCGTATTTTCCGAATTCATAAATAAGATGAGAAAATACCTAAAACAGGTGAAGTCTTGAAATTGTAGAGTTCGATTTAAATAAAGAATGTAAACTCCAGCTATCTACACAAATGATACAGCTGATCTAAAAGAATGTGTCAAGCAGTTAACTATAGTTGACAGATGTTAAATTAGGAGGTATGTTTACTAGTTCTAGATTATAAGGAAACCTGTTTCCCCCTCTCTGTAATGGTTCATATTTATCAGCAAGGTGTGTCATTCGAGAAAAACACATCAGCGTGGGTCGAGAACAGTTATTTCAGCGATTGTCTTTTGCATTTGAAGACATCCTCAAACAGAACAGGTGATTGAATTCAGTATTGAACTGCGAGTGAGTCAGGAAAGGGTGTTTGGATCCAAGAGGCGTATATTAACTTAAAATATACTAATTCTAAAAACACAGGTTGAGTCTTTAACAAAGAATTTATTTTCAGCCGAGCTTATTTAAATTCTAAACATCGAACCAAGATCTAGGGACAAATCATATTGATATTGGTTCTGCAGAATATAAGAAAAATTATTTTTCAACGCCAGTTCTATTCGAATGTACAAGCTGCAAATTAGTATCATCCAGAAAGAAATACTAACTTCTGAAAACCAATCCCAATCTTTACAAATCCACCCTTATATATATTGATAGTTAGTTGTATATTTCAGTCGAATTGTTTTCATCGTCATAGATGTACTGAATTTGAGGCTCCAAGAATCACATGCATCATTTGTCATCTCTGAAATATGAAGCTGTGAAATCAGTGGATCAAATAACGCTGGAAGAATTCAACTGTATTTACGAAGTTTATCCGATACAATCTGTGTAGGTTACGACTAAGATTAAAACAAAAATACGTTTTCTTCACCTATGGGCATTGTAGTTACACAATAAATGTTTTGAGATTATACAATAACTAAATACAAAATTAAAAAGTGTTATATTATACACAACCATAGTAAACTGCAATATTTATGGTGAGGTATCCATTACGATATTTCATACAAAATTGATTATAATGTTTTCGTAAAACGAGAAAAAGTGTAAAAAACATAGCTTAAATATACATCTATAACTGATAGAGCCTATATTTAAAATTTAGATAAGAATGTACTCGAATTTACAGTTTCTAAAAGTTGTAATCCCTCAAATAACTGATCCAATGTTTAAAAGAATTGATACATAATACTAAGGATAATATGTCCATGATTTAACATTGAAAATTAAACATCCATGAAATAAAACTTCAATAGACAGAAAGAGAATTCTTTGCAATTGTTAAACTTTCTTAAACTTTCTGCGAAAGTTTAGCTGCAATTCACTGGAATTGCAGTTTTTTTTCTCTCTTTTGTAGGGGAAATTTTGTCAAATTAAGGACTTTAAACCTCATGCAAATATCAAACCTTTTTTGATCAAAAATAGTTGTATGAAGAACTTTATGCTGAAGAGTTGTAAAAATCAATTAGAAAAATGCTAATGTTAATAGTTTCTTTCAACTATGCTTGTGTCTTTCGTCAACCGAGGAAATAAATTTTTTAAAAAAAACGTAATTTTCAGCAATTTAGATTGTATTGAATAAATGCTCAATATCATCGTAGCTGAGAGGCAAACAAACAATATTATCCTAAATGTTTTGGGTCATCCATATTTTTTTGTAAATATCGAAATATTATGGTATGGAATGATGTGTTGTGAATGATAGAGTAAGTTAATTGTGCCTAGGTGTTATCAGAAACTCATGCCGCGTAGATGTGACCTTTTCTCGTTTTCACATGAACTAATCATAGTAGCTCATTTCAGTAACGTTTATGTCACGGAGCACTGCAGGCAGAAGGAGAGAAAAAAATAAACAGTATAAGTCATGTCATGGGGATATGGATGTAAGATGTAGACTCTGCACTAAGGGTCTTCAACCTTTCACGTTCGAGGGCTACACCTATAAATTCACAATGTTCCATGGCCCACATATCTGTGAAATAAGTAGTATAGGCACAGGAAAAAAATGTATTGTACACGACCTTCAGCCTTTGAGATGATTGCTTGAATTGCTTTTTAGATCATGATGATGAAGGATTAATTCTTTCAAAACACGGCACTGAAGATTTTTATGTATGGTGTGTTTTAAAAAGTATTTTGTACCTTTATAACTATTTTTAATTTAAAATGTTTTTATTTATTATTTTCTACAAACAAGAAAAATTGGGAGTTGCATCAATGTATTTTGTAGTTTACATTGCATGAAACAGAATGAATGCAGGAGGACGAGACGAACGTGAGGTTCTGGAAATAGTCTTGATATTTTGCTTTTTGCGTCTATTTCGTCTTAAGATTCTGAATAAAATTGCCAGTCTATTAATTTCATAAGCCTATGTGCCGAGGACTACTTTTGTCCGTGCACTCTTTATCTTTTTTGTCAAGAGGATTTGCCGCCCTAAGAATTTTTTTTTTTTTTTTCAAATTTATATCAAACTTTCGTTTTGTCTGATCGGGATGCTTCGGCGGGCCACGGGTTGAAGATAATACTCTACACCATGTTGGACATTAGATTGGAAGTGATGACAGAGAGTATTAAGATTCAATGTAGCCGTGATGTAGTGAATCTTGTCAAGGAAACTCTCAATACTTCCTCTACCGTTTCGAGTCCGCTGAAGCATAAAATGTGTGTGGTGGCTCAGATTGTATTATTACAATCGGCAAAAATACAATCGGCACGAAATTAAAAAGTTAGAGTACGTACTCTAAGATAAGTTACCGTATAATAAAATTAATATAATTAGTGATGAAAAGGTATCCTAAATTTCCGCTCGTTTTCTAATATGTGATTACTAACCATTTAAGATACACACCACTAGTTATTTTTAAAAGTGATTATATCTAGCAACTAATTGAGTTCAGTGAATACCAATTAACAATATTATCGTGTTTAGGTATATTTTCGTCAAGTCATTGATCTCCGTGAGACTTTCATGTGCACAATTTAAAATTTTGTTAAATTTAAAATTTAAATCTTTTGTTTAATTTTTTAAAAACAAAAATCGTTGAATACCTTTCAGACATAAAAGTTTCTGCGACCACATCTAATGTGGAATGCAAGGCCGCCCAGAGAGGGGAGGGGGCAACTGGGGTACTTTGCCCTAGGCCCCCAACTGCAGGCGGGGCCAACAAATCATTTTTTTTAAAATTAATTTATTAGATTTCAACAGAAAAAAATTCTGAAACTTGTACCCTACTTCAAAATTCAAAATAATCTTCTGAAAAATGTCCCCCCCCCCAAAAAAAAAAGTGCAATTAAATATATTTATGTTAATCATTCATGTAATAAAATTTTATGCATGAGTAACTTAATTTGAATGTGTGTTTTCGACGCTTTCCATTTTTTATTTTTTATTGTGGTCTCCAATAGAAGTTTGCCCCAGGCCCCGCGAAGTCTCTGGGTGGCCCTGGTGGAATCATGTGCATGGGAGGTGCTTTATACAGTCAAGTTACATTGTAATATATTTAGCCGTGAAGTGGCCACAGATAAAGAATAGTACTATGAAATAAAATTGTACTCTTCCTAAGGCCTATATTACACTATCAAAGTTCTTTGACAAAGATCTTTTATAAAAGAATTTGACCAGAAATATGGCAGTGTAATATCTCAACTTTGATAAAAGATATTTTGAGGTCATATCATTTTTTTATGTATAACTTTTATCAAAGATGGAAATAACTTTCATACAAGATCTTTATCAAATAACTTTGATAGTGTAATATAAATCTAAGTAATATTCCATCTTATATGGGAAGCCTTTTCTTTTCGATTTACTTTATGTATATTATAATGATGTGTTGTAAATGCTGTGTTGTGATAATACTAATAAATGTTCATTATTTCACACACAAATACTTGAAGAGCATTTTAATTTTAATATATGTCATTTCTATTTATTTTACATATTAGCTTAATTATCAAATTTACTATGGATAATTAGGAAAGACTATTAGGAAAGTTGTCTTTTGAGTGACTGTTATTCAAAAAATTAGCACTTAATAACCTTTAAATATAATTATTATGATAACAGGTATATTTACCGTACAATATTTTAGAATTTTGATCATTAAGATGATTGAATTTACTAACATATTTTCTAATATTCATAATCGGCCACACGTTTTCATTGCAACAGTTGTTTCGATACAATTCATTCGAAAGAGCTCATATTCATATAAAATTTTATACTAATAGTTGTTATCTGATAACGATAATGTAGGAAAAATCCTACCTTTTAATTAAACATATTAATATATATTTTAATGTGAAATTCCTTTTACTCGCAGTAAATAAATTTACATTATTAATAATTATCAGTTTTAAAAATTTCCGATGACATTTGAAGTGCTAAGATTTTTTTAATTATTTACCCTCTTCAGTAAATGCGAAATTTTGGACACACTTTTTCTTCCTTATCGTAAAATAGCAGCGAAATATATTTATGAAAAATCTTTCAGCATAATTTTTAAATTCTATCCACCAGACTATTAGAACATATGATTATCACGTTCTGCTTAAATTTGATAAGTAGCATTTACGAAGATGCGATACATTTTTAACAAACTGGCAGAATAAACTAAACATTCATTAATGAAGAATTTCTCTTCAAAGTGATGTTTCAAACCGGTTCTAACGAATCACGTCTCTAGTCAGGTGGTACCCGAAAAAGAGCTTAACCATATTAAGCTTTAGTTTGAAGAGTGAATATACGTGACCGACTTTTTTTACGCTGAATTATTTAATTTGGTACTTCGCCAGCAATTTCACATTTATTTGCTATTCAGAACATGAATGCAGATTTATTATTAACATTGTACCCGTTTCACCATTAGATAATACATATGACAAATATGTTTAGAAGAAATAGTAAATGAACAAGAGCAATAATTTTTAAAAAATATTAAAAACTATATGCCAGTAACACGCTCGACGATCATAGATATTAATTATTAATATAATTTTTTTTTACTGGCATATAGCTTATTTTTTGTTCTCGGCTATTTTCTCGGATTTTCATACGAGGAAGACTGCTTTTCACACAAAATTCGCAAAATAGAAAGCTAAATATTTTCTTTAAAATATATTAGAATATTTCATAAATTGCTTCTTTTAAACAAAGTGAACATTGGCCATTTCAATTGGAAAACTGGGGGGTAAAATGAATATTAGAATATTTTACGGAGTGTATGTTGTTTTCAGGTTTTCCCATTGGCAGAAAGAGTTTAAAAATGCACAGCAAGTAACGTTCAGTACATAGTGATTCTCTCGGGACTTTACTTAAATAGAGTGTTGTATTTTGAAAGTGGGAAACCATTTCAAGCTGGAATTTGAATGCAAAGTGCCTTACATCTTCATACATTCATCGATATCACAGAAGATACAAAAAATGTCTACCGTTAATATCCAAACAGAAATCAACTCGCCGCTGCATATTGTTTAATGTAAATTCACCATATTGGTATTTATTATTTTAACTAGATAGATTAAAAATGCAATAATAAACAGAAATTAAAAGCATTATCATCCTAATAGAATGCTTTACGAAAAATCACATATGAGTACATGAAAGCCACGTGTGTTGGCAATTTAGAAATATTCCATTAAACACTTTTAAAAATTTAAGAAAATTTTGCAGTTATGTTACGTATTCACGTTGAAGAGCACGCTACCGTACAGACAGTTTTGAACATATCACTACGCATGCGTCGAATTTGCAAATTTCCGAAAATACTAAATTTGCCATTATTGTAATATCTAATTAATATATATATATATATATATATATATATATATATATATATATATATATATATATAGTTAACACTAGAACCGGCAAGACGGTCATTTTGACCGTTTTGAAACTTTCACTTCGTACCAATTTGTTTGTATTAAGAGTGTAACTGTCAGCTGCCTTGACTTTTCCTAAAATACAATAAGTTATGATATCCCGTTAATAAATTTTCCATTTAGCCAAGTATGGTGTTGCTATACCTAGAACCTCCGAAGCGGTCAAAATGACGGTAGTAATTTTTAATGTATATTTCACCTAGTAGATGTTGCTAGATGAATTGGATGCATTTATTGGATGCCTATTATATGCGAGAGGAACGTTTGAGGCTAACTATATTGAAATAGAAAATATGTGGGATAATTTATGTGGAATTCGTATTTTTCCTGAAATATATTTCGTGAAATAATGAGATACATAGGATTTGATATATAGTCAAACAGCAAACAACACCTTGCAGAAGATAAATTCGCATTAGTATCCGAAATATGGAATCCATTTATTGAGAACTTTATTTCTAATTATAATCCAAGAGAAAACTTTACCATCGATGGGAAGCTTTTCCCAACCAAAGCAAGATACAAGTTCATACGGTATATGCCATAGAAGTCTGATAAATTTGACATAAAATTTTCGCTGTTGGCAGATGTTGAAAAAAAAATATTTACTGAATGGATTCCCTTACTTAGGTAAAAATGACGACCGACCAAGCAATCAAAGTTTATCTGAATATGTTGTTCTTCATCTAGTGAAACTACTTCAACAAAGGTTACAACATTGCAACAGATAACTTTACTTCATTGCGTCTTGCAGAAAAGTCGAAGTCAATGAAAACAAGCCTTGTTGGCACAGTCAATAGCAGAAGAAAAAAAAAACCTCAGGCCATAAAAAATAAGAAACATGCCTTGTTCAGCAGCAAAATTCTTGCCAAAGATGATAAAATTTTGACAGTTTATCAAGGAAAGAAGAACAAAAATGTTTTACTGTTCAGTACATTCATCTACATTCATTATTCCGTACATTCACCAGTTAGAGTGGGAACTGATGAGAAACACTTACCAGAAACTGTAAAGCTCTATAATTGAAGAAAAATTTGCAGTTGACGTGCTCGACCAAATAATACGGAAGTATTCCGCAAAAGCTTGTTCTAGACGGTGGCCTCTTCGTGTATTTTATAATGTTCTTGATTTCGCGGGCAGTAATTCTTAGTCACTGGAAATAATATTCGACGGCGCTACATACTTTTGCAATTAATATCCGAGCTGCGAGAATCATATGCAAATTCAATAAAAGCATCGAAGATTTTATTACCCTGTACATCCTCACTTACTAGTGATAAAGAATCTAAAAAGGGAAAGCAGTGCCAAAGTTCTAGTTGCAAAGGGAATAAAACAATGGATAAGTGTGAAGTTTACAGGACACCGATATGCGGAAAATGCACCGCTAAAGTGGTAAAAAAGATTTTTTGTGAAAACTGTGAAAGACATTGTTTAGTTCGTGCATATACATGCGGTACATTCTCTACATTTTAAGAAAAATTTTAGCTTTATTTTAGCCAAAAATAACACAGTATGTTTGATTTTATTCCGCAGGAAAGAAGAAATGTAACTAAGTATAATATGAGCAATGCATGCGTTAACTCTACATTTATATCCCTTCAGTTATTTTTTATTTACCAGGAATTGTTAGTAATTCCAATTAGAAATTGATTT
This sequence comes from Dolomedes plantarius, assembly GCA_907164885.2. Lineage (NCBI taxonomy): Eukaryota > Metazoa > Arthropoda > Arachnida > Araneae > Dolomedidae > Dolomedes > Dolomedes plantarius. The sequence continues at coordinate 145,540,727 of OU015501.1, forward strand.
CTATCAGTTTGTATCATTAGTATTAATTGTGTCATTTGTATTAATTATAATGGAAATACTATATTGTACAGTGTTTAATTCCATTTATGATTTTTTTTTTGTTTTTATTTAAATTTCTTTAAAAAGTGTATACAATTCCTCATGCAAAACCTTTTTTATTATATAAATAATTATAACATATAATATTGGAAATGATGATAACAATAGTAATAATCGACATTAAGAGTAAAATATGGCAAATGGCAAGTAAGCAATAATAAAGCCCTGTAGACCACATCGGTCAAAATGACCGCTTCGGCGGTTCTAGGTATACGTTTCTGACGGCGGTTCTCCTGTAAAAAAAAAATAAAGAAATATAAAAAAAAAAAAAAAAAAAATATATATATATATATATATATATATATATATATATATATATATTTAAAAATAATAATATAATGAAAACCTGTTTTACTGTGAAAAAAATTGCCTGATTAATTTTTTCTTAAATTAACAATGATGAATGAATCACGGTGAATGAATGGCTCACTCGTGTTTACATTTTCAAGTTCTGAGTATATAAAAAGAATACTTGTTATTAATTTAATTGAAACACTATGATAACGCGAAAGGCGGCGGAAAAGAGATAATTCTCTAATGAATATAAAAATCACAACGAAAATACGTTACAATGAAAGGATATTTTCTTCTGAGAGCAGTTTTTAACGGTAGCGAGCTTTTTTGAAACTATCATAACCGTTTATTACAGCCGTCTAACAATCGAAATAAAGTTGATTTGTGTCGATATTACGTTGTTTCTAATAAATTATTATTATATAGCAAATAATCATTTTGAACTTTACTTTTAACTTGTTAAGCCTAACTCAAAAAACAAAATGGTTGCCATAGGCTGATATATTTATGAAGCGGTCGATCCGGAATCGTCCATGAAAGATACATACATACACAGAAAACGGCAACTATTAGGGGAATTTTCTGTGTGAGTTTGTTTTTCAGCAGCTGAATACTACTAAGCTTATTGCTGCTTCTGTGATATCGATGTCATCACGAAGAGGTAAGGCACATTGTTTTCCAATATCAGCTTGAAATGTTTTCTCTTTTCAGAATTATTGTGATTTGTTGTTAAAGTCCCGAGTTTATCAGCCTGCATAATGAAGTCAACCTTTTGTAGTTACTATGACTTTATGAGTGAAAAACTTGGCATCATGAATCTAATGCTACTTTTTCAACCTATTGATCCGATTTGTAGCTTTCTCTTTGGAGCATTTTACACCATTAGAAACCAATAGGAAAATTTTTCTTATTTGTTGCGAGGGTATTTGATGATGCTCAGCATTCAGGCCCTTTTAGTCTATCTGATTTAATAAAAAATCTTTCAATCGGAAATGCACTTAATGTTTCAATTACCTCCACAACTGGGTATCCACTGTCTGAAAATTAACTGCAAAGGATAAATTTGAAGTACTTTTGATAAATGATTGTCAATTTTCCCTAAATTTTTCAGCATATAAATGATAGAAATCATGCAAAATATTAACTTTCAATATTTCGTTGAAATTTCGCAAAAATGCTCCGTAGAAAGCATAAAAAGACATTTTGCAATATTATTTTGAAATAATTTAATATAAAATTTGCAATATTATTTTGAAAGAAGTTAAAACGTTTTATTTATATTTACAGAACATACATTATTTATATTTACAGAACATACATTTTATTTATATTTACAGAACATGGGAGAATATCGGATAAAATATACGATAATTCTTAATGGAGATTAAACACCTGTTTTATTACCATCAGTGTCAGTCAAAATAATTTCTCCCATAATGATTCCTTGTGTAGTCTCTAACTAACATAATTTTGTTGATACAATACCTTACCCAGAGCTTGTGATTTATGACTGGCAAATTATTCGCTCAGCAAGATGGATTAGAAAAAGAAAAAGACCAAATTCTCTCTATTATAAAGGACTCTGAACTTTGAGAAGATCGTGGTCCACATAGTTAAAATCTGACTTATTAATGACAAAAGATTCTTTCTTCCCCCTAAAATGTCTTGAGACGAGCAATGTAATTTATTTTCCGCCAGGACGAATAAATTACCGTATATCTTAAAATCTCATAACGGGCCATCATAAGAACGACCTTTGGAAAAAATTGAGCTGATCGATTTCAATTGAATAATTATCACCTTAGTTCAACAAGATGAATTTCGATTAATCAGCTAGTTAAGTGAAAATCCGTCTGGTATTGCAATAACCGTACATTTCCTTCTGTTCTTAAATTTCAAAGATGGGACGAACACATCAATTCTAGCCTACGATCATGTTTTTGACGCTCTAGTAGAAACTTTATCGAATACTCCATTAAATACGTATATTAGAAGATTAAATAGAATATCTACTCCATGAATAAATCGAATCGATAATCCAAGATTAATTCAGCAGAAACGAGAGGATGTTACCAAAACCTATATGCTTAGCAACACGCATGTCACGAGGGATACGATAAGCAAACATTCTTCAGGTTCAGACTCCACCACACTTGCAACCCAGTTGGACAATTAGCACCTAAATAAGTTAATTTTGAAGCATTTCGAGTAATCCCCCAGTCCTTTGGTAGATCGACAACAAATCGTTAAAGTGTTTACATGCTGTAAATGTCAAGAACAAAATGTTTTCAAAGTTTGCTATATCGTCTTGTAGCACTATCTTATTTTTTTCATATTTTTAAATAATTGACGCATTTAATAGGTGCGTAGAAGTATAACCAACGAAATATCTTCTCTTGGAGTCCAATCAGACATTTCTTGTCTGTAAACATTTAGTGATTCGTGATAGATATAATTATCATGTTTCTTTGATTTTGCACGAATAGTCTATTTATGTGCCTGCTTTCTTTGATAGTATAAAATTCGAACTTTTCATAAATCTAGATACCGCTCTTTTTGTTTAATAGTACTTAATTATCATGTTTTTAGTCTCTTTTCCTTTACCAAAAGAAATGAGAGATATTGCCTATTTTCTGGCACTCATATTCGCCATTAGACAACCTTAAATTAGATGTTTCAAAAAATTATAAAAAAAGAAAAATAGTGTTCGGCTTCCTCTTGGTACTTTGACACGAAGGTCATTTCTAATTATTTAGTTATAATAAATATAAGTTATTAAGTATTGTAGCCTTTAGTCTTTTCGCCTAAATCAAATCATGGGCACGACTAGTTTAGAGCGGTATTTGAATATTTTTGAAAAAAAATCTCTTCGATCTTTCCACTGCGAATGCAATGCTTAATTAGCTCGTATATAGATATTTCATTCGACAAATTTTCAGTTAGCTTTATTCATGTGCACATTAAAACCCGATTGCGAGCTACACGTAAACTAGCAGAGCTCAGAACCCAGTTATGATTTTTTTATTTCTTTTCTTACCTACATAGTTTAAGGACAAGCCTCGCCTGAATCGAACAGAAAGAACAGGAATAATCGCGGACTCCTATTGAACATGTGTATTGTGAAATCGGACAGTCTGAAAATTCTTTCACGTGTGTCAATTCTGTGTAGTCCAATCAGAAAATTTGTCTATATTTTGACTGAATATTATATTTGATGTAAATTACCACGATATATCACCATTTATGTGTTTACTGTTAGAAGAAACTCGAATTTACAAGGCTTGCTGTCGATGAGATGTCTTTAATTTGTCTGTGGTAATTAGGGTATTTTGGGATATTTTTATAGATTCTGTAGATTTAATGAACGGCAGCAGTGGGAGGAAACCCTATTTATCCATATACATTCATAGCCTCGTAGTGCAACGCTAGGTGGAAAGAAAGCGATGGCTGAAAAATCCTTCCTTGCAGTCAGGAAAGTTGCCTTAATACCTTTTTTGGAATGCTGTTCAATGAATAGAAATGTTTGTGGAGAATATCTTCTGTTGTTTGTGAATGATTACCGCATGCTGACATTGAAGAAAATGTCGAATGCAAGTTATACGGTATTTCTTTTTCATAGGATGTTATCAAACTATTCTGCTGTTTTAATGCAAATCGGATGATCCTAACGGATGAAACTGGTAACTTTATTCGACATCTACGTATAGCAACCCAGATTTACGCATGGGGCATTTGGGTAAGTTGGTGAAGGGAGAATTTTTGGTCAATTTGCTTGCTAATCCGACTTTATTTCCTGGGAAACACAAAATTTTTGGTGACATTGCAAGATTCCAAATCGAAATTTGCAAATTTCGCTTTTATAGTGAAATTAAAGTAGTTAATTATGATACGAACATCCCACATGACTTTTGAAATGAATTACAAAATCAAATTAGCGTGGAGTTTTATGATTACGAATGCGGATTTCAAAGAAACAGATAGCAACACAAAAGACCTTTGTAGAAAGGTTATTTTAGTATAACGTGTAACTTTTTATTTATTTCATTGATGATCTATTTAATATTAGAAATTCATAGTAATGTTTACGATGTGAAGTAGATGTACCGTCATTTGAGTACTTTAAAGAAGTATTTCAATTCATTGCATTTGGCAAACAAAATGTAATACTTGATTAAGGCCAATTTGGCATTGGAATGTCTTTGAAATCTTGTTTATTTTGTCTTATTTACCGTGCAATTTAAATTTTACGGGAATCTTTGACTTTACAAACAATTAACTAGAATAGATATATCTAGATAACAGGATTTAGAGCTAATTTAGCTCAGATACACAAAATAATGACCAAAATATAAATACGCGAAATGATGTTGACTAATTGGCTTTCGAACTAAGTACAGTTTATAAATTTATAGGGAATTCAAATAAATAAATAAAATTATGCACAATTATTTTAGGTATTCATTATGACTAATATTGGATTAATATTTGTCATTACATATTTAGAACATTGTAGGGCACAGATAATTTTTTAATTAAGTATTAATTCGTTTTTTTAAGGCCTGAAAAAATTCATTACTCAACATAATTTTCATTCCTTTTCTGTTATCTTTTCCGGTAATAGAGCCTTTAATTCTTATTTTCATAAAGTTCCGTATCATTAAAAAAAATAAATGCATGTTTTAGAGCTAAAACACAGTGAGAATATATTTATAGCACAATTCACAATGTTGTAAAAAATGGACACATAAATTTAACATTATTTGAAATAAATATCGGAAAGGAATCACCCTTTATAGGGGGAAGGGAATAAACCGACTGAAAAGCTTATTCTGAATTTCGAATCCCCTTAAATTAAGACTTTCCAAGTTAAGAGTCCTGTAGCGCAAATCATATCCATTCAGAAAATTTGTTATGTTTTAGGTTAGCTTTCGCTCTAAATGAATTTTGAAAATATTTTTCATAACTGCAAAATATGATTTGAAGAAATTGTTTCGGTCGAGAAAGATTTGCCGTATCGACGCAGATGGTGGCATATCCTCTATATGTTTTTCAAAAACTGTAATAGACCTCTCAAGCCATTTGAATATTGGAATCCTTTGCTAACCTAAATCTCAACAACGGCGAAAAAAAAACGTCTCTCCTTTCGAAAGATCAATATTCATCACGTTGCCAGTGAATATGCTCTGCTTGGCAACTTTTTTTGTAAAACGTAGTTGTCATTGAAACCTGTGTATGCGTGTTTGTTGTTATTGTAATGTCGGATAATAATAGTCGCTTATAATAGTCGGAGTCCGACTTGACCAGGTGCCACGTCAATTTTGACTGAGCAGTCTCGGGGGCGATATCTGGGGGTTCGTACCTTCCCCACCAGCTGACCTCATCGAAGGACTTTCCGGTCTACGGATTTGATGTGTCCATATCCGGCCTAGACACGAAAGTATTTGAAGGCACTTGTCGGGATTCAATCCGAGCACCCTCAGTACCGAAAGCCGACGCACTACCGATAGGCTACCTCGGGCCCGTAAATTCTGTTTAGATGACTTCATAAGAAAAGTCTGTAGGATAAGAAAGCATAAGATTTATAATCATATCAACAGTAGTGCATCGTAACAGACGTCTAGAACAACAGGTATGTGAAATGTTCAGTGAAAAATCAGAGTGAATTCTTAACACAGATTCTTGATATATTTATTTAGGGACTACTCAAATTGCTGATATGATTATTTAGGGATTTTAAAAGGTAGGGGAAATCTCCCCGCTGAGAAGTGATTTTCATGACCCTGGAGACATCATGCTGATTTAGATGAATATATGTCCCGTTTACGAAGGATTAGCTACTCACAAAATATACCAAGTTAGAAGAAGCGATACAACGTTTTTTCCTTGGGTACTATTAAAAATTGTTTTTCTTATTTGAGTAAGTCAACAATTATTAATTTTTCTGATTATTTTTCTAAGATTGTATTTTGTGGGAATTCAATATGCAATGGCTAGAAAATGTATTGTTTCAAGTGTAGTTTTTTTTTCTTACCGCAAGCAGTGAACAAACTGTCTTTACGATGTGTTATACTCGAATGTTTCAGCATTTCGGTATCATGGTTTTTATGGAATACACCCTTTTTCATCACAATGTTTTATTAAATAACTTACGAAAAATAAACACCGTAATCACTTGGATTAACAAAATTTGAAATGTTTCGTTGAAAAATATTATGCGTATAGACATGAACATTAAAAAGGAATTCTGACGTTTAATGTTGAAATTATTTAATCCTACCTGTGTGTAAAGGAGCTTTATTACGAGTCATGTTTTAGGATCTTCAAACGGTAGCAACCTCAATTTTTAGGCTATTATCACAGAAAAAGAGATTCGGGAAAAAAAATTAGACAATCAACTTATCAAGTATAATATTAGAGTGAATCCTCGTGTAATCTTACAAGATATTTTTTTAAATGTTTCAATTTGTCTTCCGTAGAGTCGGTGTGTAAGAAGTATTAATAGCAAAGCATAGAATAAGTAAATCTCGCATTAAGCAGTTAATGCACAATTTTTGTATTGATTTTGGGTTTAAAAAAATCCAGACAATTAAAAATTGTTTATTTAGACTCATTTATGTTAAAAAAGCAATCTAACCTCGAATGTGACATAAACGAAGTTAAGATACACTCATGGACAAAAAAATTAGCGCACCAAGGAGTCGTCAAAATGAAACGAAATTTTACATACGTAATGACTACTTTGATATAAGTAAATGATAAGAAAATCAAAGAAAAAGGATAATTTATTTCAGAGAAAAAGGCAAAAGAACGGAGGAGTTAATACTCCGTTGGACCCCCTCTAGCGCGAATGCACGGTGCGATACGATCGGGCATTGAGTCATACAAGTTCTGTATGATGTCTTGAGACATTTCGTTCCATATTTGCTGTAACCTTGCCTCTAGTTCGTTCAAACTCGTGGGATGCCCAACTCGTCGTCCCAAATGATCCCAGATATGCTCGATTGGAGACAAATCTGGGGATCGGGCAGGCCAAGGAAGGGTAGTAACAGTGCAGAGACAGTCTTGTGACACCCTTGCCGTATGAGGCCGAGCATTGTCTTCTTGAAAAATGGCTCCCGGGAGCCGTTGCATGAGTGGCAGCACATGTGGTTGCAGGATTTCATGAACATACCGCTGGGCTGTCATGGTGCCACGGAACAATACTAGGGGTGACCGTGTATTGTAGGCAATGGAACCCCATATCATCACACCAGCTGTGGGAGCGATGTGTCGCTGTACAACAAAGGCAGGATTGAAGCGTTCACCACGGGCTCTCCACACACGAACACGATTGTCATCACTGCCGAGATTGAATCTGGATTCGTCGCTAAAGACGACCTGGTTCCATTCCGCTGCAGTCCAGTTTCCTCGTGCGCGGCAAAACTCCAGACGGAGGCGTCGATGGGTGGGCGTCAAGGGCAGCACACGTAATGGGCTTCGCGATACCAACTGTTCTTCAGCCAGGCGCCTTCGTATGGTTCGAGAAGACACAGAGGCCCCTAGTGAAGTTGCTACCTGTGCCTGGATGGCGGCCGATGAAGCAGTTGGCTGTACGCGTGCATTTCTTACGATGTGGCGGTCTTCTCGATGAATGGTCTGTCAAGGGCGTCCTGAGCCTGGTCTTCGTGTACATGACATCTCTCGGGTCCACTGGTCCCAACACCTCCTCACAACACAATCATAGCGGCCTAATTGACGAGCTACTCGCCTAGCTGACCACCCAGCTTCCATCATTCCGACGATTCTCCCCTTCTCAAACTGCGACAACTGCTTATATTGTCTTCGAACACGGCGTAATGGCATGTCTATCTCAGCTCTTCCTTTGTAAATGATTCAGCACACTCAAACAAGCTTTGGTTACCTGTTTTATACTCCACAGAGTACCATGTTCAACGCCCTCTACCGGCTATACGTAATGCGCAATCACGCTGCATTTCTAATCATTTGCATATCTCCCCGACATGTACCTTCATTGCAAGTTTCGTTACGATCCCGCAATTATTTCTTGGTGCGCTAATTTTTTTGTCCATGAGTGTATTTCGATAAAAATAATTTAACATTAAGTGTGAAAAAAACGGAGCTGTAATATTTGAATGAACGTAAAGGCGCGTTGCCCGTGATGTTCACGGAGCTGGAAAATTCTACAAGTAAATGTCGTCAGCGTATGTCACGGATTTGTGCAATAAGCAGTTAAACAACAGATAGTAGCAACTGAGAATAACAAGCAATTTGTGCTAAAAGTACCATGTTAAAAATACAGTACCATATTAATAATAAGAATGCAGGCTTAATTCGTAAACATTAGTTTTACTATCAAAATGATTTCAGCTGGAAATCAACACTATCAGGTAGCCTAGCTAAACCCACCACTTGAAACCTAAATTTCTGCTACCTAGCACAAAAGTCGGCTTTGTATAATCGAACTTCCGTTCATCTTAAAGGAATTTCTTTAGAAATTGTTATTGACAATATATTTTTTTTGTCTTTCTTAGAATCTTTGCGGTGTAAGAAGTATTTAATAGCAAACAGAAAACAATTAACTCTTGACAAGACACAGCAACTGAGAATAACAAACAGTTTGAGCTAAAAGTACCAAATAATGCTAACTGAATTCGTAGACGTTAGTTGTGCTGTTAAAATGACTTGGAAAATATCTGCTGTCGAGCACAAAAGTCGGGTCTTTGCTTAATCTAACTTTTCGTTGTATATTTTTTTTTTGTCTTTCTCGATGTCAGAAGTATTTAATAGCAAAGCAAAAAATAATTATAGCATACAACCACAGACAGCAACTGAGAACAATAAGCAATTTAGACTAAAATTACCAAATAATTAGATTTTTACTTTTATTTTTTTTATTCCGTGGATGCCTTATTTTTGTATAACACTTCATCCAGTTTAGAGTTATAGAGGTAGATATATTATTTTTCCTAGAGTTCGTATTATTAAAAGTATTGTTTGAATTATGCACTTTACGTTTAGCAACTGTTTTCGGATTGCAAGAGATTTTTCAAGTATTACGTAAGAATACAAGCGGGCAAACTATGCTTATTTCTGCTAACAAGGGGATATATAAGCATTTATTTGCGCATATTATCAGAGACAGATATATTTACCCTTCATATATGTTATCAAAATCCTGAAACAGGTACCGGAAATAAAGAGCATAACATTCCTTGAAGTTTATACCAATGGCGTATTTTTTTAAAGATTATTTTCCCTCTGCCTATAAAATTCATTGATAGAGAATTTTTTTATTAGTCAGGAATATTTTGCCTTAACTGTAAAAAAGCCTGTCTCTATAACAATGCAAGAGATTTAGAGCAGGGACGAACATCATTTTTTTCATTATTGTCTAAAATTGTTACTTATACGAATGGAAACGAAGATCTAGCCAAAAAATAAGGAAAATGCGTTCGCATGAGAAAATCGAGGAGGTCAATGGAAGCGGTGGGCGTGAAATGGAGCGGTGAGCGTGAACTTTGAAATCCAATAAAAATCTCTGTGGAAGGTCAGTTCGTTACAGTAATCAATAAAATTGCTTTTTTTCCCTCTATATTAATTATACTCATAACGAAAATGTAAAACGGTTGATGCATTCATAAACAAAAAAATTTGAAAGCAGATATATGTGTCCCCATCTGAAGAATAATACATCAATACTGAATATTTTAATTATACAATGCTTTTTTCAAATATAATTTTGTCATTTTATCCTGTTATAATTTTTTTATTAATTTTGAGAGCTTATTATGAAAATTAGTGGTTTAGATTATTGTCTCCTCTATTCTTATTATTATCACTGTTTTAGAGAGGGTTTGCCTAGATTTCTCTGAAATGTTAACTAACAGCTGTAATACAGGTGCTGATCATTTACAACAGATTTATTAAATTTTTTACTTATAGTTTCATATTTGAGAATACCGTTTAATCTCATAATATGTTTAGAAATTTATCCTCTTGCTTGTATTTCCGATCAAATATATGAATAATTATTGGAAACTAATACGAAAATAAAAGATACCATCGAAAATAATTACTAAATAATATAAGTAGTTTGGATCGTATAAATATCAAATTGGCCTGAAAGCAGATTAACTAAAATTCAAGACAAGAGCAATTTTGTTCAAATTTTAGAATCGGGATATAAATAAGGGTGAAAAATTTTAAATAAAATTCACCAAAGGCAACTTAGTAAGTTAGTGCACAGAATTTACATTTTGTATACACGTCTATTTAAATTTTAATCCCATCTTTGCCGTCACTTAAGTATATTTACGATGATGCATATGATATAAACTACTATCAATTGAATATATCTATTTATTGTTATCACACAAAACGTGTCATTAATGTTTCGAAATTCCTGCACCTGTGGATGTTTACACATTCAAAGCGATAACTGTTGCCTTTAATATGGTTTTATGGAGAAGATTTAAATTGACATAACAGCGGTCTATCACAAAGAGAACATTGCAAAAATATTTTCACAAATTGATAAGAAGTATACCAGAAATGGATGAAGGTAAATGAAACTCGGCCTATCCAAGTTCTTGTATACTACAAAAATACGCATAGCAATTGCAGATCTTTCCTGCTAAATCTAACAAAAAAGAATCTATAAGGCAGTCCTCAATACGGAAAGACGGATGTATAATAATTTCATAAGATCGCATATGAATTATTTAACTGTCACGAAAGTTATCTTAATTGGCTGCATTTAATTTTGAGGGTACATCCAGAAACTTCCTTTTTGCCCTTTTTTTAGCCTTTCCTTAACAGTAATTGTATATTAAGCACATAATCTACCAATAAGTATTTGGACACCCATGCAAATGACGATATCTACGGTCCTCATATCGTCACGCCCTCCGCAGTTAAATATCGTGTAAGAGAGAAACACCTACGGCCCCCCACTCCCTAAAAGGAGTATCAGCCAATGAATAAACTGATGACCGATCGTGCCACAGCAGTCCCGCTGCACAACAGGACCCGCCAATCAATACCAATCCGTATAAGTTCAAATTCAGCTCACATCAACCGTTCGCTCTCGGCCCCCACGAGCCAGAGCATCATCAGAGCCAATTAAATTAGGCCAGAGCCAATCCGAGTCTTTAAGTGTTTGAGCACTTTAATCTTTTAATTCAACTATTAAAATAATTATTATCCCAACAATTTTTCCACTTCACTACGCAGCCACCAGCTGCGTTCCACATCACTCATTTATTTTATTTTATTAATAAATAAATACAAAGTCTACACCACCCGTGCAGAATAAAATACAATCAGTTTTAACAAAAGAACTATTGCTGAACTCAAACAAAAAAGGTACTAACTTGCACCACAGTAGTCAAATGACTACTTAACAAAATACTACTTATCGCCGTAGCAAGAAAAAGCGCTAATAACAATAACATAACAAATAAGCAGAGCACGAAAAAGTAAAACAAGTTGACAAGCAATCAAGACAATCCGCAAGAAGCTTCTATCACCCAGCTTTCTTTAGCCCATAATTAGTCCTCGCAATAATCCGATCGACTTGTTCTTTAAGTCGCGGGCAATTTGGATCAGTGGGAAGATGACCGGCGCATGCTGGTATTTCCTCCTCATTGTCCATCTTCATGCAATAGTTGACGCAATTGGCGCACCTAAGTGGCCCTGCGCAATCCCCTTCATGCACCCTCTTGTTACATCTTTTACACATTTTTTTGTAATCACAGTGTTTTGCAACATGTCCATAACACCAACAATTATAACATATTAATGGCCTCAAGTACTCCTTGAAGCCATAACCTTCCCATTCCAACTTAAGTCTTTTCAGTCTCTCTAAACGCTTGAATGTTGATCCCTTCATACTGACAATCCAGTTTCTACCATATTTAGCCTTATCGCTTGTTATCACGTTTATATCTTCACCTTTAAGTTCGTCATTTTGGTCCGCTAACTTCTTTCTTATCTCTTCTTTTTCCCATCTTTCATCGAATCCAAAAATGATAATATGTGGATCTCGCATTTTTGCTTTTTTAATTTCATATCTTCCGTTTAATTCATCCACCTTTCTAAATTCATCAATAAGTTTATCGATATCCTTCTCCTTGCTGGTTCCTATTAATAAACCACGATTAGCAATCTTTTTAAATATCGTGTAAGAAACAACATTTGTATTTGTAGCATGCAAGATGCCATGAAATGCAGAGTCATCTGATTTCGAGAAAAGTGTAATAGTCGGGTATCGCAAAAATGGCCGATCCTTCAGGGACACACATGCGAGCTGAATTACCCAAAATCTACAGTGGTCTATGTGATTCAGAAGTGGAAGGGGAGCGTCGATTTTCGGAATGTACCCCGAGTCTTCAGACCTACAAAACTGAGAGATAGAGACAAACGGGTGCTGTCCACAGAAGTTTGGATGAACCGCACCCAACCGATGGCCGACAAACTCCAGAAGTTTCAACAGGCATCCGGGAATGTTATTTCGATAAATACCATCCATAAGGAAGCACATCTGATTGTTTTTCATGGTAGCGCTGGAACCCATAAGCCTTCCATGGTAGTGCTGCCACCCATAATCCTTCCATTCAGTCTTTCATCACAAGTCCAACCGCGCTGTTCGGTTAATGTGGTGCAAAGCACGTCGAAAGTGGACTGTATATCAATGGAAACGGGTTCTCTGGAGCGACGAATCAAGGTTCACCCTATACCGTTTGGATGGCAGGGTCTGGGTCTGGCCTCTGCCCGGAGAACGACTCCTGCTAGAAAGTATTGAGCCCACAGTAAAGTTCGGTGGAGGTGGAATTATGGTCTGGGGGTGTTTCTCCTGGTATGGACTGGTACCCTTGGTCCTAATTCATGGTGAGCTCACACCGACGCCTACTGCACTATTTTGGATGACAGTGTTCTTCCTACGTTGTGGCAGTTTTAAGGGTTGGACCCATGTTACTTCCAGGACGACACCAGCTGTCATGTTACGAGGTCTATCATGAACTGGTATGGTGACAATGGGATTAACCGAATGGACTGGCCAGCCCAGAGTCTAGACCTGAACCCTAACACGAACCTTTGAGACGAGTGGATCGCCGAATTAAGGGGTGCAACAAACGTCCAAAATCGATGAAGGAACTTACATGTCTCCTCTATGCCGAGTGGAAGAAAATACCACTAGTCGTCTTAGAAGGACTTGTAGAAAGCATGCCATGGAGGTTCTGAAGCTGTAATTGCCTATTGTGGAGGATCTACCAACTATTGAATATGAACAAATTTTTTTTTTGTCATAGGTGTCCAAATACTTATTGGTAGGTAGTGTACTATTTATGGTCCTCTCAAATGACGGTGTCGGCCCGTAGGGCTTAGGCAATGAATATATATTGGTGTCTGGTACTGCCATATTTGTAGGACATTTACTGAAGAAATGGATGTTCACATGAGATGCAGCCTGTAGCTTTGGCGTGAGAATTTCAACTCCATTTAATCTATTCGTGACACTGATGTCTTGAATCGAAGTCAAAGTGCCGTTTGGCCTGAATCGTATTTCTTTCCAAAGGGGAGGGTGTCTGCCTAAGGATGCTTTTACGACTGCTTACGATAATGAAAAAGCGAAATATTTCTGTTTAGGAAACGTTAGACGAAACAGACACTTGCCATGAAGCTCTAAGCTAGAAAGCATGCTCCTGACACGAAATTTGATCAACTGCATCTGACAAATGCAATGATATCACTTTGAGTATTAGGGACACTTAGGGGCTTGGGGTGCTTTGAGTGGATGACAGATCTGTACTGTTTGTCCGGCATCCTCGAGCCCCACAGCAACGAAAAATGTCATCGAACTTGGGAAATTAACCCTCGACTGCGTATTCAGGTATTGCTACGTAGCGACTGGTCTTCAGGTGATTCATGGTTGATAAGCCGCAAGGCTTGGGGAACCGGTGGAGGATTTAGACTTACGGACACTTATCACTCCAGGACAGGAAATGAGACGCTATTGCTTATTGATTTGTTCCAAGACCCATCTTTCGGTAGTATCTTGACACCGCACTTGTTGGGATCATGGAATGAATCAAAATAAACATTCCAATGGTAATTTATCTCAAACGCGATTTTCTCCATTAACTCATATTCGGTTGTCAGGCGTTTTATTGAAGAAGTGCTTTACTTACAATCCGCATAACTAATTTTTAGTGTGTTTCCAGCTGATTTTCTCTGAATGATAAAGAAAAGTAACCTCCGCCGGGATGAAAATAAGATTTCAAAAATTACATTTACTCGAGAAAAAATGTCGAGAAAAAAAAAGTTCTGTTATGTTGCAGTTTAACTGCCAATTCATAAAAATATCCACGTATGTTATCAAGCATACTTGCCATTTTAAAATGTGTATGAAATATTTCAAATGAATATAACACGTTAAAACTGAAGCTTTAGATATATATTTTCTTAATCTTGTGCATGATTTAAAATCTACATTTGAATTCAAATAACTTACCTCTGCCTTTGTTATATATATAGGTTTATTAAGAACAATCCATGTCACTGTTTCGTGACAACCTGGCATTGTTGTTGAGCCTTCGTATGTCATAAATTGACTGGTATCAGGAAGTAATCCTTGAACTGATATGTACGTTATATTCACCATTTGACCTGAAAATATAACAATTTAAGAAATTTAGAACATCTAATTAAGAAAAAATATCTATAGCCGCATCAATAAAAACCGAAATCTTGAAGGGAAGTATAACATATATATATAGCTGAATAAAAAAGTTTCTTTAGTTAAATATTACTAGTATAGGGTAAGATGTTATGTGATCAGAAAATAAATTTTAATTACTGCAGGTATCCTAACTATTCGTATAATTTTTCAACTCTTCTACTTCGAATAAGCCATAAGTGCATTGCGACTTTCTAATTCTCAGGAATAATGGCAGATAAGTCTTTTCTAATGTTTTCTGCATAAATAAGTTTCAATAATCTTTCTTTAAGCAAGCCCTATCTAAATTCTTAATTTCTGAATCTTTCATTTTATGTCTACTGAGATGTTATTGTTGGTGATATTTAGTATATAGAACGTTAATCATCTTCAATCAGAAATATCTAAACTTTTCCAAACATATGACTAATAGCTATGTGAAGGTAATACATAAGGGCTAAACAAGACAACTTTTTAAACTTCCTCTGTCAAACTAAATTCGATTTTAAACACTTTTCTCAGTCTAAAATTTTTCAATAGGCTCAATTTTATTTAAAAAAAATATTTTAAGTTTTATCTTTGTTTTAAATATCTTGTTTTTATTGCTTAAAGAAACTTGAGAAAATATCTGCTGAATTTATAAACTTAGAAAATATATTATTTGCTAATACCTTTGCGGTTCATTCTATTTGAAATGAATTTTAACAGTTAACGAACAGTATTCGAAAATGATTTTCGTTTCATACTACTGGTTCTATAGAAGTTAGTTAATTAGGAATTTACGATTAATATAATTATAAAATAGAATGCAAAAAGTTGTATTCATAAATATATGTAAAAAAATGTATTTTATTGACTTTCAAACGAAGCGTAGAGTGCAATGAATTGTAAAACAAATTATGAAGATTTAATTTAAACGAGAACAATATTTTTTCTTTAAGCCAACGTTTCTAAGTCAACACAGAGTTTTAATTTGGAGTCATCATTTTTAACTTATTAAAAAAAAATTAGATCCCATCAATAAATTTATACTTTTCAATAGCAAGTAATTTTAGTCTGTAAATATCTTTTAAAGAAGCTGGGGTAAAATAAACAATTATTTCACCATAAACTAAATGCATTAACAATTCATATTAAACATGAATATTAAGAGTAACTTTTTTCATATATTTCCTTCCATGCTTTTTATGAGGCTCATTTTATTTGTCGCGGATGGAAATTTATATAATGCAAATTTATCAAGCTATTCGGCTGTTAACAATTCTATAGGAATTCTATGGCAATAATAAATAAATATGTAAGTAAAAATAAGCAATTGTACTGTGTATATACTTTTGTCTTACCTTTATGAATGATTTTATCGAGATGAGATGTGAGCAATCGTAAATCAGGGCTAGAAACATTTGATATCTAAAAGATAGAAAAAAATATGTTTAATCAGCAAAAGATAATAAATTTCACATTACAAACTTTTAGATTGTCCCTATAAAACTGGGTATAGCTATTGATGTAATTAAATGCAAATATCAACAATATAAGAAAACAACAGAATATATTGTATTAAGTAGAATAAAAAAATATAGTCAGATTTAAAGCTAAGGGACCGGTGGATGCATCAAGAATTCATAAAAGGCAATGAGTAGAAATAAATATAATTTTTCAGATTGTACATATACGAAAACAAAACATAAAGAAAAACGGATAGTTTGGTTGGGGTATGAGTTTTAGTTTATATAGAATTATCTGGGAAACCTGAAATTTTTAAGAAATATTAATATTTAATGAAACGACATTTACATGAATTTTGAAAGATGCATTGTTTTTAAATATAAGGAAAAGTAAATCATGTAATAAATAATCATGTAAAAAATCTTAAGAAATTAGATTATGGTTATAAGAAATAGAAAGAAAATTTTTGACAGTCTTCTTTGTTATATTTTTGTATTTGTTTTGTAATATATATTAATCAAATACTTATTATTTTATTTCCAATTATTAAATTGATTTATTAATTTTTTCCTCTTTAGTTTTATTTTGCAGTTATACTAAAATACAATTAATAGACTTCTTTAAAAGTTAATGCCTTTCTGGTCCTACATTTTGTGTAAAATGGTATGCTAGATTTCTGCCCTCTTTTCCGCAAAATACCATCGAACAACCTATAATGCAATTATGTTTTATTTAATCAATACGTATTCATGAATATGTAAGCGAAAACCGGAGTTTATTTTGGTTTAACATTTTTGTTACTACATCAAAATATTTGAAAAATATTTTTCAGCCTACTGTTGTAAAGTATGTTGCATATACTTCTAAAATTTTATTTTCTTCAAAGACTGTTTTATAAAAATTGGAAAGGTTAAAAATAAACCTTTTTGAAAAGATTAATTATTTTCTACTTCGCATTTTTTAAAAATTTGAATTCCATTTAATTGTATTTAATGAAATAATTTAAGCACAAATTACCCGGAACATATAAATAAATACCAAAATTATCTCGATAGTTGTTTTTTTTAATTATATTGTTATTTGTCTTTAACTGACAAATGATTTTGAATACTTTACCTCAGTAGATATTTACCTCAGTAGATAGAAACAAAAATATTATTTCACCACCTGGAAGCTACTTCAGAGTTATTTATAACGTCAATACGTTTGCTAGTAACCTGAAGGAGGCTGCTACGGGGGCAATGCTGCCATTTCCGTTGAAATATTATGTCTTAAAATTTATAAAAAGTCGCCCATATGATATAGTCGTTAGCGTCGTGTGCTTCCACACAGTGGGCTTGGATTCAAATCCCAAATAAGGCCCGTTGCACACACGGCGTTTTTTTTACGTCGCGGAAAATAACCCGTCGACGTCGTTCCAAAAGTAGACCTTACACACACTGCGGAAAAATCCGTCGCCGGGGAAAAGGCCCACCCCTCCTTTTCGAATCCTGCGCGTTTCCAAGAACCCCCAGCCGGGATCGGAGGAGAGTTGCAGATGCAGAGCGCTTCACTAGACAGCTGGTTTGCTGATATATGCAGTGTAGTTTCACCTTGAAATCATTTCACATCAGTTTAACTGTGTTATTCAAATTATCGATTGCAGTGTAGTTTGAAATGAACAGAGAACAGCTTCTAGCGTTACTGTTATTCCGTCGTCGAATGAAAAGGAGAAGAAAAAATCGACTAATTTGGGTTCATCCAATTAATGAAAGAAAAGATGAGGTTAGCTTTCTACACGTTGTTTGAACAGTTGAGACAGGATGACACTAAAGGCTTGGTCATTACTGTGTCGTCCCCTCATAGGGAGCAATGCTAGTTCGCCTAAATGGTTCTCCCACAATAAAGTAGCCGCAATAAAGCAAGACTTCGATGTGAATAACAAAGGCGAATGTCTCACAACTGCCTCCTCATTAGTAAAAAAAAATAAAAAAATACAAAATTTGACTGCGGTATCGTTGATATCAGGTCCGCTATTTAAAGTTTTATTTAATAAAAGCGAAGAGTTCATTTGGGAGCTCCTTATAATGTACAAATATTTCCTTAATCTCCTTATCATCTTAAAACAGATGATGTAGAAATATTTAAGATTTCAAACTTTCAATTGCGAAATTTTATCAGAAAATAAGCATTTCAAGAAAATCCTATCCGGAAATATTTGTCAATTTATAACTTTAATTCTTTGAAAAAAAGTAGAATTATTTTTTATGACAGTTCTAATTGCCAAAGGAGAGACACAATGAAACTGAACAAAAATAATTCTAATTTTAGCTTTATTTTAATTTTTCAAGCGTTTTCTTAATTACTTTACTTTAGTGTTTTGAATGTTTAGGCTTCTGCGTTATTTTCAGCAGAAGCACGCAATTTTCTTTTCAAGCTTTGATTTATTTAAGATGTTGAAAAAAAAAGCTATTTAAAGCGAGAAAAATATTTTGCTGCAAAGAGAAAGTCGTAGAATAGCTTTAGAAATGCACTGATGTTCTTACAGGAAGCGCTATGTAGGATACACAAATTCACAAAACCCACTATAAAAATAAAGGGGTAACAGAAAAAAAAACTTTTGTTGAAGAAATGGACACTCCAAATACGAAAAAACAAAGTCGTTTCGATTGTGTGTTTCAAGAAGCTGTGATACTCGTGTTCATTGATTTGGTCAGTTCTTGTAGAAATTAAAATAAATCTTCTGTAATTGATATAATACTGTTATTACCACTTTCTTAACCAATTTCTGGAAATAACGAAAATATTTTTAAAACATTTATGATAATATTTCTGAGAAATAAAACTGCTTCAAATACCTTGTCTAGTTAGTTGAAAATATATTACTGATATGCGAAAGGAACTGCAATAAATCTGATTTTTTCTCTCATTGTGAAACAAAGAGGCAGTTGCAAATTCGCTATTATGATTCAGACTTATCGCATTGATATCCTAATTCTGCAAATTAAATATCAAAATCTCCAACAATATATTCCATAAAAAAATATTTGTATCTTTAACAGTTAACAAGTTAAAATATCAAAAGTTTAAATATGAAAAATTATTTTTAAAACAGAATTTATACTAAAAACTGGGGTTGATTCGCATCATTAAACGTGGAAACATGTATCCACAGAAGGGGGTCACACTTACTATTAATAAACAAAAGAACGTGACCTATAGCCCAAGTTCACCCGCTGCAATTGTCAGGTTTATTTATGTGAGTTGTACGTGCGGCGAGAAAGTAAAACATCTACTAAAGTCAATGATATAAGTATGTTAGATTATTGTTCATATATATATATATATATATATATATATATATACTCTCGTGTAAAAAATCTTAAGAAATTAGATTATGGTTATAAGAAATAGAAAGACAATTTTTGACAGTCTTCTTTGTTATATTTTTGTATTTGTTTTGTAATATATATTAATCAAATACTTATTATTTTATTTCCAATTATTAAATTGATTTATTAATTTTTTCCTCTTTAGTTTTATTTTGCAGTTATACTAAAATACAATTAATAGACTTCTTTAAAAGTTAATGCCTTTCTGGTCCTACATTTTGTGTAAAATGGTATGCTAGATTTCTGCCCTCTTTTCCGCAAAATACCATCGAACAACCTATAATGCAATTATGTTTTATTTAATCAATACGTATTCATGAATATGTAAGCGAAAACCGGAGTTTATTTTGGTTTAACATTTTTGTTACTACATCAAAATATTTGAAAAATATTTTTCAGCCTACTGTTGTAAAGTATGTTGCATATACTTCTAAAATTTTATTTTCTTCAAAGACTGTTTTATAAAAATTGGAAAGGTTAAAAATAAACCTTTTTGAAAAGATTAATTATTTTCTACTTCGCATTTTTTAAAAATTTGAATTCCATTTAATTGTATTTAATGAAATAATTTAAGCACAAATTACCCGGAACATATAAATAAATACCAAAATTATCTCGATAGTTGTTTTTTTTAATTATATTGTTATTTGTCTTTAACTGACAAATGATTTTGAATACTTTACCTCAGTAGATATGCATTAATTAAACTTGAAAAGGCAACACCAATAAAAGGATATGAAATAGTTCTGACATTTTAGAACTAGTTTTAAAATAATTTTATCATGAAAATACACTACATAAACTACACTCAAATAACTGCATGACATATTAGTACGGACGGACACGTTTAGGGCATAGTTTCTCTCCTCTTATGTATATTGAATCATATAGATGTCGCATATGGTTACTCGTCATATTTGCAAAACAATAGATGAAGATTTTTTGTTACCTTCGATGTTTTATCAGCACCAGTAAATATTATTTATATTGAATCCTATAGATGTCGCATATGGTTACTCGTCATATTTGCAAAACAATAGATGAAGATTTTTTGTTACCTTCAGTGTTTTATCAGTACTGGTAAATATTATTTATATTGAATCATATAGAAGTTGTAAGGTATACACAAGATTCGATTCACAAGAATCGAACTTTTGAGTGAATGAATTAAAGAAGCTGCTTGGGATATGCTAATTTCGGCATACGCGCTTAGTATAAATACCATGCAGCGTCATTAAAAAAAGAAGGTGGTTAGGGTTGAAGAAGGTTGTTAAAGTTGGTAGATAAGCGATAGGGAGCTACGAGGTATGCAGCTCCAGTACTATCCTGAGCTAGTGCTTAGGGGGCCCGAAGTTTACGTGGCAGTACTGCTGGTTTGACTTACTGTTCGTGAGTATTGAAAATATATTGTTCTTGAAAGCTGTATTTATATATTCCGTACAAGTAGTACGTATGCTTATTGCTGTAAAAGCAAATTCTATATGTGCAACGAACTCAATAAACATTGTTTCATGTATAAACTGTGTTTGTTTCAAATTCAAATAAAGTGCCACTTCAAATTATATACACCCAAGTCTGGGTAGAAGTGAGTTATATTCTCTATAAAGTCGCATATGGTTACTCGTCATATTTGCAAAACAATAGATGAAGATTTTTTGTTACTTTTGGTGTTTTATCTGCACCAGTATAAAAAACTCCATGACGACTAGAGAATTTTTGACTGGAGACAATCTGGGATGCAGTCTTGTTAACGCGTAGATATTTTCGTGATATGTGGATAGACATTTTTGCCTTGAAATAAGACTTGAAGTGCTAGAGATGTCAAGATGATATCATCCCACAAATCCCCAGCATTACGTCCTAAATGAGATCGGTATCACACCTGACCATTCCCCAGACCATAACTTCTTTTGTCGAATGTGTTAGAGTCCAGTCAGTCTTTAAATGTAACTGACTGGATTATCCAGTTCACTATATAATGCCCTTAAGTACCGTCATAATCTAATCTGAAGATGTTGAATTGATAACATTCTGTCCGCAGTCTACCGTCCGTAGAGTATCGTGTAAGCTGTGCAATGACCAATGAAAATGCAACTAGGTTCCCGCAAAAAGATTATACAGCAAGTTGACACGTATCACCGCTCATCTGATGGCCTATAGAGTATCAGTGGGAGTAGTCATGATTTGTTGAGGTAATCATGATAATGAGTAGTATCCCTCCGTTCTCCAATCTTCATTTGGGATTGTATGTTCCTTTTAAACGGTCTCTTGGATAGAGACAATAAAGTTATCCTGGCCAATTCATTTCATTAAATGTATAGTTTACAACTCAAGACCACGAGTTCTTATCATCCATCCTCTTTGCGAACGTAGGTTCTAAGAATAGGGAAGCACTTTAACAAGCTTCAGATACAGACATTTATATGAAAGGTTTTGTTTAAAGGTAATTCTTTTATGGAATTATATAAAGTGCACATTGAAACTCTCCACATTTTGCTTTATTTCCATGACAGCATTTGGGGCATTTTTACTGTACTTTTATTATTTCCAAATGTCGCTGAAACGTTACTATATGCAAAATTTTAGACAAATTAAACGAATGGTTCTAAATTAATTATACCAATCACATCAATTAATAGAAATATCAGTTTCACTCAGGCACATCCAGTGAATCAAAACATTGTTTATATTATGTGTTTTTTAATTATTTTTTATCAATATGTACAATTACCTTAAACGCTGTTAAAAATAGTGTTTCAAATAGATTACTTTTTCCCTTCATGTTTTCAATTCATAGAAGTCAAGAATATTTGAAGATAGATTTCATCTTAGTTTAGATAGCACACAGTTAATAATATTGAGAAATAGTACTAAGACGCTATTGTAACAGCTAATCATCTCTCTTAAGCCCCCTCCCTGCTCCTCCAGTTAAAACGACTGAATACAGTTAGCAATGTTATTGAATGAGGAGTTAACATTCGTATGCTGTTACCTCACCTTCAGAAAACTTTAACATTGCAAACAGGAAAGGTGTGAAGAGGGAGGAACGAGCAATTATTTCATTCTCGACCAGCACGGACGTCTAGGACCTGTTTTAAATCCAGCTCTAAGGCGCCAGAGGTTTTTGTAGTAAAAGATTTAACGAGAAGTTTGTGAGAATAGTTATAAAATGCAATTTTAATAATTTGAGGCGTCATGATTTTTATTTTTCAAATTTATTAGCAGTTGCTAAAATTTCCAAGTTAACAGTTTAGTGATAGGCTTCGATTAATCTGCTATTTCAGACCATTACTACAATTCCATTTTATAAATTCGATAGTTTAAATAAAAGTATCTTATTTCACCCATAAAGAGTGATGCACCCAACCACTGCACATTATATTATTTTTCCCGTCTTTCACCTCATCAAATGTCATAGCACCACTGTAGCCCCTTTGACAGCTGTTATTCATGTATGAATAATTTCCTATTGCGTTCCTTGAAGGTTCTGAATATTAAGTAACTTTCAGTCCCAAATCTCTAACTTTCTAAATATTTTGCATGGAAGAACATTCGGAAATATCTTTAATTGGCAGGAAAAATAAGTTCTAAACATTTAGCAAAATATAAACAGTTTTTTAATTACCTAAACATTGGGATTATTAAAGTATTTTTGGAGAAATTAGACCAATATCTCCCTATTTTACCTACATAGATTGCGGTCAGAGGCTAATCCAAAATTTCATTTTTTAAGTCAGGATCTATATATTTTATCTCATAAGTCCTTGTATAAATCTCGTATGCAATAAATTACTTGGATGCGATCGATATACGCAATTTCATAAATGCAATAAATTTTTAATAATGTTGGCATATTAATTTCCCTCGGTTCATCATTACCTATCAAGTGTATTTTATCGTAAATAAATTCCCCTACTAAAGGTAGTCAGCATTATGAGTAAACTTCTGTTTCTTAAACAAATAGTTATTGATACCCAAAGAACTTTTGATTTGAACTTATATTTACCAAAAACAGATCATATAATATAAGAAGAACAATTATTTGTATTTATAATTCATTCTTCAGAAATTAAAGTTTTCAAAAACTAGCTACAACTTACATTTTCCTCTGAAATTATGAAGAAAGTTCTCAAAACAATATAGTTAATTTGTTAAGTTACATTAAAGTTATTTGACACCAACATATCTTAATTGCGTTTTTGAAGCTTAATCTTATATATATAGTATATTAAATCCTCCTACCTGAACCATTACTGCTACTCCCACAATGCCTTGCGTTTTGGGTAACGCCTCTGTCATGTTGTCGTATAATTGATTATTGTACCCTATAACCTGCAACTGTAAAATAAATCTGAGTTAGGATCGGGAAATAGAATTTTCCAATATTTTTATTAATAAACTACTTCAAAATCAAATATATTACAGCTACATTTGATAATGCATATAAACATATTTGAGAAAATTAATATCTCTCATGAAACCGAGTTCGTTAGGGTTAAAATATTTGCATGAACTTATGTTATAATTTTTTGCCTTCTACTATATTAATTTTTTTACGCATGAAGAGATGTAACATCGGTTCAATTAGTTTCTGATGAGAAATACCTGAAACGGTACGAGCCTATGTCATGTAAAAGTGTAATTGATAGCTTTTGCATAACCTGAAACTGCCAGAAAATTTGTTGGATTTAATGTTCCTGTAATGATATTCACTTCTTTTAAAATAAAAATATTGATTTAGAATCTGTTTCTCGGCGTCCGTATATTTTTCTTGAACAGATTCCTCCTATGCGAAAAAGCTCCCTTTTTCACAAACTTTATTTTCATATAATATATTTATGAGGAATGATAAGTACGGAAATAAATAAGTATTTTCAATTTAAACAGAAATAGTTATCACAAGTATTTTTATAACTGAAAGTTCTCTTAATTGTTAGACAGCTTTGCAGTGTTTTTTATTGAAAATTTTTGCCATAGTTACGTTATAGTTTCAATATTTTACGTTTTTACAGAAACACTAAAGATATTTCCTTTCATTTCCTCATCCTTATTATTATTATTATTATTTTCTTTTGATAGTGTTTGAAAATGGGCAACTGACGTTAAATGTTAACGTATTTTCGGAATCCAATATTTTCATAAGTATATTCGTATATATTTCATTCAGACCTGTCAAAAAGACTGCGAAACAAGGTTTTGAGATACATAAGAATTCCCTTTATTTCATTTTTTCGTAGATTTTTAGTAACTGCATCGTAATTTTCCAATTATTTGAATTTGACGTATTAAGCGATCATTACCGAATTCTATCTCCCAATTCTAACCACATTAAAGGTATATAATAAACAGCACGTACCTTTCAATTTCATTCACATTGTCTACCGTTTGAAGTACTTAAATATTAATGATTTCAAAGAGTATGATGATTATGAAATCACTTTTTTACAATACTTCTAATCATAACTTACCTGATATCAAGATATGTATTCAATGCGTTTTAAGAAAATTTTATAATATAAGAAAATCATGTACTTACTTTCCTTTGCATTTATTACGCTCCAAATAGCGCAGCTACGTCTTAATAAATACTTTCAAACCTGTTTTTGTGCGGTGGATAGGGACCGAAAAAAAACACTCACCAAAAAAAGCTCTTAAAATAACTTAAAATTTCCATTTAGTTCAGTTCTTACTTTTCATTACTTTTGATTCATATTATGTATTTTCATGGAAATTTTTTTACATATGACATACAAAAAATCGCACAAAAAAGTTTTGAGTGTATTGTAATTATGTGTTTCAATATTTTTTGAATAATTTGAAGCAAAATGTTTGCGACTGGGTTTCCTCACATCACAAAGTATTGGCATATTAATTCTTAACATCAGAATGACATACAACTGATATTATTGGGGAAAGTAGGAAATATTATTTATACTGTTTCTTAGCCACGGGAGTAGCGTATATCCACACACTTCAAAGAAAATGGGCATTACATTTAATTTCATTGGGGAAAGTAGGAAAGATTATTTATACTGTTTCTTAGCCACGGGAGTAGCCTATATCCACACACTTCAAAGAAAATGGGCATTACATTTAATTTCATTGTAATGCTAGATACAAAAAAAAAGTACTAAACAGAAATAGAAATAAAACTGTTTTTTACCATTTTTCTATCAGAAGGGTCAAAACACTATGCCTATATTTTAAAACATACTCGATGAAGGTTACATCGTCCAATCATCATAACAGTGAATGATATTAAATATGCGTCTGTCATCTTTCATGAAGTCTCATACTTCTTAAGATTAAATACTAAAAATACCTTACAAAGAATGTATACTTTAATATTCCATTATTAATAGTTTCTAGCGATACAAACTGTTATACCAAAAACTTTTGATATTTTCATTCACATTTCATTCAAATTCGTGATGCTTAACTTTCTTTTTTAAATATGTAGATCTCAGTATATGCAAATAAAGACCAGATGTGACTATTAAAAAATCGGAATTAGGGTGGATAAAGTATCACCAGCCAAATTTTCTATATAGTAAATTATCCCGTATTTTGAGACAAATTTTGCCTTTTGATTCTGTAAATAAATGGTTGAACTTAAAATGAAAGTGATTGTTATAGTAGTTATGCTGCATTGGAATAGATATTGAACGTTAAGTTAGAATTTTCAAATCAAACATTTCATTATCACAAGATTTTATATGAGATTTCAACCACTTTGATGACATGCCACAGCCACACTAAAATACAGATAAAGGCAAAAAGTATAGGATCACTCAATAGAGAAAGAGAAGAAAAAGTTAAAGGGAGTATTGATTAGTGAACCCTAATTGTCAGGATTTAGAAAACAGTGTATATATGTAAACATAGCTATTTTTATAGATGTGCTTTAACATTTAGAAATTAAGATTATAGGTGTGTAGTTTCCAACACAAGCTTACTTATTTATTTCGTTGCTGTGTAATTAAAATAAAAATTTGTCTTTTTCATGAACACTCTCCTTAAAAAGTGTTAAAATTAAATTAGAATACTGATAATACTTGGCTATGAATAAAAAATAAGTGAGAAAACATAAGTTATTTATTAAATTAAGATAACTATCTGTCAACTCAGTCAACTGTCAATAGGTACATTACCAAAATTGGTAGAATCATTTATTATATTTATGTTTTTGCAAAAAAACACACGAACATGATTGTTAGTCTGTTACATTAAAATATTAGTTGGCCCGTTTTTAAATATTTAATTTTCTTAAAATAGAAATAAAATGCATTAAATTGTTTTTAATTAAAATGTGTTTCAATAAATAATTTTTATAATGCATTATAGTATGTGTATAAATAGACATTAATAACCATGTGATATTTATTTATATTTACGTTATGGCATATATCCATGAATATTTTCTATTAAAAAATTGCAATTTAATTTCATTGTGTTTATTTTTATCTTTACATTCTTAGATATATATGCGTATTTAAAGACTTTCCATGGTTACTTTTAAATTTAAGCTATGAAATTTATGAAATGAAAAAGAATATAGTTAATAAAAAAAGTATGGAACTCGAATAAACATAAAGTATTTTTTTTAATGGGTACGGCGGAACAGTGGTGGATTTAGAAGTTTTCCAGCCCTAGACCACATTTCTTTTTAGCCCCCCCCCCCTATGATTCATTTTAAGGCAATAATAAAAGTATTAATTTTAATCATCTGTGTACCCACTAATCATGTACGTTTAACGTTTTCTTGAAAACCTTTGTTGTTGAATTGTTATCGTATTACATTTTTGTTTTATTTCAAAACAATATACAATATAGAATTAGGAGTTAAGAAAATCTTCACATTTCGTTTTTTTGTTTTTAATTTAAATACTAATGAGATTATACGTTGATCCGAGCATAGCATTGTTATGTTGTAAAAAAGTTCATTATAAATATAAATCTTATTATTTTTTAAAGCGATTTTTATTTTGAAACATAAGTTATTCATTAAATTAAGAAAACTATCTGTCAACGCAGTCAACTGTCAATAGGTACATTATCAAAATTGGTAGAATCATTTATTATATTTATATTTTTGTAAAAAATGACACGAACATGATTGTTAGTCTGTTACATTAAAATATTAGTTGGCCCGTTTTGAAATATTTAATTTTCCTGAAATAGAAATAAAATGCATTAAATTGTTTTTAATTAAAATTTGTTTCAATAAATAATTTTTATAACGCATTATAGTATGTGTATAAATAGACATTAATAACCATGTGGCCCGTTTGAAGTCGAAAGTTGGATTGTTTGTAAATATTTTCAATAAGAAAATCCCAAGGTAAAATAGCTGTGTCCACTGATGCGGTTCCATTGCTAAATGCATGATTAGTTGGTAAAGAATGAACTTACCTCTGCGGGAAATGCGTGTCCGGATATTGTGTGTTCGGAGCCTTTGTCGTCCGTCCTTCCGTAATGCAGAAGAATTTCATGGACCCGATATTTATACGATAAAGGACCTCCGCTGACAGATAGGGCCGGGCTATCAAGATCCAGCCGGAATCGAACGCTGTGGCCCGTGTTCTTCAGCGTGCCGTTCACCTGCACGAGTCAAAAAGTATCACGATCAAATAAGATTAATAGTTCTCGGATGTATTGGGCGGGGACAAGTTTTTCAGGATACAAAGTGACAGATATTAATGGTCTCCAAGAGTTAAGTTCAAAGTTTTCAAATTTCACTTCTTGTGTTCCGATAAGAGCAACACAAGAAAAGCATTCAAATATTCTTACACTCACGCACCGATAAAGTAGAATTTCATTAATAGTGATAACATATAAGGTGTATCTTTCAATGCCTTGTAAAATAATAATATTCACAAATAATTATATTTCATACCATTCTTTGTGGGTTTTTTAAATTCACTATTAAGTTAATGGTAGAATAGGACTTTAACAAACTGAGGATGCAATCTTTTTTATTCGTTAAATTCTCTGTAACATCTTTTAGTTTCATTCTTTCACGATGAGTCAAATTTGAATTTGAATTTTTTTTTCTAGTCACTCAAAGTATTCATTCTTTACTAATAACTCAAAGCCCTAGATAAAATCAGTTTGAAAAGGGCTATTTCGGTTTACATAAATTTATTTATAGTTTTTATTATTAGTTCTAGTTGCAATTAAAAAAGGAATTTTGAATATTTTAAAGCAAGTTTACATCAATAAACTGATTCACCTCTTAGATTTCAGTTTTTCCACTTCACTTTATATGCTCAATTTTTAGTATTAGAGGCGAACGGAAGGTTCCATAAGTCAGATAGATTTATACACTGGTGTGCAAAAATTAAGGACGAGACGGGTTTTCAAATGTAATGTCACGGTCACGATTCTCATAAATCATACCATAAGACCTATCACAAATGATGTAGCATGGTTTTTATAATTCATACCATAATGAGAGGAGAATATTTAGTAAAGAAAAAATATTTACACACCGTACCATAAGGTCTGTCACAAATGATGTGGTATGGTTTTTATAAGTCATATCATAACATGCTGCACCTCCCTCTCTAACAGGCGTGTCCAACCACGGCCCCACAGATAACTTTGTGGCCCCACAAGATCGTAACATTTTCTTCCTAGAGAAAAATATTCCTCTCTTTACCATCACACCCTATACAAGTCGCCGCTCTTTGGTTCTTTTGTTATCAAATAATAAAAAATAAAGGAACCTTTGTTAATTATGTGAATTAAATATCATATCTATATATATAAAACAGTTCCGTAACTGGCTTTCTGACTGACTGACTGACGGACATACAACGCACAGACCAAACCGCTGAACCTAAAGGGCTGAAATTTTGCATGGCGATTCTTATTATACTGCAAGGGTGCAATAAGAAAGATTTTTGAAAAATTCTTCTTAGATATTTTAAAATTAAATTTTTAAGCTATTTTAGTAATTTTTTTAAAGTTTGCATTTAAGTAATTCGAGGGTTATAAAATTTATATCACGAGAAAGATCATAAAACTTCCTTTAAAATGAAATCATGAAACTAACATTTATTTGAAATTTTTTTTTTAACATTCAGGATGAATTCAAAGAAAAAAAAAGTTTCTGATGAAAATAGAAATTTAATGATCGTTAGGAAAAAGATTATTTTTTTCACAATGCAGAACTCAAAATTAATGTGTTTAATTTTTAGAAAACAGTCGCTGTTAAGGAACATAACGTTCAAAGGCATGAGACAAAACATATTGAAAATGTAAATTTCAGTAAAGAAGTAAAAAGTTGTAAGTTAACTGCGCTTAAATCGCATCTGAAAACTCGGCAAACGATGATTGGTTCTTTATTTCACCAACCGTCTACCATTGTCAAAGCAAGCCATTATGTTGACATGTTGATTGCAAAGAAAATGAAACCATTTTCGGATGATGAACTGGTGAAGCAGTTATAAAAGATGTTTTGCCAGATAAAAGCAAATTAGTTTCAAGTATCTGTATTTAACGCCAAACTATATGTCGTCCCATTGATGATATTTGAGCTGAAATAGCCGTAACTTTGCGAGATAAAATTAAACAATTGAAAGCATATTTTTTAGCATTTGACGAAAGTACAGATATCTCAGACACATCTCAACTTGTGATATTTATTCGTGGTGTGAATGATTCCTTCCAAGTGACATAAAAAATGTTAAATCTTTTAAATTTAAAAGACACAACTAGAGAAGATGTTTTCCAGGCGATTTAAAAAAGTTTAGCCAAAATTAGCTTAAATTTTGAGGCTCTTTCCGAATTAACAACAGATGGAGCACCTGCTTTGGTAGACAAAAATAAGCTGATTTTAGACAAATCAGGTTTATACGTGGTACATTGTAGCACGCATAAACATGATTTGTCTAAAATTGTCAAACGTTTGTCGATACATAGAAAATTCCCACTCATTTTTATATAAACGTTAGAATACATTGTTTTGTTATTTTACATTATTATATTATGAGGTACTGTGTACTATGTTGCGGCCCGCGTACCGTAGCAAACATATGCATGAGGCTCGACAGAAGAAAATGTTGAGTATGACTGCTCTAGATGCTTTTGATGCAGAGCACTTGACTCCGTCCTGATTGGTCGTTTGTTCTGATATTTCTGCTCATTTAGGTTCGTATCATGACTGTTTGCGTTTATTTATCTATTCCGTTCTTCATTTTTTCACTCCAGTCGACTTAAAATACAGTGCTAAAGTTTTTCTAAAAACAAAATGTTTGAGGTTGGAGAGGAAATTGTTATATAGATTTATTCAATCGAATTTTATTCTAAGTTAGAATTGGATCTGGTATTTCTTACTTATAAACACCTTTCGGGAAACAAACTATACTATGAAAAAATGACGATAGGAGGGGGATTCAATTTTTACAAATTTCTAGTAATGTAATTGACGTAATCTGAACAATGCGTGTTATATCTCATGTGACGAAAAACACCAATGTTCTAGAACAAAAGAAACATGCTTGTTACGAAAAAAGCAGACTGAATAATGTTAAAAGAAATATATATATATATATTATTTATTTATTTATTTATTTATTTATATATTTTTCATAGTGGAAATTATCCAGAACTATTTAATTTCACCAGCTTCTTTAGACTCAGGAAGGATGAAATACTATCAGTCATTAAATGATTAACTACATGTCAGTCTGTAATATTTAATCATATCTTCAGTAGGAGTTTGTTGCTATTAAATACTCACCATTTTTTTTCTCATTTTTTCTTCCAAATGCATTTGTTAATTTACGTCATATACACTGAAGTGCCACTGAATTAGGGATACCTACCTAGTAACGAGTTGGGCTTCCTCTGGCCTTGATAACGGCTGCCACACGACGAGGCATAGATTCAACAAGTTTCTGGAAACGTTCCACGGGAATGGCTTGCCAAATATTGGCTAAAGCTGTCCATAATTTAGTAAGGTTCTTTGGTGCTGCGTGATGGCCTTTCACGCCTTGTTCCAAAACATCCCAAAGATGCTCAATAGGATTTAAGTCTGGGCTTCTAGGTGGCCAATTCATGACAGAGAAGTCAGATGAATGCTCATCCAACCAGCCAGTAGCCAACCGGGACTTGTGAGAGGTACAGTTGTCTTGCTGGAAAACTCCATTACCGTGCGGATAACAGAACAGCATAAACGGATGGAGGTGATCACCCAGCAACTCTACGTACCGAATTGCATTGAGGGAAGTTGGTACACGCACCAACGATCCCAAACTGTGCCACGAAAAAACACCCCAGACCATGATTGAGCCACCATGCCCTTGTACAGTTCCAGCCAGGCATGCAGGATCCATGGCTTCATGAACCTGATGCCATATTCTCA
Organism: Dolomedes plantarius; assembly: GCA_907164885.2. NCBI lineage: Eukaryota > Metazoa > Arthropoda > Arachnida > Araneae > Dolomedidae > Dolomedes > Dolomedes plantarius. Next base: position 145,573,026 of record OU015501.1, read on the forward strand.
GCCTCCCGTCGGCGTTAAGTAGTCGGAATCGAGACTCATCACTCCATGCTACTCGTTTCCAGTCCTCTACACTCCAGTCTCTGTGCTCTCTTGCCCAGGCAAGACGTGTAGCCCGATGGCGAGTATAGAGCATTGGTACTCTCGTAGGTCGACGGCTCCCGAAACCCATATGGGGAAGCGAGCGTTGCACAGTCCGTTTACTGATTGTACGACTGGGACCGTCATTAAACTGGGTGGTAATTTGAGCTAATATTTGGCTTCACTGGCTACGTACAATACGCCTGAGTCCTCTCTCACCACGCACTTTCATGGCTAATCGTCCTTTGCAGTTTGCCCGATCGCTAGTTTTTTTCCACCATCCATGTATTCTTGGTATACTCTTGACACTGTCGACCTTGAAAATCCTAGCTGTCTGACGATTTCGGAAATTGAATGGCCCATGCGTCGCGCACCAACGATTTGTCCGCGATCGAAGGCGTCTAAATCAGGCAGTTTACCCATACTGGCAATTCCAACAACTAATTCAGAACAACCACAGTACGCGCTATATATGCAGTTACCACAGCGCCCTCACTTGCGCATACATGATGCGCAGCGCTACACAATTTGCATAGGCTTTGCTATCCCTAATTCAGTGGCACTTCAGTGTATTTATTCTGAATAATATAAAACTTTGTCACTTGCCCTATAGAGTTTTAAAACGACTTGAAATTTCTATCCAGGTATATTTCCTTTCATAAAGAAAATTTTAAAGAATTGAGGGTTTCTATGACGTGTAATGCTTATTTACATTATTACGTTAAAACTGCACGCTTTTAATAAAAATTCCAGTTGCGGTCTCAGGTCATATTAAAACTCTCAGCAGTCCATCTGAAAAAGTAAATAGTGTTTTTTTCATACATCATGTCGCCCATAGTTTAAATTTAAGTCGGTATTAGATACTTTTTAACCTTCTAGGTATATAGACATAGTTAACGAAGTCTCAAGGAATAATCAACGATGCAAGATTCTGGATTCGGCTGGAGTTCTCTTTTACTGTTTCAAATCCTTCTGTTCGCAATTTCTTACTGCCGTAAGATTTCCATGAGTGAACTATATTTTATACGTAAAATCTTCTGAACTGTCTGTATCCGCACATCAAAAGCTATGTTATTTGGCTCCGTATGGCTTTATTTGCTTCGCGAATTTTTCGTTATTTTTTAAAGCGTACTACATTATTATAAGCTTAAAATTCTAGCGGATCACATTATAATAGAGGTTTGTAGGGTGGATCAAACAGCATAACTTGTCCCATCCTTAATTATCTGAAAAAAAAACCTTTCAAAAGAAAGTAGACTTGAGGAGGCTAAGTAAAATGCCTTTATTGTTCTTATTCTACATAAAAACTCACTAAAAATAGGGATCGATTTGATCCAATAGATTGGAAGAAAAATATTTACAAAATTTAACAATTAAACAAAAAATGATACAGATAAGCGTGTCATGAACGGGCGAAAATTAACCTACTTTAATGATGAAAAAACCTACCTAAACTGAACGGTAAAGCTTGGGATAGGTACAGGAAGAAAGAAGGGATACAAGCCTAATGGCTCGACAATACGTAGCAAACACATCTAAATAAAAAACTTGCTGCGAAAGCAGCTACTAACACAATGGCTGAAAGCCCCACCACACTCGCAGAATAGTTACTGCTTAAACAAAAAGCTCACGCTGAAAAAACACGTACATCTTAAGTACTTGTTGTATATTTACTTCTACAAACCCCATTGGCTGTGACGCGGGAGCTACGTAACTCCAGTCCTGCCTTCAGAGATGAAAAATCTGCATTTTTAATTTTTATTTTAAAACATCCGTTCATGACACGTTTTTAAATATCGCGTTTTCCGATGAAGAGAGGACAAATACTACAAGTTCTCAAGAAGGGGGGCAATTTAGAGTTTGAGGGACCACTATTCAGAAAAATTTGTGATGATCTGTAGATCAAGCCAATACAATAAGTAATGTGTGGCGTGTTATAATACGTTATGGAAAACTGCTTCGATCCGCAAGAAAACATTATAAATAGGAGAGCGAAATATGTTTTATCTAACAAAAAAAACTACTGATTATTATTTTACAATACAATAGATATTAATATTTATTCCATACCTAAACCTTTCGTAATATTATAAATCTAAAAATAATATTCCGTATTTTTTAGATTTTTAATATTATGCATCCTTGAAAGTGCGCTTCAGTAACCTTATTCTGTTAAGTAATGAGTTCTGACTGTTAAAAAAAACTAATTTTATCCAAATTTTGAAAACTATCAACATTTTCTGTTACTATTAAATTTTCAAAACTCTACTATAATAACAATCGGAATAAATGTATAGATATGGAAATATAGAAAAATGTAGATATAGACTAGAAAATATAGATATAGAATATCTACATAGATAAAAATAATATAAAAGATATATATATATATATATATATATATATATATATATATATATAGAAATATAATATATAGATAAATAAATAAAACATTTTCAGTAGCAAATGCCTTTTATATGGAATTCATCTTTTGAGTTAGTCTTGAAAAGTGGGAAATGATATTCTGAACTATGGTTAAAGGAGGAATGGAGCCTAAAAGGTTGCGAACCACTGTATTATAAGGACACTGCGAAACACTTATTCGTAAAAGTATTATCAAAGATTAGTGAAGTATTCTTAAACTATTTTTTTTCGTTTTACAGCATCTTCAGTACAAACCGAAGTGGAACGATTTGATTTCTTATAAATTTATAGCATAGGATATTTTTCTATCTTGGGCATGCTTTTAACAAAAGGTCGTAGACATAACGACCATTGAATAATATTCTGATTTTTCAATAGATTAGGGGGAAACACTTCAAGCGTCCTCTAGATTTTCTGAACTTCAGAGCTTGATTTAATTGTATGTTTATGTATTTAGTTAAAAGGTACTATTTTTTGCAATATCTTTTGAAAAGCTTTAAATATTATGAATTCAAAAGCTTTTGCATCAAATAGCTATTTCAGTTTTTTGTTTGTTTGTTTATGAGAGACGTGAGTTTATAATTTCTACCATTAGAGTTCTCTAAATACCACCTCTTTGTAGTTATATATTCATGAAATAGTTAAAAATTTATGTGGTAAATAAACTTTTACGTAAGTTTGCAGGTTTTATATAAGTAATTATTTTTTCTTGTAATCTAATTAAAATAGCAAATAAACGAAATGAAAAGAAGCAGTGGTAATTTCAAATGTTATTTTTTTCTAAGATTTCAGTTTTAGATTCCTTTCTAGCTAGAATCAAAATTATGTAACCTCCATAAATATAAATATGTGTTTTCTTTGTTTATGGCTGTGCATTTCATACTATAATACCGGCTGATAAAAACTCAAATTGTAAAGAACACTTACAACTACAACCAAATGTGTATTATTAAACTAATTTATGAGCTTCGCAGGTCATACTTAAGTGTCCTTACAGGCATAATATTTCTGATGTTAAATAGCTAATCATAGGCAGACAAATATATGTATATCAAATATTAAAACAGGAGTTTCTAACCAAGAATAATAACTGATTTTTTGTGTTCGTATCATTGCGTCCTCATATTAAAAGTTTTATAGTAAAATAAAATAATTTCCTGGCCTCTAGGAAATTAAATAACAATAAGTAAATCTAATTGTTTCTTCAATGCCTGGTATTGCCGCCAAAAATACTAAAGTTTCCGGATTCGGTAAATAGTTCGATTGGGAGGTTGACTCGGGAAAAGTCCCGAATAGTCTGTAATAACTCTCGCTAAGACGAAACGGAACAACATACAATGTGCTCATCAGTAGATGGCACATATACATCAGTGTTTTCGGATGAGGCGTAGTTCCATTTATCAGGTTTTGGTAACTCGCAAAACATCTGAATATGGCCTTTGCCATTCACCAAACACCGCCCCATGATCAAAAAGTTGGTGTGGTGCACGGCGTGTCGGTAGCGCATCATAGGCCCCTGTTTATTAAACACCGATGTGGCCTGGACATTTTTGAATATTTTGTGAATGAACTGGAGGGTTGTGAGTTAACGGAGGTTTGTTCCAGAAAGAGAGAGCGACGTGTCACACATCGGCAAGGAACTTGGTGGAAATTGCGTCTCTTATCGCCCACAGGGTAATTTCAATAGAGTTTGGGCTACCACGGTCTGACACCACCAAGCTTCTTCCTTTGAAAGATGTCTATCGGAACAAACCTCGCATTGTGAAAGATTTGAACTAACATACAACGTGATATTGCTGCTATTCCCCTAGGTATATTTTCCAATACGTCCAGGAACACCGAGAGCCGCTTCGAAACGTGTGATATCATTTTCATCATCGCATGTTATGCAATCGATTACACATACGTCAAGGTATATAGCGTTTTTGAGGGGTTCAGATTGCTTCATCCTAGCGAGAGTTATCACAGGGCATTTTTAGAGGGAATCATTTATATAAATTGTTTTAAAAAATTTATGGTTATACATTATTTTAGAAAAAAAACAAAAAAAGCTGATTATATATATTTTGTGGGATATTTACCTTTATAATTAAACTTTCATTATACCTAATCGGGTAAATTATGTCAAGAAGGATATTTCCTTTAAACAAAAACTGAGAAGTTTGAATGACCAAATACAAATGTTTATAATGTTACGAAATAAAAGTGCACATATCAAACTTATATTGTTTAACTCGCTATTTTACAAAATTTGTCCTATATTATGGTGGAAATCTTTTGTAAAATGATGGTTTAGAAACACCGTTCATATATTTCTGAAATCCTTCTCTGTCAAATATAAGAAAAATGCTTATATTTTGTTCTATAGATAGTTTTTATTTTTATTTTCGTTGCGAGATTTACGATTCCATTCAGGTCCCATTATTCAAAGCATAGCTAATGCATATTTGAAATCCCCTTTTCTCAATTTTTTTTTTCATGATCTTAAAAGATTTAATAAATTGACATAATATTATGGAAAAAATTGAGTATATCTAAACCTTTGTTTCTGTGCTTCAAGAATAAAATTTTATCGTGAAGCTTTCTTTGCTTTTAATAAGAAAATGAGTTGAGGCTAATTCAGGAAACCTAAAGTTTTCTTCATAGCCTTTTTCCATCCTTGTTGTTCATTTTCTCTGTAAGTAACTTACAATATGCTGCACAAGTGAAGAGATTCTTAAGGTAAGCAAAAGTATGTTTTAGGGCTTTTAAAAAAATTTAGATTAAGGGCTATTTATTATATTTATTAGTTTTATTCTCTAAGGTATTCTAATTTGTTTATTTACAATGGGGCAATTTTTTAAGCTAAATTTAAATTTAATTATGTATTTCTTCATTAGCGAAAATATCATAACTTTCCACTTAATTTTAATGAAAACACTTTCTTTCCATTGTAATGAAGGTATTTTAAGTGAAAGAAAAACTATTATAAAAATACAAAAAAAAAATTATAACTACGCACATGTACATTTCTCTGACGTTAGCTTTTCTTCTTTATGTTACGATGTTTTAATGTCTGAGATGATGTCATAAAATGTTTTTTATATTTTATAAGAAAAAAACTTGAAAGCATATTCTTTCATCAAGCACCAAATTACGGAGAAATTGCGGAAATTTATAGTCGTGTCATTAAATAAAGGAAGGAAGTGCAGGTTATTGAGAACAAAATTTAAATTTTAAAAGTAAATGACCTAATACATTTTCTCAAAGATAAACACTATTTTTTAACAAAATTACAGTTTCAAAGTGCATCAAAAATTGTTTTTACGTGCTGGTAAAGATTTACGGGGAAGGCATAGGTATAAAACACATTGAATTATTGCAAAGAAGTTCTTTCGGAAACAATAATGTGTGCAATTATTCTATTACACTTTGGCACAATGTAAGAATTAAATATAAATCCAATGCACTTTTGTATACAGTTTACGAAATACTAATAATATCTCATGTAAAAATCATCAATTGAGATTCATTTATATTTTTATGTGTATTTTATATCAATACTGGAACCTCCGCTTAAACACAATCTGATTTTTATCAATATTTCTTCGTTTCTCAGTTCTATCAATTTACTAATTATCTGAAGTTCCATTTCTTCCGAAGGATAAACGGCTTAACTTCGTTTTCACATTTATTTTTGCGTAATGAAATAAATCGAAGTAATTATCGAAAAATTACATAATTCTTTTTGAAACACAAAATGTATTGGAAACCTCAATTCAACTTGAACTGTAAGATGTTACCATTGGTTTGTACTGGAGTACTGCATTTCTATGAGTAAATACCGCTATTATTTCACTTTAAATAGAGGAATAGTTTTTTCCTTATTTTCGCTGAAATTTTGGGGCATTATATCTATTATTTGGGTTTTTCAATCTAGAACTCTTAATCGATGAAAACGACACAAGCTATTAGATATGGTATGCTATCAGCCTTAACATCTGCTTTAGGCGTTTACAAAGAGAAAACGGGTATGTTTCATTGATAATTCAAGAGAGGTATTTCAGAACGAATTTCCCAGCATTTCACTTAAAAAAAAATCTCTTCTTGCAGAAATCAAAAAGCGGTTTCCATGGCATGTGGTTTAATATTTGATAAGAAAGAGGGAACTAATTTAGTTATGTAGCATAGTGATTAAGTTGTAACAATAGCTTTTAATTTGAATTTTTTTTATCCTCCACACCTTCTTGATCTTTTTTGAGGTCCACACCACCAATAAAACTAGTGAAAATATGAAAGTTCAGTTTCTTTTCTCTCATTTTTTTCTATACTGAAACAAAATAACATCCCATTAGTCAATTAGTCTGTGATATATATTTTGGTAAAAAAATTTTATGTATAATTATAATTATCAAAATTTTCCCGAGATTGATGTGGGAGCTCAAAAAATTCAAATTAGAAGCTATTGTTACTACTTAATCACAATTCTACATAGCTAAAGTAGTCTCCTCTTTCTTATCGAATATTAAACCAAATGCTATGGAAAGCGCTTTCTGATTTCTTCAAGAAGATATTTTTTTAAAGTGTTTTCCAATTCTGATTTATTGATTATATTCAGGATATCAAGTATCAGTTCATAAAGATAATCCTCTAAAAAACATATTAAATAATGGAAAGAGGATATTATTAGAATGGCCACCTTCAAATGATCGTGATAACATTTCCTTTCAGTCAGTGTAGAGCAGTGGTTCTCAACCTGTAGAAGTTTGAGTCCCACTAAGCCAGAAATTTAACCATGTGCGGAATCCCCCCCCCCCGAAAAGTCGACGTGATGGGTGGGGACATTCCGTATGGGGGAATAGAATATCCCTCAGGCAACAGGGATACACTGATTAACGTACTGACTTTTTGTTTCAAACTTGTTTTCAATCTTTAGAATTAGCCTAAATCATTTAAACATACATAGGATACCCTTACATTTAGGTTACCGTTACACTACCCTAACATTTAAGCATACATATGTTATAAAAATTATTTTGTATCATATTCTAATAATAAAATAATTACGTTAAACTTTTAAGAAATCTTAATTCAACATCTGATAGTCATTCGATATATTTGGCCCATCTAGTTCAGTGAACATTGTTCTCAAAATCCCCATTTATTTGGCAATGTTTTTTATATGAGGTGCCGGACCACTCCCGAGGCTCTCTCAGACCCTGGTGTAGAGGTAACGTCTTCCGAGATTGTGGTTTCTCAACGTCATTAATGTATTCATCCGATGAACATAAACAGCCCATCTTGCTTCTAGTTTTACATTCCTGAAATTTTACTAAATATATTCCGTAGTAAGGATTTATCTGATCGTCCATGGATGTTGTCATTGGGATCACAAGGAATAATAACAGGACCTAATTTAATAGTATCCGCTCTGTAAAGAGAAATTTGATGTATTTATTTCTAACTCTTTTAAGAATTCTAAGGGCCTGTTCGCGTAGAATTCGCCAGCGTCAGCGGTACTCGTATTAGAATATATTTAACCAATTACCAGCCTCCAAACGATAAGCAACGAAATTGTTATGGCCTGTCATTGGTTTAAAATATGTCAATACGAGTAACGCTTACGCTAACGGATTTTATGAGAATATCCCTTAGTCTTTGTTCTGTTTAAGGAGTGTTTGCAAATAAAGCGTTTAATTGGAACATGAAAATACTTCCCAGCAGGATCCCTAAATTGGAGATCTATATATTTAAGTTGCTAAGCCGACTTTTTGGGCAGTCCGTGAGAGAAAACTACTGCATCGATTACCTTCATTTTGGTCTTGTCGAAAGATTGTAATCTGTAGATTTGTCAAATTTGGTTTTTGTAACCGCAATTTCTATTAATGAGCGGTAATTTACAATTGCAAATTGATTTCCGCGCATGCTCAGTGGCATATTTATATCTGTCTTTGGAAACTCACTGTTTCTGCGCATACTCAGTGACATGTTTTAGTGATAAACACGTTTATTCCGAGGAGTGTCTCTAGATCTCTCTCTGCCATTTTTATTTTTGATAATTATGTTTGTGAAATATAAGATTAAACCAGGGGGGGAAAATGTTTATTTCGCGCTGTTAATTAGCGATAATTTACAATTAAAAAAATTACTTTCTGCGCATGCTCAGTTTTTAAATCTGGCTTTAGATACTCACTCAGCACGAGGCACGAGGCTTAAACACGTCAATTTGTTTCTGCGCATTATTATGATTTTTAACACCTGGCAATGATGAATATAATTTGTGTATTAGTAAATTTATTTACTAACTAGCCGTCATGTTTTGACAGGTACCAACTAGTATGTTTTTAAGTCGCCTCATCCAGGTGTTAAATTTTGCATTATTTAAAAAACAAATATGTTTACCTTAGTAAGAAGAACCTTTAGCTAACATCAAGCAATTTTAATTTTCATGAAAGCAATGAAAACAGTAAAGGGATGGTACTCTAAGTCCCCATTGGACACCGCAGAAAGTTTTAAAACTATGATTTGTCATAAAGTTGAAATTGATAATTTTTAAAATATGTATTGGAAGCTAAGACTATCAGTGATTTTACTGTCTAAATTGAATCTTGTTTCTCTTTAGATTTTACTAATACTATGGAAAAGTATTCTGGAGTTTTGAAATTTTAATTAAAGTCCAGAAAATGTTTTTTTAAGTAATAATTAAAAGTACACCTGTCTAGCCCAAGACTCAAGCGTCATCTCGGATATATATATATATATATATATATATATATATATATATATATATATATATATATACAGTCGAATCTCCATATATTGAACTTCCCCATATCGAAATTTTCTATATATCGAAATCTTAGCAAATCTCCATGTTCATTACATAGAAAAACTGTTTCTATATATCGCAAAAAATCTCTATATATCGAATTTTTTTTTCAAGACATATTGGGAAATTTTATTCCACTTTAGAATAAAATATCCCAATTTTTGGCGTTTGAAACAATACGTCGTGTACTTCAATTCACGGAAAATGTCCCTGATGAAGTTTTTAGTGGACTGAATAAATTCTAGCATTTCTTTGATGAACTTTCCGCAAAACTGGCTGTTCAGTAAGATATTCGTAGTTATTTTTTTAAAGAATATAACTGTGATCATTGTAATCACTGTCTGGATTATTGTTTTTTTAAAAAGTATGTAGTACTCAATAAATCTTTCATATTAATTCATTTTTTAGTTATTAACTTTCATTTAATGTGATTCGCATTAAAAATGGAGTTTCGTATATGGAGGTTCGACTATATATATATATATATATATATATATATATATATATATATATATATATATATATATATATATCATAAAATTTCCTTTACATATCTAACAACCTTCTGAAATCAAATAGTGGAATAATTACTTTGGATAATAAGATTTTTCTGATACAAAATTGCCAATTAAATCATTGCTGATTCATTAAAAAATAATCAAGGAGGAAAACATGCGAGTACATATACGTTACGTGGGAAAAATAATTCGGACATTCATTTTTGCAATATTAATGAAGTATGCCGAGATTCAGATTTTAATTACATCTGCCGGCTTGTTTCTCAGAAGTTGCACATGGTGTGTTTGAGAAACAAGATATGTATTGATTTGACCGACTCCCAACGATGGGTTACTAAAGGAGGCCAACCACCAACCGTTTCAATTCGTTAAACTGACTGTCATTCTTCTTATAAGTATAGTAGTGACTGTATAAATTATGGGATAGGGTTAAGAAACTTCAAATAAAAAAATAATATATATATATATATTATTTTTTAAAAAATATATATATATATATATATATATATATATATATATATATATATATATATATATATATATACAGGGATTTCCGCTTATAAGAATGATGTTTGTTATTACTGTTTTTGATTCTTATAAGCGGTTGATTGTTATAGCCGAAAATTAGGTTTTTGCACAGGCACACACACACCTATATATACATATATTAGATAATTTAAAATAAAATACTCTTTAATTTACGTTAATTATCTTTTATTAAAATTATTTTTTATAATTTTAAAAATGCAACTTAATTTCTAGACCTATAAGTAGATACACATGATTATAGTAAGAGAAGAAAAAAAATCCAATATTTGTTACCACATACCTGCTTAACAGTTTTAGCATTTCAACTACAGGAAGGGAGCAAGAAAAAGTTTTCTATGGTAGTTTGACGTAATGAAGTTTTTAGGAGGCTGTTTATACCTCTTTCAATACTAATAGTCTCAGGCGAAGATTCACCATCTAGCTTACGTTTCACGGTTTAATAACGTCCTGAATCTACTAATGTCACGTTTGCCTAAGTGATAGTGGACACTTCGCCGAAGATTTATGTGTTTCAGGGTCCAGGAAGCCGCAACTAGGATGCGGGAGGTGGGAAAAAAAGAGTCCCTATTTTTCTTTGTCAGTGGAGAAAAGTGAAATCGGACCCGGACGAGTAAAGATGCCCCTGGGTTAAGCTAATAGGACAGAGTTCTGCTAAAGCGTTTAAGGGGAAACTATCATGTTATGTCTCACAAAGAAAGGGATGAATTTTACGACTATATTCCATCCCATCTTATCAATCTTTCTTTTTTAAAAAAAAGAATGAACTCCGTGCCTTTTGAGGGTTTAAGTGGCTTTTTTTGAAGAATGAAATTAAAGCGAAAAGTGTAAACTGATTCTTAAAACCGGTGGATTGATTCTTTAAGGGAACGGTGGACCTTTATTTCAGCAAATCTCGTTACTGTAATACTGATTGTGTTATTGTAAATAATATATATATTTCTGTAGATTATTAGTACCAAAATAATTTTTTTGAAGTAAAAATTCATTTATGAAGCTTCTACAAAGAAATTTATAATGGGTAAGTGTAGAAATAAATTTTAAATCTGTATTTATCAAACCAGATTTTTCAAGGTTTTTAGATTTTTTAAATGCTCCATGCTACTTAATTTTTCTTCAAAATTCATGAAATTCATAAGGAAGAATCCTGAGGCTGTTTACAAAGAAACTGGGAATGCATTTTACAATTCGATTTCATTAAGGTAATTAAATTTGATTTATAACTTTTCAAAAGGCAAAATTTTGATGAAAATCGGGATGGAATTCAGAAAAAAATCTCTCAAAAATTAACTATTCGAGGAATTAAATAATTGATACCCATATTTCCGCTTCCACATGATTTTTGTGTTGGATTAAACCTTTTCTTGTTTGTACATCAGAAAACAAAACTTTGAAAATCCTCAAAGTATCCCAAATCAACTTAACCCTTTAATGGTACGGTGCGGGTCGGATCCGACCCAGAGGTGTGTTTTCTCTCTTCCATAACTCTCCACTCTCATTTCAAGAGATCGAGTTGACAAGGAACCCTACCAGGCAGTCTTGCAGCAGGTATTACAGCGTTTGCAGTTATAAGTTTACAGTAAATATGAGTTTCTTTGTTGAAAATCGTTATTCATGATCACTAGTCAATTGATTTTTATATATTTTGAATTTCTTTATTTCGATTTTCAAAGCTAAAAATGTCAGTATATATTATTTTTCTCATTTTTGTGGTCGGTAATTTGGTTCAGTAATTTCTAAAACTAGGTACAAGAGTAAATTACATATTAGACCTAATATATACAACATTCTATGTAAATGCCAAAGAGATTTTCTTTGTTTAGCAAAATTGCAGTGCGTTGGTCAATTTTTATCTATAAAAAGGTTTTTATTTCACAATATAAAATATCGTAAAATATTATCAATAAATATTATTATACAATAAAAATGCTTATTATGTACTTATTTATACCAAAAACATCATCAAAAAAGACATCGGGTCGGATCCAAATCTACGGTACCATTGATTTCGTCTCAAACCACTGTACCGTTAGAGGGTTAAAACTGGAAAAAAATTATGAAGCATTGTCTTTACTGTTAGGAATATGTAACATTCTTATGATAATAATTAATTTCAAAAGCCATTAAAAAGGACGAACGAACGAACACACACATACATTATATATATATATATATATATATATATATATACTGGTGGTTATCAAAATAATGGAAACACCTATCAATATTAGTGGTGTTTATGAATGTGCTTCGTATTTCATAAAAAAACAAGTCTGGCCACCGGTATTTTTTATATTATATAATGTATGTATTATTCTACTGTCAGGTAGCAGTAATGAAGCTAAGGGCATCGTGCTTTTAGGGGAACAGTGTAAAATGTCAAACCTTGCAGACCTTGTGAAAATGGCAAATTGTTGGAGCGCGTTTAAATTGGTGTATCTGTTTCTGCAACCCCCAGGCTAATGGGTGCTTTTCGAGCTATGGTATCGAAAGGTATGATAGCATATAGGGTGCACGGAAAAACTTCCTTTGCCAAACAGAATAATGGACGAAAGAGAGAGCTCTGTGAAAGACACGTACGAGGTATTGAAGCGGATTGTGACACGAAGGAAGAAAACAACTGCAAACAAAATGACCGAAGAGCGCAATCGGCATCTGCATGTTCTGGTATCAACCATTGGAGGTAGAAGGGAACTTCACAAACAAGGCATTTACGGAAGACTAACTATTCCCAAGCCACTTGTAATAGATGCCAATACAAATATCGTCCACAATGGTTCCACGAGCGCAAATCCTGGTCGAGTAATATGCCGAAAAACGGCATTCTTTCCGACGAACCATTGTGCACATTCTGTCTCGCAACAGGACGTGCGTATGTCTGGAGAACACCTACACAAGCGTAAGATTCTGGCTGTCTCATCACAAATGTCAATCATAGCGGTAGATCTATCAGGGTTTTGGATGGCATCTCAGGATTTTCTGCAGGCCCTATTGTAACCCTAAAAGGGAGATTGAATGAGAAGGGCTATGTTGAAACTTTAGCTCACTATTCCATCCAATGGTGCATTGTTTCTTGCAGGAGATGGCGGTCTCTGGTATAATAATCCCCCTATACATATAGCTAAATCTATCAAGTATTGGTTTGAAGAGCATGAAAAGAATGTCAAATATCTTATCTTGCCCTGTACAATACCCCCGACCATAAATCATCTAACCACTGTGATCTGTATAAGCGAATATACAGATATAGAGCCCGGTATCGATATCCATCACAGCATCTCTCCAGGAACTTTCATGATTTTTCCCTGAAGAATGGTATAATATATTCTTAACCACTATTTATGACTTGTATAATCCAATTCCAAGCTGAATCAGGCGGTATGATATGACAAAGGTGATCCTGCCCCATATTAATAAAGGTTTTCATGATGTTCCTTAGTGTTTCTATTATTTTGATAAGCACCTCTATATATATCATTACAGGGATTACATTTGGGACTTTTTGCAGTGGTCGTTGTATTGGAAGAGTCACTAATACTTGCGGTCGATATAAAGAGCGACGATTGTAGTTGGTTTTTTAATTTTATCCGCAAAGTTTTTTCTAAGCTGTAAAAAATACCTTTTAAAATATAAACAATAGTGTATAGAAATTATTGGTATTAAAATGATTATCGTTAAAAAATTAAGAAAGTATCGTAGGTTTACGAAGCTTTACGTTGTATTTTCCTTTCATGTGATGCATTACCAGTGAAATAAAATTTTACTTTTTACATACAGTTTTATTCTTCTTATTAATAGTATTTCCCCCCCTTAATAAGCAAAAAAAATTAATATGCTTCTAATTAGTTATAACATTACAATATTATTTTTTGTTGTCTAGGATTTACAATACAAAATTCAGATTTAATTTTTAGTTTGTAATGAAGAACTTTATTGGTTATTTTATCGTATGTTTTGTAGTGGCTGGTTTCAATTAATAATTTTCACATAACTTTTATTCCAACGTTATTTTTCCACAAAGGAGGCAATATTGTGCCTTCAACATCCACTAAACTCAAATTATAAACAAATATATATACATATATATATATATATATATATATATATATATATATATATATATATATATATATATATATATATATATATATATATATATATATATATATATATATATATATATATATATATATATATATATATATATATATATTCCGAATATTTTCTAAGAAATATTTTCAGTCCTTTTAAGTAAATAAATTTGCATATTGTCATATACTATTACTTGATCCATTTTTATACGCTTCGCATGGTACGTTCCGCCGAGAAACCCGAAAAAGTACTTGCATATTTATTTATTCTCTTCACATTTTATGAAAACCTTTTTTCTTATGAGAATTTTTACAGGTATATTCTTCGCTCTAAGTCTCACGCTATCGAATTATAGCACTGCTCGGCGATCGAGAAATTCCTATAAATATTCGATCAAGCCGTGCATTTGTAAAGAATGTTTCAAAATATTAGGCAAAATTGAAAGGACTTGGGAGTCATCAAACCCGATAGAACCAAAGTATGTAGTCTAAAAGTTCTTCCAGAACCATAAAAAATTTCACTAGCCGCTTATTTTTTGTTCATTAGTATGAAAAAAATTGACAAATTTTGCTGCGGGATTAAATATTTGAGCATCACAGGACAAAAACAGGAAATGCTTTTATTATTCCCATTGGTCCTTGCTTGAAATCAAATCCTTTTTATGTCTCTGAGTTGTTTCGCAACAAAAATTGTTTACCCTATATATCTAAAAATATTCCAACACCACCTAACGGGGAAAGAAAAAGAATGTTTAATACATTAAAGGCACAGGCACATATGCATTACAAATATTTCGTATGTGTAGGGCATGTGGACATAAATTGATGCTCACAGCTCGGATACTAATCCAGTAGCCAGTCTATCGTCACTCTCCAGAAATGTTCGAAACACTCTTTGACTGAAATAACTGTAGGTTAATTTAATTGTGGTTTAGAGCGCCACATATCCCCCCTTCTACACCAGGGCTCATTAGACCGGAACCTACCGCTTACAGTCGACTCCGAACGGCTGCAAACGTTCATGCCAGCAAGGGTACTCGAACCCACAGACTCTGGTATCCCTTCGTAACTGTAGGTTAAAATTATGATGCTACGAACAGAGGAAATTCATGACCTTGACCCTGTATATTCTGATTCGGAGATATTTTTAGAAAGAAACGTCGTCTATAGCATCTATGAAGCACCACGTCTATTTACTTCTTGTACTCATACAATCTGTTGGGTCTTTAGATTTCTTGGTACGTAATGGACACTTCTTCCATTCCACGATAAATTGAAATGGACGGTTAAACGTTTAACCAAGTTAATCAAGCCGAGTCACGGTCCATTACCTCTCAAAACCATACCATAAATACCAGAAAATTACTGCAGACGTGTTTATCACTTGCTCTTGGACAACTGTAGTTTGGAAGAAGGTCCGAAGCAAGCGTGAATCCTGCTTCAATCACTAGCAATGGAATATTCATATTTTGATACGAAACTTGCTTGGAAAACCGCCTCCCTATATTGCACCAACCTTGTATATTCTTGTTGTACTTGGGATTATGAGTATATATATATATATATATATATATATATATAATGTGTGCGTCACATAGCCACTGTGAAAACATTTGATCTGATTTGTTATTATATGTCTCAATTTATCGTATGGTAAGGCTGATAGGTTTTTCTAGGAGTCTGTAGTTTCGAGTTTGGAGAATAATACGAAAGTAATTTGAAACAAAGTCCTGTCACTTTGAGCATGAAATGTCTGCATCAAACTCTGTGATGATCCCATTCACTACAGAAAATATTCGAATTTACGGTTGTCATGAGTCTGGATCTAGATCGATACAGCATAATTTCAATTAGTTAATTTGCCAGATATAATTCTAGTTTGACGATATACATCAGACCAGATATAAATCTAGTCCGTTTCTAAGACAGATCTGGTGGCAGCCTTTATTCCATGAATAGTGCCAGGCATACTAGAAATAGGAGGAACGAGGCTTTAAAAATTCGGAACAGTCCTCACAAAAAGGATAGCCAAAAAACATATTGTATTCGAGTTATATGTGCTAGTTTCACTTTTTGGTCTTGGTGTCTTTTATTAATATAACGCATTTGTCCTACATGGCACATATTCAATACAGCCATACCTCGCTTTACGGTCTAGATACGTTCCGGAAAAGTTGGCTGTAGAGCGAAAAGCCGTATAACGAATGAATTATTTTGATACAAACCCATACAATTTTAATTGGATCTGTTCGAATTTTTTATAAATAATGTAGTTTTTAGTTCATAAATCATTTTATTCTTTCTATTTCCTGTAAAAATGCTTACAAAAAAATAAAAGTACAAAACAGTGTAATAATACGCAGAAATTCAAAAAATAAACATATAAACAAAACACAAAAGAAATCATATGCACATATGTATACATATAATAAAAACATAAAATAAAATGTTTAAAAATGTATTAATGTGATGACGAACATTAACATGAAGAATCAATAAGAGTTAAGGCTGCTATGTACTAAGAAAAAAATCGTATTTCCCTTTTCCTCTTCTTACAGACTCTTGTGGTTGGAGGAGTCCAGTTGAAATTTCAAGAATTCCACACCCTTAGGATTGATATTTTGAGGGATTGTAATGGCTCTCTCTCTATAGGGGGGGGGTTAAGCGCTGCCCCCAAATTTTTTATTTAAAATATATTTTTGTCAACTATTTACAGGTACATAAATTCTGATAATCAAATAAAATTGGTATTATTAGATAGCCTGAACTTTTCTGCAAAGCACTATAGAATTCATTTTATAAATTTCGTCTACCGAAGGAATTTATGAGCGTTTAAAACTCACTATACCAGATTTTCCCCCGAATAATTTAAATTTTAAAATATTAATTGCATTTAAAAAAAAGCGAAAAATGTACACAAATGTAAAATTTCTTTCTCTATGACGGAGTACAATTTTAAAAAAAAATCTTTGAATCCAAGAAGGCAATCTGTTGACAAATTTTCTCCATAGGTTAACATTGAGGTGAGCGAATCCAATGGGGTTAGTACGTAGCAGCCTTAATATGCTGCCATCGTCACTTTCAGTTTTTGTGGCCGTATAAGGAAACATTGTGGGCCGTAAATCGAAAAAGTGCCATAATTAAAAAAGGCCGTTATAGCGAAATGCCGTATACAGACCGGCCGCATAGCGAGGTGTAGGTATATTTTGCAAGCTATCAAGGTATTCTTCTGAACACATCTCTATATATAAAAGAGTTCCGTAACTGACTCATTCATTCACTGACTGACTGACTGACTGACATACAACGCACAGACCAAACCGCTGGACCTAAAGGGCTGAAATTTTGCATGGCGATTCTTCTAATAGTGTAGGGGTGCACTAAGAAAGATTTTTCAAAAATTCTTCTTACATTTTTTTAAATTAAATTTTTAAGCTGTTTTTAAAATTTTTTTTACGTTTGCATTTAAAATAATACATTGAGGGTTATAAAATTTATATCACGAGAAAGATCATAAAAATTCCTTCAAAATGAAATTTTTTTCGATTTTTTACCTCCATTTCCTGACTTTTGGTGAATTTTTAAAGATTAATTTTTAGAATTTAATTTATTAAATGCTGATCACGTGATTTCTTTTTCTGGTACTTTAAATAAATTTATCGTCACGTGCATAACAACTAAATAGACAAAAAATATATTCTTTTTCTTTCTAATGCAGCAGACGATTGGATATTATCCAAAAAAAAATAAATATACCTTTCGATTTTTTTATAAATATATATATATATATATATATATATATATTACATCAATTGTATACATTGATCGTCGCATTTATTATAAATATATATATTTATTTTTTCTGGCCTTAATTGCATACATTGACCGTTGCATTTAATTTGAATGTACTCCGTAGCGAAGCGCGGGTTTTCAGCTAGTCTTATAATAAAGATTAATTCTACACAAGTGTGTTATACATTATTTGAATATAAATTAACACCAACGAAATAAGCAATTGAGCCAAATCAGACAGACCCGTAAGAAATTTCATTCATTTAAAAAATATAATTCATAAGATGAATATGCCACGATAGTATTGAAAAAATAGGTGACAGGAGTATAGCAGTACGATAGGATGATACAATACACACAAATTAGTATCATTAGGATATCAAATATTACATTTTACTGCTACAGATGTGGTAATTTAAATATGATCACAGCAATAAGTAGACCTTCAGTTTTCATAACATTAAATTATTTTAAACAGTTTTTCTATTTCACATTTTAAATTAATTATTTGAATTTATTAAAATTCTATTTTATACCCGACCTGGGAAAATATCACTGAAAACGTATCTATGCTGTCTTATCATAGACGTTTGGTTCCAAAGTATCGCCTATTTCGTTTTCTTCAAATAGTCACCAACATATCATTATAATAGCAAAAAAATATGTACCTATGATATTGATTTTGTAATTAATTGTTTAAATAGTAATCACCAAATGGAATTGAAGAAAATAAAGATATGAGATAAAATTCTAGGATACCATCCATTGATAAAAAATTTATTTTCTATGTGTCGATCATCAAAATACTATTTGTAGGAAATGTGTATACCTTCTGTTTCTCTATTTCCACTTTTTTCATTCCTGGATCGTACAACAGTATTGACGGTTCAATATCCACAGGAGATTGCCGCCGACCTCTGTTGCATAATTTCCATTCTGGATTGAGCAAACCCCAGTAATCTGGCCCTGAAAAGAAATAGATATAAAAATAGAAATTTATATATATATATATATATATATATATATATATATATATATATATATATATATATATATATGCAAAAAATAAAAATAAACATGCTTATTTATTTATTTATATCTATACATATATCAATCTATCTACATATTCCTTTATCTCCCGCAGTCGATATATATATATATATACGATCCCGGTTAATGGAATACCCAATTTTCAAAGAAAAATTATTCTAATAAACGGAATATTCCATTATCCGGGATCACATTGACTCGCCCACAATGTTTGAAGTTACAGTTAAACCAAGAAAGAATTAAAAATTACCTAAACCATAGGCATATTTAAACTATTATAATTAACAAACAATCTATTAATAAATTAAATGTAGGAAACACTCTAAACACATTGAAATTTAGAAATTTGATGAATATACATATTTCCCTTAATTCTGGAAAAAATTACAATGTTACTTACTTATTTGTTGCTAAAGAAGTCGGATATTTTAGACTGTTTACTGTTCTGTGAATGCAGCAAATCTGTTATTTGATTTTCTAGTTTATAAAATAAATGAAAATCTGCATTTGGCTACGTTTCCAAGAAACGTCTAATAATATCACAATCGTTATTAACTTCAAGATGTGAAGGATCTATTTTAACGGTACACTCTTCATCAAATTTATCTTCATCGACTTTACTTTGATCACGTTGAGGATCTAAAGTTTCACCACATTTTTCCAAGTCATTGTCGAAGTTTACAAAATTGGAAAAAATTTCTTCTGTCATTCCTTCTGGTGGTAAATCATTTGCGTTTGTAATTGATTCATCATTTGTTCCGTCTGTTGAAAATTATCATTTTACGAAACAATTTTTTATTGCCTCGGAGGAAATATTATTCCACGATTTGTTCATCATATGGACGGCTGTAAGAATTGAAATATTTCTAGTAATTTTACTAGTTGAACTATTGATAGAAAATCCACTAGTATCATCTATGCAAGCTAAGATCTTCTTAACGACTTCTTTTTTATAATTCCTCTTAAAAAGTGATATAATTCCCTGGTCCATTGGCTGTAAAATAGCTGTAGTAATCGGAGGCAAAAAATGAAGTGCTACAGTTTGTAGTCTTGCATTGACTTTATGAGCTTGACAATTATCGATAAAAATGATAGCTTTTCTTTTTATCTTATTCATTTCATTGTCGAACGACACTAATAAGTTTTAAAAGAAATTAGCAGTCATACAAGCCTTTGAATTCGCTTCGCATTTAACTGAAAGAGATTTTACACCTCTAAAACATCGTGGGTTTTTGGATTTCCTTATTACAAACACAGGCATTTTATGACTGCCTTCAGCATTACTATAGCATAAAACTATCAGTCTGTCTTTCGAGATTTTTCCTCCATCAACTTTTTCGTCTTTTAACCCATTAACGCCGAAATTAACAAATTTTGAAATTTTCCCTTGAAATTGATAGATATGGGTAGAAATGCATAAATTAAAAGTATTTCAAAAGCATTTTGAAAAAAATTAACTGCAATCATATTTTTTAATCCGGCCTCATTTGATGACGCTAGGCGTTTGTATGTAAAAAATGTAAGTTTTTTAAAATGAAAGTTTTTTACATAAAATTATTTAGTTTTAATATATAAACAAATTAATAGGCAAAATAATGTTAAAAAATCAAAATTTATTTTATAGATGTAATAAAACTATTTTTTTTACATTTTTAAGGTTGACTTTTTTGGTGAAAAAGAGGAAAACATTGTATGCATATTGTTGCATTACATTTCATACAATATGTTCTTGGCTTTGAAGAACAGTTATCATATTGGCAACGCCTTTGTTTCTCCTTTTTGTCAATAACATGCTGTATTTTGTCGAATTTTATCTCAGGAAGCACATTGGGTCTGGATGTTATCTGCCATTGTACTGGTTGGTCTTCCTACGATTGCTTTTGAATCGGTTCCCTTTTTTAAATAGGTTACTGCAATATACCTTCTAAAATCTTTGATTGACATCAACTTAGAACCATGGATCTTTTTATAAATGATATAGCCATTTACAATAGACATATCTATCATCCTAGTAATAAGCCAAAAGTACCATTTCTTTCCTCGTATGGCTATAGAATGTTTCTCAAGAAGCCAATCGTGAAGGTCGACACCCCCTATAAATGAGGTATAGGAACTTATAGCATGAGGCTGATTCACTTTCACCTTTTCTTTTTTTTCTGCTCTCCATCTTTGTACTGAAGAAAGCGGCAATAAGGTATGAAAATTAGAGGCCAAAGAAACACACTTATTGTCCTTCCATTTAACAACAAGAATTTCATTTGTTTTGTCAAATTTAGTATCATAAAACCCTCTTTCTTTTTTACTCATTTTCTTATCATCCATTATTGGGCATTTTTCAGTACGATTTTCTCGTATTGTTCCACTAGCTCTGAACTGCATTTCTTTCAGTTTTTTTAGAAACGCATGACTGGTAACGAAGTTGT
Organism: Dolomedes plantarius; assembly: GCA_907164885.2. NCBI lineage: Eukaryota > Metazoa > Arthropoda > Arachnida > Araneae > Dolomedidae > Dolomedes > Dolomedes plantarius. The sequence continues at coordinate 145,594,756 of OU015501.1, forward strand.
CAAAATAAACATGATAGCTCTTTGTATCTTTAACAATATATAGTAAATTTAACACCACTTTTGTACCTAAAGGAAGTTTCCCAGATTCAGAAGTATTTGATTCTGTTCCACAATACAGTGTAAAGTTGTAACAGTAACCATCGTTACCACACGGAGCCCAGAGTTTATACCCAAATCTAATAGGTTTAAATTTCATAAACTGTTTCAGTGTATGATGACCATAATACCGGACGATCATTTCATCAACGGACAAATTTTCATGGAACATGCCCCATTTCTGAAAATTCTTGGAAAGTATTTCTAAGAAGGGACGCATTTTAAATGATTTATCATGTTTGTTATACTGATATAATTTATTATCTTGGAAATGTAATAATCTCTTGAGCTCTAAGTAGAAATTTCAAGTCATAGCATTCTTCACTATTGTTACTCCTAAATCATCTGCGTCTGCCCAGTACTGCCAGTTCACTGGGTAAAGTATGATAGCCCGAAAATATCAAAAATCCTATAAATGTTTTAGTTTCATCTTTAGTCACATTAAAATTCAATTTATTTTTCATTTCGTGAGCATATCGATTAGTTTCCTCTACGATCATACAACCTCTGACAATAAAGTTCGGTGAATGAAGTCAGAACGGCCGATCTGGCAACATTGGAGAAACAAAACGGTGCACCTGCGTAGCGGTAGGTGTTGACCATCTTCCCCCACCGTTGTTCAGTTGAGCGTCGTTTGTGTCCCGTGTAAGACTTGTTTTACAAAGTGCTTGTTTGTGCGTTTGTTCTGTGCGACAAATCGTTACCCAGAATTTAGGGATGACCCTTCAGCATTCCTCGTCGTTCCCTCAGGTATAAATTCCTTGTGGATAATGCCTTGACTATCAAAAAAGGTGATGACCATCGTTTTGATGCGTAATTTTTCTGCTCTGAACTTTTTCCGACGAGGTGATGCAGGAGAACGCCATTCCATGCTTTGCCGTTTCGTTTCAGGGTCGTACCTGAGACACCAGGACTCATCCTCAGTGACAATACAGTTCAAGAAGTTTGGTGTCGCCGTTTCGACAAAATCCTGTGAAGCCTCTAAACGTGCCTGCTTGTGATCGTCATCCAAGTGATGTGGCACAAGACGACAACACGTTTTTCTCATCCCTAAATTCTGGGTAACGATTTGTCGCACGGAACAAACGCACTAAACAAGCACTTTGTAAAACAAGTCTTACACGGGACACAAACGACGCTCAACTGAACAACGGTGGGGGCAGATGGTCAACACCTACAGCTACGCAGGTGCACCGTTTTGTTTCTCCAATGTTGCCAGATCGGCCGTTCTGACTTCATTCACCGAACTTTATTGTCAGAGGTTGTATAATAAACACTTTCAGTAAAAAATTCTTCAAACAGCTCAACTGGACTCATATTATTAGTTTCCGCTGTCAATATATTGTAGCGAATCTAGTGCGTAGCTGTCGTGGCACAGGCGTAAGGTGTTTGGCTGCGGTTCTGAAGGTGATGAGCTCGAGCCACGCTGAATGAAGTTGCTTTTCTTCAAATTTCCTTTGTTATCATTTCTCGTTTTATTCAGAATGTCCTAATAAGCTAATTTATTGTATTCTAATTTATTATATGCTAATTCTAGTTAAAGTTCGGTGACTGTATATAAGTCGAGCTAGCGTTCAGTTCAGGTTGAATAAAGTTCTCTAGTGCAGCTCTCGCATTGATTTCCTGTGATATAAATTCGAATCTACGCTACATTTGTGGTGGAGGCGCCGGATAGGGTGAACTGATTCTAAAACTGGAAGATGTGGGGTGCACATTATTGTCGTCCAAGCTGTATAAAGAGTCAGCGTCCATATCACGTTGAGAAAGGGTTCCATATCTTGTAGGGTCCACGTTCTGTCGGGGGTTGGATGTTCTAGCGGCTTTTGCGTTTGCAAATACCCGTCGTCTTTCCCTACAATACCTCAGCACGTGTCCTGGACGTCCACGGTGATAGCATAGGGGTACATTATTAGAAGTTCTCCACAGGTCAGTTTTGCGCTCTGGAACACTGTTGACCCTAGCTTCACGCCTTGGCTGAAGTCTAACTTGAGCTGAGGGGCGCGAATTGGTGATGCGTCTTCTTTGACCTGTGAGCGTTGCTAGGGCTTTCATTGCTTCCTCCCGTACGACAAATGCGACATCATTTGGTGTACTTGGTTCTTCGCTAATATAACATTGTGCTTCGGGCAAGATTTTTTGTAGTTCTTCCCTGACAATTGCACGTACCAACGATCCTATGTCTCCTACTTCCGTTACGGCCGACGCTGTAGAGACATTAGGTAGCCTCTGGAATACTGGGCGGACGATACGTCTTCTTCGAAGGCTTTCTATCTGACGACAGCGTTTTACAAACGCATCGACGGTGTTATAGTCCTGAACCAACAGGATCTGGTATAAGTCCTCTGAAATTCCTTTCATGAGATGAGCCACTTTTTCGTCTTCTGGCATGTCGGGATTAGCTTTTTGGCACAGAGCAAGCATATCTTGAATGTACGACTCAGATGTCTCCCCAGTATGTTGCGCACGTGATAACAACAGCCTTTCAGCTTGACGCCGCATGTCGTCTGTTCGGCAAAAAGTATTGTCTAGGGATTGCTTAAACATGGCCCAATTAGTAAAAGTGTGCTCATTGTTATCAAACCATTGTCGGGCCGTTCCGGCAAGATAGAAGATGACATTCGCTAGGCACATCTGTTCATCCCAACGGTTATAGGTGGCGATTCGTTGAAAGTCTTTAAGCCACTTGCTGACATCCTGTAGGTCATCTCCGGTGAAGAGGCACGGATTTCGGGGTAACTGGTATGTAAGGAACGGCACTTGTGCGATGTTGAATGGAGCAGGGCTGGCATCCTTTGGAAGCTTTGGCTCGGTCTCGTTTCCCTCAGGAATTTTTCTCGGACCTCTTCTAGGATCTGGTAACAAGCCAAACTCAGGCGAGAGTCCTCGTAACCGTTGGCTTCTGCGTAGATCTTCCGTCGTACCTGTCGTAGTACCCAGCGACTCTACCAGAAATGTCGCGTAGATTCGAATTTATATCACATGAAATGTAGCGAATCTAGTGCGTAGCTGTCGTGGCACAGGCGTAAGGTGTTTGGCTGCGGTTCTGAAGGTGATGAGTTCGAGCCCCGCTGGATGCAAATTGCTTTGGAAGTTTTCGTCTTTGGCATTCTCGACAGTGAGACACATATCTAGGCGTGCTGACATACAGTCCTGGCCAATAGTATTTTCGCCTTATTCGGTCGTACGTCTTGGCAAATCCGCGATGACCGACGGTTGGAGCATCGTGGAGGCTCTTTAAGACATCGAGGCGGAGTTGTTTCGGTATCACCAAGAGCCATTGTCGTTCCATCGGATCATAGTTTTTCTTGTATAGCACGCCGTTTCTCATTTGATAATTGTGGAATCCATCACTCCTCTTTAGGGTTTTAATTATGGACTTCAACCGATCATCTTTTAGTTGTTCTTTTCGGTAATCTGTGATGGACGCAAAGAAGGGGATTTCATCACAGTTCTCGGCTACTGCTTCGAAAAGAGGTTTTCTTGATAGGCAATCGGCATCGGAATGTTTCCGACCACTCTTGTGCACGATGTCAGCGTCGTATTCCTGCAGCCCCAAAGCCCATCGTGCAAGTCTCCCCGAGGGATCCTTGATGTTGGCGAGCCAGCACAAAGAGTGGTGATCTGTTACGATGGTGAAGGGTTTTCCAAACAGATAAGGTCTAAATTTACTAATTGCCCAGATGACAGCAAGACACTCTTTTTCGGTCGTGGAATAGTTTATTTCACTTGGTGACATGGACCTGGAAGCATAGGCTATTGGTCTTTCCTTACCATTTTGGACCTGTACTAGCACGGCACCAATGACATAGCCGCTAGCGTCTGCATGTATTTTCGTTTCCGCATTTGGGAGGAAATCCCAGAACAGGGTCACTTGTCAGTAATTTTTTGAATGATGAAAAAGATTCATTTTGTGCGGTGCTCCACGAAAATTTTGCATCTTTCTTCAATAATTCCTGTAGGGGCTTAGCAATATCAGCGAAGTGCCTAATAAATCGTCGGTAATACGAGCACAAGCCCAGGAAACTTCGGACGTCGGTGATATTTTCCGGAACATCGAAATTTACTACAGCAGCTATCTTTTGCGGATTGGGATACCATCCTACCCTTCGTGACTTTCGCTTACAATTCAGCAAAACAAGATACCACCGGATTCAGCCCATTCTTTCTCGTCCATGGTAGAGATGTCCAGACTCCTCTTGACGTAATTTTTCCTCACAACCCGGAGAATCAAGACGATAGTTATGCACAACAATTGATCACCAGAGCTGAGTAAGCTAGACAGCTTGCTAAAATCCATATTCTCGATGCCCAAGCAACTGACAAACAACGATATGACGAGAGACATCGACCAGTCAGCTACAGTGTCGGAGACTTAGTATGCGTCTTTACTCCTGTACGAAAAGTTGGACTGTCTTAAAAGCTCTTAAGACGTTATTTCGGACCATATCGGATAACACGACGCCTATCTGATGTAACCTACGAAGTAGAAAGTATAGAACGGGATAGAAGACGGCGAGATACAAAAGACATAGTCCACGTCCTGAGATTAAAACCCTACTCTGATCCAAAGGAACAATTAGATGACGTGGGTGCATATGGCCCTTCCAGGAGACCTGTTACCAGAAGACAAACCAAATTGCTGCGGGACGCTGCTTTCTCTTAAGGAGGGGGAAATGTAGCGAATCCAGTGCGTATCTGTCGTGGCACAGGCGTAAGTTGTTTGGCTGCGGTTCTGAAGGTGATGAGTTCGAGCCCCGCTGGATGCAAGTTGCTTTTCTTCAAATTGTCTTTTTTATCATTTCTCGTTTTATTCAGAATGTTCTAATATGCTAATTTAATGTATTCTAATTTATTATATGCTAATTCTAGTTTCTACAGTTCCAGAAAGTTCGGTGACTGTATATAAGTCGAGCTAGCTTTCAGTTCAGGTTCAATAAAGTTCTCTAGTGCCGCTCTCGCATTGATTTCCTGTGATATAAATTCGAATCTACGCGACAATATCATAATTTCTCTTAGAAGAATTTTCCAAAGTCCCAAATGTGTAAGCCGGGGTTTCATTTGTCCATACAACTGATATTTCTCTTTTACGTTTACGGGAATTGTTTTTCTGTTTTTTATCCGAAATAATAGTTATCATTATCATCTGGTATTATAATTTCTAATATACCTACAATATCTGATTTAAATGGAGTACCCAAATCATCATCATCGAATTGCTCTTCATCTATTAGATCATCTACATCCGGAGGCATTGATATAATATCTGATTCTATTTCTTCAGAAAAAAAGATAAGTAGTTGCTTCTTCTAAGCTTTCAAATGCCTTATTTCTACTCATTTTTCAGTGTTTATTTATATTTTATCTTCAAAAAAATGTAAGAAACACTTAAGAAACAAATCTGAATACTGAATAAGAACTATACGCAAACGGCCAGCGTCCTCAAATGATGACGAAAAAGTTTTCCTGTTTATTACGGATATATTAACAACAATAAATATTACAAAACATGCTAATGGCATAGCATTGACTATCTAGATTATATTTATACCAAGTTGAAAGAATTTACCTCATAAATCCAGTGCCATACAGTAGTATAAAAAATACACAACATCATTACCAAAAAACCTGGAAATTATACTGTATCATTCCCGCCCATTTTTACTTTGTTCCAAAGAAATTCCATATCTCACATTGCAGAGTGCTGTCATCTATCAGACCAATTTGTAAATAAAAGAATATTTTTTTAATATAATGCACGGAATAGCAATTTTTTGTAGCATCATCAAATGAGGACACTGGGCGTTAATGGGTTAAGCACAAAGTCCCATCAGGCATTGCTCTGTAATAAAGCGCTGTTTCGTCCCAGTTATAGGTACAAGAACTGTAGTCTTGTAATAAAGCAGGTAATACTACATTTTTCCAAGAACTGACAGCGGCTTCATCAGCATCACCTGCTTCACCGTAACTTTTTTTGAAAGAAATTTGGTTTCTTTCTTTCCATCTGCACAACCAAACATTTGTAGCTTCAAAATCAGTTATATTTAACTATTGTTCTAAATCCTCAGCTTTCTAATTCAATAATAATCCACTAGCAGGAACATTACAAGCTCGTTTTTCAGCAAACCACTGAAGAAGAGAATCTTCAACTTCAGATTCTTTTCCAATACGTTTTCGTTTTTGATTAAGATTTGGGGGCATTTCCAGTCGTTCAAGACTTTTTCTTTATTTTTATATTTATCTCTATTTCGAAATTTTAATTTTATCTTTATTTCGAAATTTGAGCTTGGGATATCTCAAAATTTTTTTATAGTTCTGATTGCGTACACTTATTTACTTTTGAAAAATCAATAACTTTTACTTTTTCTTTTAAAGTAAGATCTTTTGGTTTCGAAGATATTGTAGTAAAGCACAAGAGAGATTACTGATTTCACGAAAGCGAAGGTACACTGATTTCACGAAAGCGAACTGTCGAACTAAACGCAGTAGAAAATGTATAGTTAAATGTTCAATGCTAGAGACCCCCCAGGTAAAATGTTGTGTTTCTCAGAAGAGATTCGTTACAGCTGGTAATCCCCGTCCCCTTAAAGATAAGGACCTGTTGATTCCTTCACCGACCCACCCCCTACACACACACTCTCTCTCTCTCTCTCTCTAGCTCTCATCTGGGGGTGAAGCTTATTTTTCCTTCTCTGAATAGGGAAACATAGGCTGAGCGGCCGAGCAAATCCAACAAATTATTAGTACACTTTCTGCGAAGTGACAAAACTGCTTTCAAAGACATTGAGTTACTGCACATTCATTATTGTACTTTACAGAGAAAAATTCTGAAAAGAAGTGTGGGAAATAGAAAAAGATCGCTATCGTCATGGCTAAAAATTATTCCTTTAAGCGGGATAGCTTCAAAACATATTCCATTAACTGGGAAATTTAACGCAGAAACAAATATATATATATATATATATATATATATATATATATATATATATATATATATATATATATATATATATACAGGATGTCCATAATTAAAGTCCCACTTTCAAAAAGATGCAAAAAAAGAACCACTGGTCAGAATGACTTCAAATTTGAACTGAATATACTGGAAGAAGGGGGAAACGATTTCGCGTAATAAAAAAAAGTTCCAAAATGTATCAATAGATGGCGCTGTAAGCGGCGTACTATGCAAACTAATTAAAAGACACTCATGCGCACGACACATTGCATGTGGTATAAAAGCGCGGGATATGCGCGAGATTCCCATCATATTGTATCTGAGTAGCTTGTCATGAGTCTCTCAATGAAGGATCGCGCTCTTCTGGTGAAGCTGTCCTACAAGAACGACGATTGTGTACCTGCAGATTTAAAGAAATTCCGGTTATTAAAGGGAATGAAAAAAGGCTGTGACCCGATTTTTGCAAAGGGTCTAAATAATATGATTCAAAAATTTGAAGAAACGGGTTCTTTTGAAGTGGAATTTGGCAGAGGGAAGAAATCAATTGCTTCGACGTCAGTAGTGGTAGTAGAAGATGTCGCCACAGCATTAGAGGAAGGGACAAGCAGTGGTGTGCAAACGTGCAGTGCACGTCGTATTGCCCGATGTTTAGACATGCCTGCGAGTACGGTGCACAAAATTATACGCAATATCCTGCATTGTTATCCATACAAAATTGCACATGTTCAGGAGTTGCTTCCTGCTGACCTGCCAAGAAGACAGGCGTTTGCTCTGGAATTTCTCGCTCGCATGGAAGAGGACAATGAATGGCCATGGAACATTTTTGGACAGATGAAGCCCATTTCCACCTCCACGGATTTGTCAACACACAAAATTGCAGGATATGGGCAAAGGAAAACCCATTCGCTACTCAACCAGTGCCGATGCATTCGCCAAAGGTAACTGTGTGGTGCGGGTTCACGGCATCGTGTATGGTAGGGCCATTTTATTTCGAGGAGATGGATCCTGTGGGTCATGTTACCTGTACCGTGAATGGTAAACGGTATGAGTGTTTTTTGCGCAGCCAGGTCATTCCAACACTTCGCAGCGTGCATGTCTGGATAGAATCATTTTCATGCAAGATGACACTTCTTCCCACAACGCAAAGCCAGTCATGCAACTGCTTAAGATGCATTTCGGAAATAATCGACTTATCAGCCGTCATTGTCCAACAGCCTGGCCTCCAAGATCCCCAGACCTCAATCCTTGGGACTTCTGGTTGTGGGGTTATCTTAAAAATGCTGTATACAGTGGCCCGATTGCAAATTTAGCTGAATTGATGGCACGGATTACGCAACACATTCGCAACGTCACCCCTGAGACGTTCCGGTCTGTTGTGGAACAAACTGTTTATCGCTTTCAGCTTGTGGAGGACAATGGTGGAAAGCATATTGAACCTGTCTGCTGCAAGTCTAGCGATAATTAACAGGCGTTTTCATTGTTTCTTTTTATGCAGTTATTGGCCCAAGGATAATTAAAAACCGAATCATTATGTGCTTTTTATGAGGTTTTTGGCCCAAGGACAATTAAAAACCCAATTTTTCCCATCCAATGTGGTACGACCTTGCCGTGGTGGATGGGCTTTCCACTAATAGTGCCACAACTGTTGACTGACTTGGAAGTCATTTTTTCCGACCCAAACACACATGCGCATTGAACACTACAGTTGGTTTACTGTGCAACTTATGCCAAAGCCGTCGTATTTCGATTCAAAATGTCACTTGTAGCCGAATCCACTTTCGTTATGCCGCTTACAGAGCCATCTATTGATAGATTGTAGAACTTTTTTTATTATGCCAAATCGTTTCCCCCTTCTTCCAGTATATTCAATTCAAATTTGAAGTCATCCTCACCAGTGGTTCTTTTTTTCAGCCTTTTGAAAGTGGAAGTTTAATTATGGACACCCTGTATATATATATATATATATATATATATATATATATATATATATATATGGGGCGTGGGGGTTGGAGTAAAACAGCCACAACGAAACTAATTTGGAACCATCGTAAAGAACAAATAATAATTACAGTTTATTTACAATGCTACGACGGAATCCATAATGGGGGTCTTAATATTCTCCCCCAAAAGAGTAGAGGGAGGTCGAGACAATGTTCATACTAGCGCTGTCCTCTTGCGCGTTTACAAATAACGTTGTTAAAGTTTGCAGTTCATAGTTAAAAGTTCAGTTCGGCTAGTTATATGTGTGTGTATATATATATATATATATATATACAGTGGACGCTTGTTAATTCGAACTCGGTTAATTCGAACTTTCGGTTAATTCGAACTAATCCAAAGGCCCCAAAAAACTTGTATTGGAATTAATGTTAAAAAAATCTCATTAATTCGAACTAAATTTTTATCACTTCGGTTAATTCGAACTAAAAATTGGACAAAAAAAATTCTTTTTCCTCGTTTAATGGAAAAAATGCACACTGTATTTATTATTTTGTGTGTCAAAATTTCTTTTCTGTGTAAAGAGGCACATGCCTGAATTCCTAGACTATTGCATGTCCGCTAAACGTTAGTAGCTATTGTCCGTATTAGTGATAAACGGAAAAAGAAATTTTCCTTTATTTGGATCGATTTTCTTAGAATTTCAGAAAAACTAGTCTTTACTACAGATTCTAGGAAGCTGCGTCAGTTATAACTGCAGTGCAGACAAGTTAATGTGGTCTAGTTTTTCTTCCTCATTGTGTGGTGTGAACGTGTAAAAGTTGAGGATGTATACACGTGGAAAGTACAAAACCCGAACTTTGGAGACAAAGGTAGAAATTTTAAAGAAAGTAGAGAATGGCGAATATAAAACGAAGTTAGCAGCTGACTATGGAATTTTAAAAAAATGCCTTGTCAACTAATTTGAAAAACAAGGAGTCAATTTTAGATTCATCGGAAAAATGAAAATTTTCTAGAGGAAGGAAACGCATGGGAAATGCGTCCCAAGAAGTGCTAGAAAAAGCTCTACTGCTATGGTTCCAGGATGTTAGATCTCGAAATTTTCCGATAAATGGACCCCTAGTGCTGACGAAGGCTGATCAACTGGCAAGTCGAATGGGTATTGAAGATTTTAAATGCAGTGATGGATGGCATTCTCGATTTAAGTCAAGGCACAATATTTCTTATCAAACTGTATGTGGCCAAAGCTCTGATGTAAACGAAGACGTATGCACTAATTTCGGTAGGAAACTGAGAGGACTTTTCTCTACTTACCTGCCGAAAGATTTTTTTAATGGGGTTATAATGGACAAAGCCATAATGGACTCTATTAAAACTCTGAAAGCATTTATTCAGATGGAACCTTCCTCTGAAAATGAATTGAAATGTTTACTTCAAATCGAGAAGCTGGCTGAACAATGTAGGCATCATAAACAAAACCAAACATCCATTTTACAGTTTTTCCCCAAAGTGTAATTCATATTTTTAATAAAAGTTTACTTTATACTGCAAATCTTCTGCTTCATTTTATGATTAAAGTAAGTCTGTATTGCTCTTTAATATGTTTAACTTTAGATAACATAGTATAATATATTTTCTGGGGTTATACATACTAGGAGATTTTCTTCTTCAGTGATACACATTTAAAGTTATATATTTTCTCTTAACATCGGATATATCGAACTTCGGATAATTCGAACTTTTTTCTGAGAACCTTTGAGTTCTAATTAACGAGCGTCCACTGTATATATATATATGAAAACTTCTCTATGACGGCTAGTTATGGTTCCGAAAAAAGTGAGCGTTTTGAGGGGTTTGCTGTGGAAAAGGGGGGGAAAAGTTTGCTGTATGGAGGGCTTTTCATCTGTACAAAACAAAATCTGACCGTTTCAAGGGGTGGACGGCTGGCGAAGTTTCACTGCATATATATATATATATATATACACACTCAATTATACGTTAATATTAAGGATACGAAAAGTAAAATATCAGAATAGAGGAATAATTGTTATGATTTGAAAATCACTATCTCATTATTTCTTTTTTTGCAACATATAGAAAAGAATATTAATCTATTAAAATACCTACTTTCAATAAATGTATAAAAATATATCGCTTTTTTCGGAGCTCCTTAAAATCCTTGAATTATGCACGACGTTGATCGATGGTATGTTTCGTGAACGTGTTGATTAAATCAACTGAACAACATATGAATGCAGAAACAGAATGAAATAGATTTCGTTATGTGACTATACTGCACGAAATGATATACTGACCATAAACAAAATCTCGACAGGTAGAAGGAAATGCATTTTACAGTCGGAATAAGCTAATGTTTTCAATCAAATTAAGTGCATCTAGAGATATTCATGTTAAAGTGATTTTTTTGTTTTTAATTTTTTTAAGATCATTACATGACGATTGTTTCCCAACTGCAGAGAAATATACATTATTAAAAACTACGTTTCGAATACATTTTATTGAATCTCCAGACAGAAACAAGATTATTTTTTATAATATATTTTGGCATTTTTTTGCATAAATGACTACAATGTGATTATAATACACTGTAAGTTCTCGAGTTACGTGGATTCCTAGATACGCGGTTTATAATTTTCAGCTTTAATACGACGGTATTTTAGATGAAAGAGGTATTTTAATAGAAACGACGGAGAAATTAATGATAAATTCGGATTGAAGATCTCTAAGGCAAACGCATACCGATAAGTCTTGCACTGACACAAAAGAAAGCGTTAAGTATTTTTGAAAATTTAAGGGGATTCACTACTCTTAAATCTTTAAAACATTTGATTTTTTGAAAAATATATATGTTAAAGCCTGATCTGAACAAAATAAAGCAAACTGCATGAAAATATTCCGATTAGTTCCGGAGATATTGATATTCTAAATATTTAATTACTGATTAAGTTTATGGTAAGAAAAATTTTAAACTCATTTTTCTCAAAATGTAATTTTGCATCATTCCACAACTGATATCTCAAAAACTATGAAACATAATTCCATGAAATTTTTATCACTGTATAATCATGTTATTTTATTGCGTCTGAGCCAGAATTATTGCAATCACTGCACATTTTATTATTTTTTCAGGGGTAAATTAATGCAAAAATTTAAGGAAATTTTAATTATATTCTGAGCAATTTAAAAAAAAATGAAAAAATGTTTTAATGTTGTATGTTTTATGTTCAATTGTATTTTGAATTTTTTGTTTTAAATATAAAAGAGGAATTATACATTTAAGTGTAAAATTAATTTCATAGTTCTGCGCGCAAGCCAGTATACAATAAAAATACTTAAAAAACAAGGTATATCTAAAGCATTTTAAAAAAATATTTTAAATTATTTTGAGAGTTGAAAATTTGTTTATTAAAATAAATATGTCAATTTATAGTATACATAAAATTTGGAAAATTTGGGAGTAAATTGACATAGATACAAAGAGTCAAAAAAGTATGAAAATATGCCTTATTTCCTCAACTTAGGGTCGTGAGTCCCCTTAAGGGGTTTCACTACTCTTAAATCTTCAAAATTTTCGATTTTTTTGAAAAAAATATATGTTATTTCTGACAGTTTCCGGAGTATTTTAAAAAATGTCCCATGAAAAAATTCCTATAAATAACGAAGTTATGATTAAAAGTAGAACAACCATCAAATGTAAACAACTGTTAAAAGGACTCAGACACACCCACATTCCAGTTCACACACCTACTTCCTGTCACAAACTCCACATTTTCTTAATTATTTAGTTTTAGATTTTAACTCCATGTACTGGCATTTTTTATGATAGAAGGAGGAAAGAAGTAGTTGTAATACTCAACTCCGTCTATTTGAGTTTGATTCTCACGTGTGGATTTGTTTACTCTCTTCTAACGTGTAGTTGCGAGATCGGCGTTTGAATTACTGAATCTGTTTAATTTCCGTTTGAAAAGGCTTTTTTAGTTAATTATAATTTGTATTATACTTTATATTATCGAAATTTGTTATTTTTTATTCATCTAATGGACAAAATGGATAACAGTGGAAGTGTGAAACGTGCTTCAGGTAAGCGTACTAAAAAAAGACGCTTACCATGGCAACCAACACACTAAGTGTGGATCTAACGATCAAATTATGCTTACTGATGAGTCGTGTAAAAACATGAATACTGAAAACTCTGCTGGATCATGCATTAATTCCACAACTGTTCGTGAAAATGCTTCAAAGAGAAAACTAAAAGACTCTTTTATTGAAGAAGATTATTCTAAAGCAGAGGCCAAAAAAAATTCAACTTACATTTTTTTTGACAAAAATATATTGTTTTCTTTTTTTGAAGAATATCTGCTTTGCCAAAATTGTGGAAGTGATGTCACAGTTACTCAACAAAAAGTGAGAGGCTTATTTTGTGAATTGTGCATCACATGCAAAACATGTAAACAAAGCTTTAAATTAAAAAATTCAAAACTGATTGGGGATAAAAAAAATATCCCTGAAATAAATAGACGATGCATCTATGCCATGCGCTCTATAGGGCAAGGTTTAGAACCACTAAAAACATTTTGTGGTATTATGGATTTGGATCCCCCGGTAACACAAAACGCATATGATCAGATATGCGTTCATATCAATAATGCTTCAAAAAGTGTTGCAATAATGCTTCAAAAATGAAAAGGGCTGCAGAAGAAGAAGTAAATAAAACATCTTCATCCGACATAACAGTAAGTGGTGATGGCTCCTGGAAAACCAGGGGTCATTCATCTCAAATAGGTGTCTGCAGTGTGATTGGTGCTGAGTCAGGAAAAGTTCTTGACATAGAAGTTCTGTCTTTGGCGTGTAAAGTTTGTGCAGCATGGAAAGGTAAAAGATGTGGCAAACGTTTTTAAGAGTGGTATGCTAACCATGCTGACAGCTGTACCAAAAACCACGTGGGATCTTCAGCAAAAATGGAAGTTGATGGAATGATCAAAATATTCCATAGATCTGTCGAAGAAAGGGGTGTGAGGTACACAAATTACATAGGTGATGGTGACACCAAGACCTTTTCTTCGATTTGTGCTAGCAAACCATACGATGATATATTGCCAGTCATAATAGAATGTGTCGGGCATGTCCAAAAAAGGATGGGAAGTCGCCTGAGGAAATTAAAACAAGACTTCCGAGGGAAAAAACTTTCTGATGGTAAAAGTTTGTCGGGAAAAGGAAGATTGACGGATAGTTTAATCAACAAATTGACATCCTATTATGGAAATGCTATCCGTCAACATTCGAATTCTGAAGTAGGAATGCGGAAAGCTGTATGGGCTGTGTATTTTCATACAAGATCCACAGACCAAGAGCCACTTCATAGTTTTTGCCCAGTAGGGCCTAATTCCTGGTGCAAATACAACCAAGCTGTTGAGAATGGAACTGTCTCATCGTTCCAACACAAAAATATAATATCTACAGCAGTAATGGACACTCTAAAGCCTATATTTAAAGCTTTATCTCATCCGGATCTTCTAAAGCGGTGCTTGGGCAGTCATACACAGAACTCGAATGAATTGTTCAACTCTGTTATATGGCAGGTATGTCCGAAAGTATCTGGCAGTGGCAAAAGGATTTCTGAAATAGCAGCGTATGAAGCTGCTATATTATTTAATGAAGGTCACAAAGGTAGACTTTCTGTTATGAGAGCGTTAGGCATTTATCCAGGAATAAATGCTATAACTGCCCAGTTTCGAAGAGATGCTATGCGAATAAAGCTCGCAGAAAAGCAAAAACTGTCTTGTACTGTTGATATCCGTAGAGCTAAACGGAGATCAAAATTAATATTAAATGAAAAAAACATTGAAACGGAAGGAATTCTGTATGAACCTGGAGGATTTTAAATGTTTATTTTATATAATTTTAGATTACAACAAGCATTTCAGAATAATAACACTAAAGTTAGTAATGGTGTTTCATTTGATCAATATAAATAAGTATTTTTGTACATTGCTTATATCAAAATTTTGAAAAGAAATGTGCAATAGAGCACAAATATTTAATTAAAATAGGTGACTTACAACTGGTTTACTTTATTTATGGTTAAAAGCTTTAATATATTTCTCAGTTAGTGGTTTAAAGTTAAAAAAAATGTTTAAATTGATTTTTCTCAAAACGAAGTTTTTATTCCTTCCGCGCATGATATCTTTAAATTGGTTAATAGCATTCTGGTGAAATTTTATACAGAGTGTCGTTGTACTATTTTGATTGAAGTGTGCCAATAATTAAGTATTTTTCTGCAGTAAATTTGTTTCAGGTAAGTAATTTTCTTTGAAAAGTAACATGAATTCTAGGATGCTATGAAACGAAATGCTTATTTTGCTTATTCAGTTTAAAATATTCTTTAGAATATTATAATGATATTAATTTTTTTGCCTTAATTTATGGGAATATTTTATCTGCTGTCATGCATATAGTTTTTAATGAACGAACGAGGTTTACGAACAAATAAATATAATGATTTTTCTTCAAAAATATTTTTCAATCATGAGCTGTCATATATTGTGTGGACCCTCCCGTATAGAGGGCGAGAGAAGGAACTTGTAACGTCCTCGAGTTTGTCACTCGGGCATTCAACTCTCACCTGATAATGAGCAACTCGCTGCTCTTGAATTTAGTTCTATTTGTAAATAGTTGTAAATAAATAAGTGATTTGTAAGCTCTCCCACCTCGGATTCTTCATTTAAGTTTGAAATGGTTTTACTTGAAATTTACGCGATCATTCTCGAATTATGTGGAATAAGGAGGAACTCGATATATATATATATATATATATACTCCCGCATTTCAAAGGGTAATAAAAAAAGAACGAAACAATTTAGAGAAAAGGCTAAATTTTCGAAAAGTACTAACAATCTAGTCTTTTCCCATTAAGTTTTGAAAATAACATCACACAGGTGACGCCCGTTGTTTGCGACGCACTGGCGAAGCCGACTTCCTCACGAATAACAGACTAGGCTTCGGGTATGATAGGAGCGATTAGCGACGAGAGATGAGCGACCAGCGATGAACGATGACTAGTGAAGGGGGCTACCATATGAACTGCACCAGGCATTTATCATGATACCATCAAATAGTGGGCTTGTGAGGTTACTCGCAGTGAAAGTTCAAAGGCTATTAGTAGGAGGTCTTTGAGGTGTGTGAATAAAAGGTGGTTTGGGGTACATCCTATTAAATTGCTCAGAGATTTTGATGGGGAATATAACCAACTGTTTCCTAAACTAAAGGAAGATCCTGGACGATTTTTTTAATATACCAGGATGTCGACTGGAGCATTAAATTTCATTTGGCTGAACTGAAACCACATTTCGAAAAAAAAAAAAGTTTCAATCTGAAGAGCAAAGTTTCTGCTGAACAATGTCAGGTAGTTACTCTAAGATAAGTAACGTAATATAAGTAATGTAAATTAAATTGTTTAATTAACACTTTTTAAAAATGATCTAAAAAAGATAAAGCAAAAACGGTGTATACATTTTAATTACAATTTTATTGATAATAAAACGCATTGAATAAGAGTAAAAAGTATTATAAGATAGATACAAGTTTATTACTACAAAAAAAACAAAAAAAAACGTATGTATGAAAAATTAAAATGATAGTGAAGTCATTCCAGTACAAATGACGTTTAGGAATTATCATTCATGTAAGAGGAACTGTCAGAAGGGTGCATAGTTTCACCGTTTTAAGTTGTATTTTTAAAATTCCATCGTCTCTATCATTCCTCAGAGATGGATATTCTTGCACTAAAGGTATAGAATTTTCACTATCTTCATCAGATAATTTTTTGCCGTATTTAAAAACTAAATTAGTGACTGAAGAGTGAAGGGGGACGTTCAACACCTACTGCGCGACAAGCGAAAATATTTGCCAGGGTCGAGCGATCGCTCTAGATTTCCGCGAATGACGAATCAGCACACTCTCCCACATAGGCGTAGCGTGCTTCTAACTTTTTACTTTATGGCGTTATTTATTTATTTTTTTTTCTGGGGGGGGTGCGAATTGGGGATGGGATATTGAAAGCAAAATATCGATATGAGTATCGAGGATAATATCGGCTGTTAATATCGATATCAATAATATATCGGCAAACAAATATCGATATTTCAAAATATCGATAACACATTTTTATTTCACTATGCAGTCAATCGTATTCGGAGGAATGATTGTATAGTAAAATAATATATATATATATATATATATATATATATATATATATATATATATATATATACATATATATATATATATATATATATACATATATATATATATATATATATATATATATATATATATATATATATATATATATATATATATATATATATATATATATATATATATATATATGGTAATAGTACGATAAAAAATGGTCGTAATTTAACTCAATAAGGAAATAACATTTCTATGAACAATATTTTATCAAATAAAAAAGTTTCTATTTAGAGATAGAAAGAAATCCTTGTTTGGGTGAAGCAATGGCAACACTGAGTGTATGTAAACAAATTGGAAGGATATATTGGAGATAACTGGTTTCTGGACCAAAACCCTTCAGACAAGAAGTTTTTGTATGTCACAGTCCATTATTTGGAAAATGAAAAATTAGCTTCCTCTACCATTGAAGTCTTTGAAATGGACCAGAGCCATACCGGAGATTACATTTCTTCAAGAATCCTTCATGTCCCGCAGTAGAGAGGTTTGAAAAAAGAAAGACTAAATTCAGTGGTCACTGATGGAGGAATGATTATGGTTAAAGCCGTGGAAATTGCTTTTGGTAGAAAAAAAATATGTAATATATTTTACCCATCTCTTCAATTTGGTGGCTTACCGTTCATTTGAAGCCGTACTAGAGCTCTTGCCACTAAATAGAAAGGTGAAGAAAGTGGTGAACTGGTTCAAACACAGTCTTCGGGCTTCATTGTATGAATTGAGAGCAGAAAGTAATCTGAATCTCACATACGCGTAGCGTGCTTCTAACTATATACAGTCGAACCCCGTTATAACGAACTTCAAGGGACCAAAGGTTTTGTTCGCTATATCCTGCGGTTCGCTATATCCGAACCATTAAGAAAAATGTTAGAGTTCACAAAAGTTCACATTAGTTGCTATGTATATTCAATACTGATGTATTGAAAGAATAATAAAATCTATTAAAATTATCATTAATGAATTAAGTTGACTAAAATAGATTACATTAAATTGACTCAATACTAATTAAATTAACTAAAAATGAAGACAAATGGAAATAAATTTATTTTATCTTTAATAGTTGCTCACTGTTTTGATACAGAAATAATCGGTAATCTTCTGCTGGCGTGATGCCGATTTCAAAAACATTTTATGAATTTCTTTGTCCAATACATCAAATGACTCCAACACTCTTTCTTCCTCTGTTTGTGTTGACAAAAACTTATTAATTACACTCATCGCTGCTGCAGCATCTGAGTTGGTGGAGATTTAGTCATTTATGTGTTCCTCTTCATCAGCATCAGAAGCAGAATCTTCGATTTCAGAATGATTCATTTTAATTTCTTCTACAATATATTCATGAGTAAGATTTTCACATGTAATGACTTCATCATCACATGTTTCGAACAATTGCACGCCACAATCTGAGAATGATGAAATTTTGTGCTTAATCCACATCGCGATAGGTAAATCTTCATCATCATCTTCTTCAACATTCTTTGCTTCTTCAAGATTCGTTGTATCTTCAACATTCTTTAAAAGTTTAAAAATTTTTAAAAATTCAGTTGTCGACTGAAAAAAAATGTTCGTTATAGCCGATTCTTAAGATTTTGGAGGTTCGCTATAAAAGAATAAATTAGCATTAAATGCAATAGGAAAACGGCGGGACCAAAATTTTCGTTCGTTATATCCGGGAGTTCGTTATATACCAGGTTCGCTATAACGGGGTTCGACTGTATATATATATATATATATATATATATATATTTTTATTTATTTTTTTTTGGGGGGGGGCACGAATTGAATTCAGTTAGGGCCCTCCTCCACGTATTGACTGCCGTGAGGTCTTTAAAATATGCTCGTGTCGCTAAAAGTTGACCGTAGCGCTACAAACCAAATTTTAAAATATGAAATATTTTTTTTTAATTGAAAGCCTTCAAAACGTGATTTAGGCTATCTGAGTACCCAAAACTCTTTTACAACATGATTAATGAATTTGGAGAGGATATTGTGAAACATGATAACCAATAAAATCAAAGTTTTACTTATCTTTTTTAGGATGTTTTACTTCACTTTGTCTTTTATCTGTTGAGTACTTTCGACGGCTAAGCTCTACTAATATGTTAGCGGCGGAAATTACTCCACAGATAAAAAGCAAATTGAAATAAAACAACTTAAAAAGATCTCCTAAACGTAACTCATTTTAATATAAATGTTATTTGATTGCTATATTGGGTTTTCAATTATTCAACAAAAAAGACCTATCGCACCTCTGCTATAATTAGCTCTCAACTCAAAATACAAAAAACAAAAAAAAAATTCGTTCCCTCACAGGACAGGGATGGTAAAGTTAAATCACTTTCTAGTCAGAATCAGTGCTTTTATTATTACAAACTCTTTTCTTATACAACAAATAATATTGAAACTTTGAAAAATCAGAAGTTAATAAATAAAATATAAAATAATGATTCTAGGCAAGTTCTAGAAGTTGTTACAATGTATTTTAAATGGCCGTTTAACACATTGGTAAGCCTTGTCTTTTACTTGGCCATAACAGTCCTCTTTAATTTAATAAAAGTCTTATTTCAGAATACCTTGAAAATTTTTCCACAAGCAAGTCTAGTTTCTCTTCATTCGTGTACAGCAGCGTCAATTCTTGTTCTATTGCCATTATGGCAAGTCCACATACGCGCTCTTCTTTCATTGTTCTTCTCAAATAAGTTTTGAGCCTTCGCAGGGTAGAGAATAACCTCTCTGCGGTCGTAGTTGTGATAGGCCATGAAAGAGCAATTTCTAACAGATACATCACTTCAGGTACATTGTTTTTCAGGCTGTTTTTAGTGCAAAACTGTGCCAACTCTTTCAGATTTATGTTTGGATTTTTCTTGTCTGCTTTTATAAAATTTTTTTTAGAGAAGCAGTGAAAAAACTTCAGCTGTGAGGAGATACTTGAAGACAACTGATAAAATGTTTGGATTTTCACAACAACAGTTTCATCTAAGCTATCCCAATCCAACAAAACCTGGATATTGGAATTGATTTTGTCGCAGTCATTCTGAAAAAAATCGAGCTTGGAGGTTACTTACTACAATGTCAAGCCCCGCAAAATAAATTTCTATTTTACATTGCTCTTTTGGCGAGGTGTATGAAAAAAAGATTCAGCCGCTTCATTATATTCAAGCCTTTTTTGTGTCTTCCGTTTTCGAGGCAAGGAAAGTCTGTCAACATACAAGCCTGTGGTGGAAAAAATTTACAAAGTTCTTCTGTTTCGTTCCATAAGTGAATGAAACCATGATCATTTCGTTGAAGTTTTATACTGTCGATAACAGCTTCAACTTTACTGAACAGTTTGGAAATGTCTAACGTTTTACTTTGAAGCTCTTTCGGCAGTATGTCAATCAGGCTTAGAACGTTGTTCATGAGTTTAACGCTGAAGAGGAATTCAAAACTACTTGCCTGCTTTATTAGTCCATCTGCTTCAGCTGCAACCTTTATATTGGAAGCGTCACTTGCTACATCTTCTATTGCTTCCAAAACTTCCGGGAGCTGCTCTAAGATAGCCCTTATAGCACGGTGACGAACAGTCCATCTTGTTTCTGACAAACTAATCAGCCTTTTAGTTTTAGCCTCTTCATTTTGTCTACATATAGATTCAAAAATAGAAAACCTCTTGGCAGAAGCATTGATAATATTATACAGAGAATTTATTATGGACAAACAATTTCGCAACTGTCTTACCTCTTCACAAAATCGCATAACAGCTAGATCCAACAAATGGGCATGACAATGAGTGTATAATGCCCTAGGTTCTTCTTCCTGAAACCTTGCAGCTACGCCATTGAATTTTCCACTCATTTGACTAGCACTGTCGTACGCCTGACCACGCATTTTATTAAGATTTATCCCAATTTGCTGTATATACCCTTTAACCGACATTTTCGTCATTCTTAGTGATGTAGCGAATGCATATGCTCACTTACTCACGAGTGGAAACATCTGTTGTTTCGTCACAAATTATAGAATAGGCCATAACTTCAAACTATTTCACGATATGTTGTATCATTTCACTTTTTATAAATCTATAATTTCATTCTGTATCTGGGGGCTCTTGTATGAATGAACTGATGAATTCATCAGTGCTATTATATCTTCTCCTTTATCTTTTGACCTAAGGTCAAGTAGCTCCTAAAAATTACCTCTAATTAAAGACACCGAACTCTCAAAATGTCGTCTTACGGCAAGACCTTGTTTCCCAAGGAACAAAATAGTTTCAATAATGAATTTTACATATTTTCGATTTTCTTTAACTTTCTTAGTGTGTGCTGAAGAACTGTTTCACCAGATATTCCGTATTCTGCAAGAAATTGGCTAGATTTTAGATGCATATCACTTTTTTTCGTGTTTTGAAAATTTTTCCAATGCTTTTTTTTCCAGTTTGTCACCCCAGATTTAGTAAATGGCTCCTCTCCACGCCCTGTTTTATATTTGCAAAAATACGACAAGAGAAACAAAATGCAGCATCAAAAATGGGACTGTATTCAACCCAACCAAATTCAGAATACCTCGTGTTTCTAAACTGTCTAGATTTTAACTGTATTTTGCTTATCTTGAAACAATCAACAGGCTGGAATGGACCCCTAGAAATATCCGCTGATTGTAGACCCAGAGTAGGATCTCTACCACTACTTTACACCCCGTCCATAGACCTACGCCATTTCTCATCCACATCAAGATTTGTTGAACAGGATGGTATCGACATCAGCTGATTATCACCATAGTTGGACTTGGCACACTTATTAATGCTACTGTCACTGCTTGCTTCTAGATTTTTTTTTTTGGTTTAACAAATCAGCTTTTTTACTCGATCTTTCGACTTTTTTGAAAAAAGAAAGTACTGATTTTTGTTTTGACATATCAACAGGCTGGAATGGACCCCTAGAAATATCCGCTGATTGTAGACCCAGAGTAGGATCTCTACCACTACTTTACACCCCGTCCATAGACTTACGCCATTTCTCATCCACATCAAGATTTGTTGAACAGGATGGTATCGACATCAGCTGATTATCACCATAGTTGGACTTGGCACACTTATTAATGCTACTGTCAGTGCTTGCTTCTAGATTTTATTTTCTTGGTTTAACAAATCAGCTTTTTTACTCGAGCTTTCGACTTTTTTGAAAAAAGAAAGTACTGATTTCTGTTTTGACATATCAACAGGCTGGAATGGACCCCTAGAAATATCCGCTGATTGTAGACCCAGAGCAGGATCTCTACCACTACTTTCCACCACGTCCATAGGCCTACGCCATTTCTCATCCACATCAAGATTTGTTGAACAGGATGGTATCGACATCAGCTGATTATCACCATAGTTGGACTTGGCACACTTATTAATGCTACTGTCACTACTTGCTTCCAGATTTTTTTTTCTTGGTTTAACAAATTAGCTTTTTTATTCGAACTATCGACTTTTTTGAAAAAAGAAAGTACTGATTTCTGTTTTGACATTTTTAAAAGTAAACAAAAAAACAATAGTTTGATAAAGTATGCACAAAAACAAAGAATTGTAACCAACACACAAAGAATTATTGACTGGTAGAGGTGGATATCGAAAGTGGCGTGGTCTAGGCCAGCCGCCAGACGGTATGGCGGCTGGCTGGAAATGGTGATGGTGTAGTCCAGAAGTAGAAGGCGGCAAGGTCCAAGGGGGTCTGTCAAGAGGCCGACTCCCGAAAATCGAATTTGTCGATGTTCTCAACTTCTCAACATTAGATATATTAAAGTAGAAAAAACGCGTTAACTATATAGATGAAAAATAAGAGAATCATCTATACTAATTATGGTAATAATGCGTTTTGCTTCGATCGGATAGGGTGGGTAATACGACGTCAGCCAAGTGACGTAAGTACGGTTTTTCCAAAAACATTAGGCATAGGACTCTTACTAATTTATAGACACTCCGACACCTACACAATACTTTTTCATCCTTTTCAGTTCCGCGGCATAACATTATTATTTAAACAATCGAACAATAACTACAGAAATGATGTTTGAGTAGTATTCAAAAGTTATACAATGAAAAAAAAATAAATATACAAATAAAATGAGAAAAAAAATATGATTGAATTTTTGTTATGGATCATATCATTATTAAAATCCATGTTAAGGCTAGAGACATAATCGGAATCTTCAGTTTCACAGGAAAAAGCGGGGATAAAACCCCGCATTCATTTATGAAAAAGCGGCGAAAAAACCAACTTTCTTAAAAGTTTTCTACAATTTTTCGATTTTAACTGAACTTCTATTAACGTTTTAATTTATTACCTACGCCTATGCTCTCCCACCGTAGCCACTTCTACGCAGCAAAGCCTAAACTAATTCACTTGGTCGTCGCTTGTCGCTCGAGACGTCGGTCATCGCTCCTACCGTAGCCTCGACCTTTACGCGGTTAAATAACTTAACAGCGGTGTTCACCGGAACAACTCATGTCTTCTATGGACAAATAGAATATCCACCAGAACCGTTACTACCTCCTACGCAGCCCCCCCCCCACTCCTTTACAAATGACCTTCCAAAATGTGGGAGTCCATTCTGCCGCACGCTCTATACACGCACGCGTATACACACACACACATACATAGACAGAAAGAAACATCCCAAAATGATTTGAATATGATATTTTCATTCCTTAGGTAAGCAAAAGGAAGTTTGAGAAGACCTGTAATATATTTCTTTCAAATTAAAAGCATGAAATTAAAGGTTTTTATTATTTATTAACTCGTGTTTTAATGCCAAAATGAAGAAATTTTTCTGGGCTTTACATTTTTAATGAATGAATTGGATTTATGTCTTTATAGTAAAATGTGAATGTCTGGAATATGACTAGTTACATTTAAGTATATTACCAATCATCTGCTTAAAACAAAATAATTTAATATCACACAAAATAATAAACTTTTATACTCGCATATCTTTTTCAAACATTTATGTTTTTATTTTCATGCTACTGTTAATATTAAAAAATACAAAAATAAATTACCGAAATCCTGTACTTAATTTTTTATGCAAAGTTATAACACACACATTCAGTACCACTTTCAGATATTGCAATAAATTTCGAAATGTATCAGCCTGTTAGAATTGGGGCCTTCATCCTTTCACGTTCGAGGGCCACAACAGTAAATTTATAAAGTTCCAAGGGCCACACATCGGTGAAATAAGTAGTATAGGCAGGTGAAAAAATGTATCATTTGCAATTGTCTTTGAGATGATGGATTGATTTGCTTTTTATAACATGATGATGAAGGATTTATTCTTTCAAACACGTTACTGAAGTTTAGTGTGTATGATGCGTTTTAAAAAGTATTTTGTACCTTTAAAACTGTTTTAATTAAAAATGTTTTTATTCATTATTTTCTACAAACAACAAATAATGGATTTGAATCAGTGTTCTGTATTTTGTACTTGTTATTGTATGAAACAGAATGAATGCAAGAAGACGAGACGCACGTGAGGTTCAGGAAAGAAAGAGCCTTGGCTTGCTGCTTTTTGTGTTTATTTCGTCTTATGATTCCGAATACAATGACCAGTTTATTTTTTTTAATAAACCTATGAGCCGTAGTTTACTTTTCACTGTGCACTCTTGATCTTTTTTGTCTGATAATTTGCCGTTCTAAGGGTTTTTTCAAATGTATATCGAACTTTCGTTAAGCATGATCGAAATGTTTTGGCAGGCTGCTAAAATACCGTCAATGGGCCAGAGGTTGAAGTATTGTTAGAATAAAATATGTTAGAATAAAATGACAAACTAATGAATAAACTCTTAATAAATGTGTCTCAAATCAAGTTAATAATAAAATTTATGTAAATTATAAAAACATTGGTAGATTTTTTTTTTAATATATTGGTTAAATATCTTGAGTAATCTGATTTATAAATGCCGTTGGTTAAAGAAAAGTTGCATAATTTTCAATCAACGCCTATGTGTATAAAAACTAACAATACTTTATGAAGAAATGTTAAATATTAGTTAAACTGAACTAAATATGTGCATACGTTTTTTAAGCTTTGTAAACTACTTTGAACAATACAAAATTGTTCATCTTTCATAGTCTTACGATTGTTAAATTGGTTCGACTGATAACAAATATTATAAATTTTTTTATGGAATATAAATTGGGTAAACATTAGATTATTATAAACTTAAAAAAAGACCCTCGAAGTTATAGATTCCCCTTTTCTATTTTGCTGTTATTCTTGTGTTTTACGTTTTTCTTAAGAAATACAATGCATCATTCCCTTAAGCACATTTGCCATCGTGTCATCAAGACAGTTTCGAAAAATTTATTTGGCATCTGGTATTTTCTACTTCACCCTGATCAAACAAAAAATCTCGTGAAAGTTGCTGTATAAGCAAGTTTTCGAAGACATCTAAGCTAAATCCAAATGGAAAATCGGAAATATATATATTTTTTTTATTCCTTTCTCTCTAGATATTTATCGGAAGTTTTAAGTTAAAGAATGCTCTCTAAATAATATAATTTATATCTATGATTTGAACTTTGTACGGCTTATTTCGACGGTTTAGTCCGATGGTGTTATGTTTATCTTTTAGGAATTAATGCGTTTCTCTTTTATGAATACTTCACTAGAATTGGCAATATTACAAGAACGAAGCCTCAATATAATATAAAATCCATCTGTTACAAAATACGGGGAAATGTTGGTGTGGTAAAAGAAAAGGGGAAAAGGGGCTTCTCTTTTCTTAATCTTGACAAATGTTCTTGATGAGGCCATTTTATCAAAGATTGGAGGGCATACAGATATATTTAGATACAATACTATAAGTCGCAATGAACAAACAAGAAGAAAACTGCAACAGAGATTTGTATTTGTCCGTAAAAAAGTTAGAAAATCAAGAAAATGTTCTGAATACTAGATAAACGTATGAGGCGATTGTGATCATTCTCTTAAATCTGGAATCTGGTACATTGTGATATGGTTTTAATTTTATATAATACGTTTTGGTGAAAAACTGTCTATTTTCTCAGTAAAATGTTTTACTGCTCTAAAAATGGTTTTCAAACTAATGCAAGTGGCCGGGCTGTTCAGAGCAGCAGAGTGCCCACGTGTTGGTTGTCAAAAATAGCCATGCGTATTATTTTATCTAAGTTATACCCCAATGAATATAATTACAGGATTATTTACTATAGCTTTCGATTCATTATGAATATTTTTAGACAAGGGATTATAAAATATTAATAGTTTATATTTTTAAACAACCTTTGTAAGAAAAGTATTGATTTTTAATTACTATTATATGAAATCTTTCTCCCATCTACACTGCTGGCCACTGTAAATGCAACACCCTGAAGGAAACATGCAAATAACATGAAATTTACAACATACATTAGCGGAGGTAAGATATGCAAATG
Source organism: Dolomedes plantarius (assembly GCA_907164885.2). Taxonomy (NCBI): domain Eukaryota; kingdom Metazoa; phylum Arthropoda; class Arachnida; order Araneae; family Dolomedidae; genus Dolomedes; species Dolomedes plantarius. Next base: position 145,621,426 of record OU015501.1, read on the forward strand.
ATTAGAATTTCAGCGCAGACGCACATCACGCGCGCCTGTGGCGCCACTTCAAAGCGCTATTTAAGGCTTGGAGATTTCGACGATTTCAAGTTCGGCAATTGTGTTTTTCTTGTGGTTTAAAAAAAAAACGATCAATTATACCTCGTCAAAAACAGCGATCATCTTTTGATCAAGTATCCGAGTTCGACAGAGGAAGGATAGTGGCCTACCGAGATTGTGGATTAACTTTCAGGGAAATCGGTAGTCGTGTTGGACGAAACCAAACAACTGTAATGCGGATATGTGATCGTTGGATGCAGGAGGGTACGACGGACCGGCATGTGCGATCGCATCCACCTCAGTGCACCACTTCACGTGATGACAGCCAAATTGTGCGCATGGCAGTGACGGATCGCTCAGTCACATCACGAACCATACCACAGCACATGCAGTCTGTAACGCATCATCCAGTGTCTGCGCGTACCTTTCGACGCCGTTTACAGCAGAGTGGTCTGTCCGCAAGACGTCCATTGCTTTGTCTGCCCTTGAAGCAGAACCACAGACGTCTCCGCCGCCAATGGTGCGATGACAGAAGGATGTGGACGGCAGAATGGAATGAAATTGTCTTTACTAACGAGTCACGCTTCTGTCTGCAACACCACGATGGTCGCATTCGAGTCTGGAGACACCGTGAAGAGAGGATGCTGATTAGCTGCGTTATGCACCGCCACACTGGTCCTGCACCGGGTATTATGGTATGGGGCGGTATTGGATATCACTCTCGCACACCTCTAGTACGCATTGCCGGTACTTTAAACAGCCAGCGCTACATCTCCGAGGTGTTGGAGCCAGTTGTCCTTCCTTACCTCCAGGGCTTGCCCACAACCATATTTCAACAGGATAATGCGCGACCACACGTGGCATGCATTGTCCAACGTTTCTTCGTCAATCGCCAGATTGAATTGCTTCCCTGGCGGCCTCGCTCTCCGGATCTTTCGCCGATAGAAAACATGTGGTCCATGGTTGCTCTACGATTGACCCAGATTCCATCCCCAGGTGCCACAGCAGATCAACTTTGGCAACGTGGGGAATCTGCTTGGTCTGCTGTACCCCAAGAACTCATCCAAAGTCTCTTTGAATAAATGCCAAGGCGTGTGGCAGCGGTGATCTCCAACAATGGCGGCTTTTCTGGCTACTGATTTTGGCAGGAACCACACTTCACAGAAGTCTATAAATTTAATCATTTGATACTTGGTCAACATGTTATCTACAAAATAAATTTTGTTGTGATATCTCTTGTCTTTCTTGGTGTTGCAATTTGGGTGGCCAGCAGTGTATTTTCTGATTCAAATATCAGTGTTACACGTTTAAGAATTTTTTGGCCCATATTGAAACCTTCGTATATCTAGAGGAGTGTACTACCACAGTACCTAGCGCTTTTTTTTTCAAAAAGTTGTCGACACGTAACCCCTGTATTTTCTTTTATGATAATATAATAAATATAGAACGATTTTTTAAAAATTTCGATCATTTTACTACACTTTCTTTTCAAATATATGGGGATACCTACACAGTGAAACGATTGATCCCTTTGCAATTTAGACTAAACACGTAAAAATGTGAGTACAAATCTATTCACATTATCGGCCATGCTTTCAGTGTATTTTAAGGAATATTTCAGATATCTTTGAAAATTATTAAATGAATTTTTTTTCATTATTTCTGCAATGCATTAATTTCACTCTAAACTATAAAAACACCACTTTTATAGTTTTATGACCTTGAGGAGTAAGTTATCGCCTTTCTCATACCTCTTCCAAATTGTTTGAACTGCAATAAAATAAACTGAAAGTCGTTGACCTTCAAACTAAAGTTTTGATTCACAGTCCAGTAATAAACTACAAACGATTATTTACAAAGTTATCTTTTTACTCGACTCTAATAACACAATCGTATAATGCGGGGGTGGGCAGACTTTTCCAGGGTACGGGCTACTTCTGATTTTCTGAAGGTGTTGCGGTCCACCCAGTGGCGTAGTTGTGGTGAGCTAAAAAAAATTCTACAATATTTATTATAACTTAATAATAAATACGGAGTATGTAGTTACCTACATAACTACAATGAAAATAAAACTCGGTGTCTATGGCGTCGGTGTTCTATAAATACGTTTCTTTTAGTATGCGCATCTTAGGTCGTAGTAAAGGCGGTCACCCAAAAATGTCTCGGTGGTCCACCGGTCGATCGCGATCGACTTAATGCCCACCCCTGGTATAATGGATTCTCTTCTCCCCTCCCTATATACTAAAAAACAGTATGTTACAAGCAAATAAGGGCATCTAAACCACAAACTTAGTTAAACAGCTTAAACTATTGCCCACAATGCAATTGTCTCTTGTTGCCATACCTTACTTTGGGTATTTCTAATCGAAAGCGAGAAAATTTAAAAAATTAAACATTATTTTCAAAGAAATGCTTGTAACTATTTATTTACATGCAACAGATTAATATACGGCAAACAATGAATTCTTAATATTTCTTGATTTTATTATAGGTGAATTTTCCTTCGTGATTTAAAAAAGAGACTTAATTTTATAAGCCTAATAAAAAGTGAAAACTAAAAAAGTATATTAACTGTACTGTTCTAAGCTATCAGTAAAATATGAAATGAACTTATAACTGTAATTTAGATACTTTTTTCGTTTAAGCGGTGGAACTTGTCGTCAAACATTCGCCTATACTATGGTACAGTTTGCTGCCCATTATATTATGGGGGAATCATGTAGGCGGACAGGATTATCCGCTATGAAGGAACGACACAAACGGAGGCTTTTTTTTGTGGCACGACGCCGAGATTCGATCTGAGGACACTTAGTACCGTAAACCAGCGCGCTTCACCACAAGGCCACCACATGCTCGTTTTAGAAGCTTTAATATTTCCAATATTTACGCTTTGAATGACATCTATACTTCTTTTTCAGTCATTCTGTGGTACAACTTCGAGAAACATAACTTCTTAATGTCTACAAATTTTATTTTTTAATGGGGACATTAAGAACCTGTATGTTTCTACCATTGTGAGTTGGTCTAAATTTGATACTGTGTTTTTATAATTACATTAAACATACTCGTACGGTGCATAGCATTATTTTTTAGATTTTAATGTAATCAAAAGAATTTGGAGGTGCGGTAAGAGTGGATTTTATGGGGAGGAAATATACACACGTTTGTTTTCATTTGCACAGAGAGGCTTTGTCAGCCATTCTCCTGTAAAACGGGTTGTAATTCTAGAAAGAAATTATTTCATAATTATTATGTTAAAGAATTGTTCAGAATAAAACATGAAGTGATGTTAAAATATATATTTCTAGTAAAAAAAAAGAGTTTAGTTTCTTTTGTGTATTGTATTCATTTAATCATAAGGCTTTTCCGCAAAATAAGAGATTTCAAAATATTAAGTCATAAGTATGCTAAAACGTCAATACCCACTGGTGTTAAAAATAAAAGTTACAGTTCTTTCAAAGTTTCTTGAGAAACTATTCACACACAACAGACTTGTAAAACGAAACTATTATACGTCGGGCCTCTTTATGATGTCCATTATTTTTTCAGGAAAATGTATTGATTGCCAAAGAAGCATCAAGAATAAATTACTAGTTATATGAGGATAGTAAATGTAGTTTTCCATTCTTTGCCGTTAATAAGATATGGTTGCGTTTACTATGAAGTCAGAAAATGAAAGAATGGAAAACAAATTACATGTTTAAAAATATTAAATGAAACTAACGTGTTGTTTAGCGGTATTAGTTTAACGGGAAAACTGAGAAGGAAAAATAAAATCTATTTTTTCTTGAAAGAATTAAGTTTTATAATAACGTGAACAGCTGTTTTAAATTGATGCTTAGAAAAGAAGAAATATTAAAAGAATGCAAGGACTTATAAAAATTAATTAAATTAAATGAATTGCCCAGCATATTTAATAGCATAATCCAAATTGCTGAGGGTTTTAAGCGGGTATCAGAATGAATGTATTATTAATATATAATTGCCATCAAATGCTTTTACCAGAAAAACATGAAAAACAATGGAAACAAATTTTATCTCACTTCAAATCAATGAGATTACGTTTCTGCTACTATCGTAGGCAGTATAGAGAGATAGAAATATATAGATAGAGATACAGGTAGAGATAGAGAAAGAGATAGATAGATAGAGAGAGAGAAACAGAGAGAGGGGGGAAAATATGTATGCTCCTAAATTTCCCATAACGCTTTTCCCAGATTTGACTATTCTAATTAAGAACAACATATTTCAAAAAACGTAACCAACAAATAACTTATTTTATCAACTATATTAGACCTTGAACCACGTGCTGACTTTCTAGCCTTTTAGAGATGTGCCGACACTCTTCCAAAACAATAAACAACCGCATCGAGAAGATTACCATGTATGGTAACGGAACCATCTTTTCCCCAAGCTTGTTGATAATAAACTAATATTAATTGGGCAGAGTATTGTGAGCAAGAAACAGCAATTAAATGTTTCCCTAACCAACAAAAATATTCTATCCCCTGTTGGCTAAAAGGGAAAATATGCATTACGTATACATCTCAAGGGAAGACATCCTATTTTTAAACTTCGGCCATGTAAAGTCAGGATTTGCCATCTTGTAAACACTAATGATTAATGTGTTGCATTTGTCTCTACTCTCCGCTTTTGGTAACTAAGATGTGGCCACGCACTGATCGAGTGGCATTATGTGTTCTATCGGTGAGATCTTTTATTTTGTCTTCTGCTGTAATCCGTCTCCTTGCAAAGAATTCGGATTAAAAGATCTGGAAGAGCTGTGCTCTCTATAATATTCTGATATGCACAATGCTGTAAGAGACCACGCCTTCGGCTCGTGCGAAAGAACGTGGCCCATATATAAATTTGTCGCATTAGAAAACTGAAGCTGTCTACTCTTCTATTCACCATTTAAGGCATATGCTAGAAGGTAAACTATTTACCGTGTTCTCAGATCGCAAACCACTCGCATTTGAATTCCACCGGAAAGCTCCCTTATGTAACATAGACATTTAGAATTCATACGTCAGTTCACAACAGATATATTCCATATTTCCGGAGATCAAAACTTTGTCTGTGATGCACTGTGTCGTGCGTCCTTTAAAAATGCTATGAGTTTTGATGGAATTGCTCATTTACAACTGCTTGGTTCAGATATGCCAGGACAGCTGTATTCTTGGCAAACCTTTTAGTTTTTCAGCTACTGGCACTTCAATTCCCTGACCTGAACGATTCAACCATAGTGCCGGGTATTATGAGGAAAACTCTTGTAATGCATTGCATAATGTATAGCTTACTCCTTTTTGCGAAACAGTGAAACTGATCAAGCTGATTTTAGATTTAATGTTTCACGTATTTACACATTTGGTCACCATAAAGAAAAAAAATTCAACATGGGTAAAAACCTGTTTCACGTGTCAAATGTTTAGGTTTGAAACGCCTATCGGCGATTTTTCTCAAACACTTTAGATAGGTGTACACCGAGATGTAATTAACCCATTATATATTTACCCCCTTCACATAACTGCACTTATTGTCTAACCTGCATTAACAGATACACCAGGCGTATTTACGATGGCTTGCATACCAGCAGAGGAAGTAGCACAAGCTTTTTTAATTTGGCAGGTTTGGAGCACTGTAGTTTTTTATTACCGATCGTGATCGAGAGTGAATTTTTTTATTATTTCTCCAAAATTCTTCGTACCCGTAACAACTGTATACCACTCATTCATAAATGACACGGTAGAGCAATTTCATCTCCACTTAAAAAATTCCAAAAAATGTTACATCGATAAGAACTGGGTTCAATCTTTTCCATTCATTTTGCTTGAAATTCCCACCAGCGTAAAAGATATCTTCTTGCATTCTCAAGAGCATTAGTCTTCTGTTCCCCTTTGCGCCTGCCTGAATTTCTACGAGACTCCTCGCAACATTTTCACTTCGCATTTGTACAACAAGTTTGGGATCCTATCTGTTCTTTCCACCCCACTCCAGCTTTACGATCTGTGTTTGTACACAAGGATCTCAGAACAACTTCGCATGTTTATACAAGCCGCAGTCCGTTGTCCTTTAAAGCAGTCTTAGGATGTACTTTAAAGCAGTCTTTTGTCCCACCAGGGGATGACAATTTTTTCATCTTGTTGATCGGAAAACAGATGTGTCCGTTGATCGATTAAAGCCAGTATTATTCGCTGAAGATCTTTTACCCTCGCCTGTCCTTTGCGTGTCTTCGCCTAAAACACATTATACAGGAGTCACGAGTCCTGTTCTGAATACCTGTTCTCGTTAGATAGCAACAGGATTGGCGGGGGTGCCAATGGCGCTATTCAAGTTGCTTTAAGACATCAGACGTTCGGCCACATGCGAAAGAACAGGGAGCGTATGTAAATGCCACGCATTCGAACGAAGAAAATGGCAGCTTGAAATGGGAGATAGTTGCAATATTTTTTCATCTGCTATTTTGTAAGATCACCTAATCGCTCGATAAAAGATAGCATAAGATCGTTTTAAGATAGCATATTTCATGTTATGTTATCAGCCTTCTGATTTAGAAGAGCACAACATGTTAATAGCTTTTATTCCTACCTAGGGGTGCGATACCGATAACAAAACATCGATGTTTTGAAACATCGATATTAAATATTAAAACATCGATGCTAATAAAACATCGTCCAAAAGCCACCGATGTTTATAAACATGGATGTTTTAGAACATCCATTTTTAAAAACTGGTTTAGTAACCTCTAACATTAATGTTACTTCGGTTAGTCGTGTGTGTGGGGGTGATTTAATTTTACTCTCTGATTGGGCTGACACAAATGACAAAAACTTGGTTACTTTTGCCTTGGGCTACATTGATGACTCAATATTCTCGTCGTAAATATCGCCATGTTTCGCCTTCAAATGTCCAGATAAATTAGTGGTATTGCCAGAAGTGTTGAGGGACTTAAGCAAATATTGCATTTCGCTAATTTGTCAGAGGTTTTGCAAAAATATTTCCAAACGGTACTTTTAGGAGGCATCTTACTAATAATATTAACGTCAACTTATATAAAACCAGAACAAAAACTTAACAAAACAAAAACTTAAATGGCTGCTCTCGTGTATATACTATTTATAAAATAAAACCCCATCGAAGATTCTTGAATGTCAAGAACATTCCAAGCGCTCTGATTGGTTCATTGGTTGTTGATTGCTATTTGTCTGTTTGCTAAGGAATCGTTTCCCCTTTTGTATTCGTCCTTTACAGAATTCAGACTTACATTTTCTGTGTGTGAAAATTATGCTACGTGGTATATTTTCTTATTATGGTACATTTTCATTAAAAAAACATCGAGACAACGTAAAACATCGAGCACAAAATATCGATGTTAAAAAAACACTGGCTTCAATAAATCGATGTTTAGAACATCGATGTTTTGATAAAAACATCGATGTTTTGAAAACATCGACATCGATGTCGCATCTCTATTCCTACCACATATGTTAAAAGTTATTAAATTTTCCAATTCTTTTTATTCCGTTGTACGTGTATTTGTGTGTGTTGCAAAAGTTTTGCATATTTCAGTGGTGATTATCATTGACATTTAATTTAACTCTTTAAAGTGTTCAACTATAATCCATATCACAATATGGAAAGGCAATCAGTGAGAATGTAGAAGGCAATGTCCATATCCCAGTTATTTACATTCTCATCGATTTCCATTCATTAACGCGGTAGAATGCAACTCCTAATATTTGAAATAGGAGTTCCGAATATTCTTTCGTTTGTCTTATGTATTCTATGCGGTTCATTGATGAAATTAGCATATTTCTCTACCCAATCTCAAATTTTCAGAATACACGCATCCTTCTAATAAATGTGTGTATTAAACTTACTGAACTTGCGGCTAGAGAATGAAGAATCGTTTCATGCATTAAATAAGACTGCTTAAGATTAGTTTATCTTATACTCATTTATCTACTTTTTATTAATTACATTTCAATTTTAGAATAAATAAGACAATGCAGTTTTGATTGTTGTTCAACCAATTTTTTTCACTTTCACAATGCGGTGTAAAAGGATTTCAAAAAGAAGATATTATGAAGTGTTACTTGAAGCCTTGTAACCTTTCTCTTGTGAATCTTACGGCTATTTTCTCTTAAATAATACGATTTCTTTCAAAGATGTAAATGATTTACTATCCCAATGATATTCAACGAAAGAATTATATTAAGTATCCTCTAGAGTGAGGCTTACCAAAGCGTTTAAATGATTTTTCAAAACATCCAATTTGTGCAATGGAGTATTTTGTAAAATTTCGGCCTTCATTTACGAAAAGAATTATATCTTTTAGCTTGAATCATGGGTCCATACCTCTGTATCTGATGAAAGCTTCATAATGAAATTTGTTATTTTATCTAATCCAAATGAAGGAATTAGTTTTATTTGTTGACATTATTTTCTACAGTGAGTTTTAAATGAATATCGTTAAGCTTGAAATTAGACCACTTTACTCGGCAACATAGTTGTGGTCTCTTTCATTAAATGTAGGACTTTATTGCGTTAATTTTAGAAGTGAGTCATAAAGATAATGACAGTGGCTGCTCTCCATTTCAAGAATTCTTTTTTCGTTCACACAAAAAAATTATATTGTTGGCCTTCTTTTTCTCTGATTTCGTGTCAAATCCAATTAAGTGCAATTTACACTTGCTTTCATGAACAATAAATAGATGGGTAAATAAATGAAGGAAAAATTAGTCGTTGTAAAATACATCCATGCAAGTTTTTTTCAACGATGCTTTTAGTCACTTATCCCATATATAATAAAGATTAGTAAAAAACATTTTCAATTTCAATGATTTACGAAGGGAACTCAATAAAATCTTGTTTAATTAATAAGCAATATCGTAAAAATATTAATTTTATTTGTATGGTATAGTTTCTATCCAGAAATAATTAACATTGAGACAATATGAATATTTGCATAAATGCTAGTTTTAATGCCTCTCTTATCAGGTAAAGAAAGACTGACACACTTTCCTTCAAGCTCCAAAATCTTTCAGATATTGAAAATTAAGGATGATTTGTTTTGTGAGTCACTGAACCGTTAAAGGTATATTCGACAGCGCGGAAACCACAATTAAACTATCAGATGTAAATCAATCGTATCGTTTTGAATGAATGCTCATTCCTTATTAGACGATAAATTTGGGGATATGCATTTCAGTTTTATGAAACCGAAGTATTTCCCAGCAGACTTTTATTTAGATTTTGCTCTTACACCATTCTTTTTTCATCACTTGCCCCCCCCCCCTCCCCTGATTTTAATATAGAAAGAATTTTTTTTTAAAAACCGCAATTATGTTTGTGAAAGGTTTATCACTGCAGCATCATTTTAATTAAAATTTATAATTATATTTTACTATTTGACCTTTTAAAACATAAGGTGTATTTTTCTCATAATGAATCAATAGTGCAATTTGAACTGACAAAATAACATTGGCCATTAAATTATTTAATGTTAATTTTTTTTCGAATAGAAGTTGTTATCCTATACATTTGGGTTTTAGTTTTCAAACAGAAAAGTGAGCTGCAAAGTTTGAGTTAATATTATGTTTAGAATATAAAGACCCATTTCTATTATACGTAAAGGCTCCTATTACGAGGGCGTGTACCATAGTTCTGGGTGCGTTTGCCTTATCCAGCTTATCTTAGACCAGAAATTAATCGGGATTTTGATTTTCTTAAAATAAGGAATTTTTGTCTGTATGAGACAATTTGGGAATAACCCCTTGATATTTAGGAAGTCATAATACATTTAGGTTCATACGCGTTATAGAAGTAGCCGACCTATTACAATGTAGAATAGTTATAATAACCTAGTGAAAATGTATAGAAAACTCATAGCAGATAACACAATAAAAATCGTTAGTTGGAAAGTAGTTTCTAACTAATTAATAGTTTTGTCCAGACAGACGGTTCATATATGCGAATATCATACAAATTGGGTAGACGACAGAATATTCCAGAAGAACGTCATGAGAGGCGGCGGACACAAATGACGATCGAAAAAGGAAAGAAATTTGGTGACTACCAGTACTCTTAGGTGACAGGCCCGTTAGAGATAAATATGACAATTTGTGACAAAGGCAGTAAAATGGAATGGAATTAGGTAGAAATGAATAATATTTAATGATTTAAAAATCGGGTTAGTGAACGAAAAATAAATAGATGAGTTTATACATTTCCAGGCACTCAATAAAAGTAGTGAGAGTATTTATTTGCACATAGATGCGTCTATTTATCTTCAAGAATCTGCTCTTTCTAATCATTTATTATAATTTCTTTATTATATTTCATTAATCAGGCTTTTCGGCTCTATTTTCTCGCCTTTCTCACAAATTTCCAGCTTTTTTCGTTAGCTTCATTAAACCGTATGTGGGCTGTTGGTCATAAAAACCCCCTTTGTTTCCTCTTCAAGTGTTCACCCTTTCATGTGACCACTTTATCCGTTGACGTTCTTCTATAATTTTCTGTTGTCACTTTTATTAATAAAGATAAAAATTTATGATCCTCACCTTTCTTAATTGTCCATGGATACAATCACACGTAATACTCCTTGACCTGATGAGTAACTATTAATTGGTTCGTTGCCACTATATTACGCTTATTACGAAAATTAAAACTTTATATTTATACTAACTAATTTAATGTTCTTGTGAACTAAAGCAGAATTTGTGTAAACTGAATCGTTAAAAAGACAGAACCATTGATACAATAACCTCTGCTACCAATGAAGACATTGGATCGGTGTTTTGTAACCACCATAACCTCCATGACACTTCTAACTCAACTGTCATTAAATTACTTTAATAGTTTTATTTTCCGTGCAAAATATTAACTTAAGCACATTCTCTGGCATATAGGGATATCTGCAGCCTCTTTTGAAAATTTCTATGTTATTTTTCTTACAGAGTTGAGATGATACAATCAGTAAAATTCATAGGACTAGCATCGACAATAGTTGACAGCAAACTGGAACTATTTCAACGTTGAAACTCCACATAAGCGAAACGGGTGAGAGGAACTAATTTTAAACTAGCGATGTCCTTTCAAAATGTTCTGGGTTTCGAAACACTTAGTACAGTCGAATTGCGAATAAGGTATGTTAACCGATTTTAAAAAATGTATATCATGTTTCGTGATGTAACATGCTATATTTATGTATTTATGAATGTATTTCGCTGCAAGGAGTTTTCAATGGTTTTTTTTTGTTTTTATTTGTTTCAAATTAAAACGAAATACATTGCAAAATATTCGCATTTATCATTCATAACTCAAGTATTATTTGCATTACATTCCCATAAAAGAATGTTTAATTTTTGCTAAGTTATAGATACGCAAAAACAATTTTCAAACTTCAATTGTTGCCAAATCATTCCGAGCATGTGGTTTCCACTTTGTTTCTCTAGTCTTGAAGAGATAATTACGATTTCCTTCCCTTTTCTGATAGAGCAAATAGTTATCTTCTGGTATCCCCTTCTGACTACAAAAGTTAATTGATTAACGAACCTTATGTGAGTGACTCATAGTCTCTTCGAGTAAAGAATTTGTCGTCTTACATTAGATTCATTACTGTACGGCGCGGTTTTACTTAACTCCGAAAACTTATGCGCTTTATTTAGAATGAAGCACGTATCAGGAATTATTAAATAGGTAGAACTGGCCACGAAATAAGATTAAATGGAACTTTCTAGCTCTGTTTCCGTTGGGATTTGCAAAACGAATTCTTGTCTTGAAACTTAAAATAGATGCAACGTTTAGATTTTTCTAATGACTTGTTACTATTTGTTATAATAAATTCCTTGGAATTGGAATTTTTTTGTGTCAAAGCTGTCTCCACTTATTTCTTGGAGAATTGAAAATTTTAAACTACTCAATATATTAGAATACGTTTTTTTTCCCGCGATTGAGAGAAAATATAAAAATATGCATTTATAAAAACGATAGAATACTAAAACAAATAGCAATTCCCTGAAAAATAAACGATTAAGACCCCAGATTGTATACCCAAAGACTAGGAGATTTTGTTTTTATTTCATCCACACACACACATTACTTACATAATATCATTTAGAGTAATTTTTTATCGTAAAATTTGCAACTTTTTGAGTTTCCCTTATGTTATACCCATTTTATTGATATAGTTAAACGGACCTTTGTTAATTTGTGGTCTTATAAATAATATTTAATATTTAACGTTATGTTCAATGTCTTATTTAAATTCAAATTTTTCCTTTATGAGTGTATATTTAAGACATTGATAACTTGGAAGACAACTTATGACTGTTAAGTTTTCTTAAGGCCGATCGGCTATGGTTATGGTCCGAATGAGAAGATACTCTTTATATCATTATACACAATGCAGTTTGTGATAAAGCATGAACTGATTTTATATAGCTGTAAAATTATTTAAGCTTAGGAAACAATTATATACTGTGCAGTGCACTCAAGAGAAGTATTTTGTTCTTAAATCTGAAATAATCTGACTAAATATGTGATGTGGTACTCCATAATCGTATATGTTATATTAGAAATTATGAGCAAACACATACTTGCCATTCTTTCTTTTATTGAAGTCTCCTGATAACTATGGGATTGGAGAGTGTACTGCCGAACAAGACTTATACCAAGCTCGGATATTCAACACGTGCTTCTTCCACGTGTAGGCACATCTAGATCCACGAAAAAAACTAGTCCACGCCACTTACTATACGTTCAGCAACCCGACTGTTGAAAATCGCGCGCAGGCGAAACGGGGAAAATAATCTTGCCAATTTGGCGCTCGCTACAAAACCAGTTCTGATGGAAAAGGGCAATGCAATTGGTCAGCGGCGACAGTCTGCGGCGATAAAATGGACAAAAGTACTTTGCCAAATATGCCAAGTGACTGGATCTTTATAATTACCAAAAGGCGCTGAAAAAATTCAAGAAACTTATATCGAATAATTAAAATTCAAAATTGTGTAGCTTTATGCTACAAAATCAGTGGACTGTTAAAATCAAAAAAAAAAAATCCAATTTTATTACTGAGGGCTTTCTCGTTGAAATGAAATCGGTGGACACCTTAAATAATTTTTAATACAAAATTAGAAGGAAAGGCTAAAGAAAATGTTTCTTGAAGAATTACGAAAAACTTTTACAATGAATGAAATCAATTATGTTTGAATGACATGCGGCATTTAAAAAACTGCTAATCATGTTGTTGCTGACAGGTTAAATATCATTCTGAAAGGAAACCTTTACCTACAATTAGGAAACAAAAACCAGTATTTGTATACTGAGTATACATTACAGTAAGAGTATCAAATTAACTAGAACAGTCGTTTTGCAATTTTTGAGTATGTCAAAGTAAAATTCATTGGTCAATTCAAGTGATGGAGAATTAGCCAGAGGAAGAAATACTTTCTAGGGAAGGATAAAAAAGAAAGACAAGCAAAATATTAACTATCGATGTTTATATTTAGATTTATATGTGCATCTTCTCTGTTGACATTAAACTTGTCTGTTATTTATGTCGAGGAACGAAAGTCATTAATGACGAGGAGGAAACATTATTGGTTAGACCTATGTTTTTAATGCAGTCAGATATCTAAAGATTTGACTATTGTCATAACTGAGAGGTACGAAATCTTATTAGAAGTTTGAGATAACTGGCTAAATACTTTGTTAAACGCTTTACAGATACCAAACATAGAATATCTTGAATATCATAAGAACTATTTTAGAAAGAATAAGATTTTTTTCAGTATGTTTACAGTTACATTGTCCGTTTCAGTTATCATTCCTATTGCATGAAAAACCCTTCCAGTTATTAGCCATGAGTGATTTTGGATGTTTACCCATTAACCGCTGGTGTTGCGTTGACGCAACGGTCAAAATAAATGCGTATAAAAATTATCTATCAAATAAATTTTATATTAACAGTAGTTTTTCAGAAGGGTTAATAATTCAATAGAAAAATATACTCCTTCAACTGTTCTCTTAATTTAATAACGAGTTCCAAACTTAGACCGTTACTTCAGCATTTTTAAACGAGAACTTTCCCCTGGTCATTTTCGCAGAAGAAACGTAGCAAGACAAACGGGAGCTTTAGAGGTGATCTATTTTTAGCCAAGGTCAAAGTTTATCAGAACATTCCATCAATCGGTTCCTTTTGTTTGGGTGGGGGAGGAAGAGTTGTTGTGGTGGCGCATCGTCAGTGCGAATTGGGTAGTTCGCTTCTTCACTCATGTCACACGACTCTGTAAAACTTTTCCCCATTCTGTGCTTATAGAAATGCCTAAAACTAGATATCTTGCGTAAGAAGAAGCTCTTCAAAGAATTTTCGATGCAGATTCAAATAATGATAACGAGAATGAAACTGATATTGTTCTTTTTCCACCAGAAACAGCAGAAGCTAGAGATGAAGAAGAATGAAATGATAATATTTTAAATAATGACAATGATGTTTTATCATGTGATACAGCTGGCGAAATTGTAGTGTGCGCAAAAAATTTTTTTGCCCCATAAAAGAAGGACAAGTCATGCGAAAAAATTTAAAAAACAAAAAACTGAAGATTTTAAATCGATAAAAAAGGAACCTTTTAATGTGTTTCAGCCAAAAAATGAAGAAAAAGATAGAATCAAAACTATGAAAACTATAATCTATACACACTAGTTATCAAAAATTAAGGAAAAATCACAAAAAGAGGGATAACACGTTCAAAACTAGGCCAATCTGTTTAAAATTTGAATATGTTGTTATTTAAAAGGTGCTGAACGATACTACATTATGTAAAATAGTGGCGCTGCAGTCGGAATACGTCATTTGCGAGGAGCATAAAAGTGCAGGTCTCAGAGCAAGGCGGCAATTGTATCTGCGAGGATGAGATTGCACATCTGGCGTAGCCAAATTGTAAGAATGACCTCCAGGCATCATTTGACAGAAGAACTGCGATGGCGAGCTATTGGGAGACTAAAGGCAGGAGAAAGTCAGATAGAAGTGGCCAGATGGCTAAATGTGAGTCTGTCTGTGGTTCATAGACTTTGGCAACAATTTCTAACCACGGATTCGACATCCAGGAGGTTCAGCCAAGGACGGCCATACGCTACGTCGAGTGCCGATGACTGATATTTGTCATCATGCGCACGAAGAAATTGAACCGCAACTCTGTCTGCAAGGTCCTTCTCCAGATCCTCCCTCGCTACAAGCTCTGGAAGGTTGGTTTCAATGTCAACCGTGCGTAGAAGGCTTTCCAAAGGTGGTTTTTTGCGAGGCAACCAGCCATTTGCGTCCCGCTCACGTCACGCCATAGGCTGGAACGTTTGCAGTGGGCACGTCAACATGTCCACTGGACGCGTGACCAATGGAGGGCTGTTATCTTTACGGGTGTGTCCAGGTTTAGCCTCCAAAGCGATAGAAGGCATATTTTGATTAGGAGAGAACCTGTAACCGTTTTCATCCATCACACATCCGTGAAAGAGATGCATACGGATCAGGCAGTGTCTGTGTTTGGGGTGGTATCTCTTTGGGCGGACGCACAGACCTCCATGTCTTTCCCGTGGAAATGTGAATGCTCACACCTATAGAGATGACATCCTTGATGCTTATGTGTGCCCTTATGCAGGGCAATAGGCAATGCTTTCGTGCTACAGGACTATAACGTGAGACCTCACAGGGTTTGCATCGTGGATGCTTATGTGGAAAATATTCCCTATAGACAGTAGAGGGCGCTGCGAGTGTTGAGTGCAGATGGGAGATTAACATTGTAGAGAGAGGTTGTATTAAGAGAAAGAGTAATCAAATTAATATGATTTTCGAAGTGTACAATGTGTATAGCTGGACAAATTATGTATATAATTAGGGAGTGGCGGCCCAGTGGTACATGTGCAATTTTTGTGATAAACCACATTCATCTAAAAATTGTATCTTAACTATTCCAGAGAAATACAAAGCGTTGTATGATCAGTTTAAGTGCATAGGTTGTTTTAAAAAGGGACGCAAAAAAGATTTTTGCAAAGCTAAATGGGTCAGACGTAATTTATGTCAATCACAGTCTTATTTAGAATATTTGTATGAATTATCTGAAAAGTCGAAAGATGAAAGCAGAAACGACAAACAAGAAACGTCGTCAGAAACTAGCGTAAGTTCGCTTGTCACCGAAATCCAAAGTAAAAATGTTTCAAGAGATTTAATTTATTACCAAATGTAGAGAACAGAAGTAATAAGTAATAATTCTACGTTTAACGTGCAGATTCTTTGTGTTTCGGCATCTGAAAGGAGTTATGTTTGCCAGTCTTTATCTGAGAAAGCTGAATTACAAACTGTCGGTACAGAAAAATTTTAAATCTTCACTTTTGTGTCTACTTATCCTCGTATATCTGAGTTAAAAAGAAAAAAAATTGTCTTGAAGGACTGCAATAGTGAAACATATTTAACATCGAAGTTTTAGAAACAGAAACTATTTGTGCTAGCTCCATTGCAACGCCGACAAAGGAAATGATTCACGTGTTAAAAAAGACATAATTTACTTTGTCTGACTCCAGAAGTGGCGCCAATCAAGCAATAAATATTCTGATAGGAAAGGACTTTCTGAATGCAGTGTTAACTGGAAAGACTCACCGCTTGACAGATTGTTTAATGTTATATGAAATTATATTCAGTTGGACTATGAATGGTAGGGGAGTTTTAGGATATGATGAGTCGAAATTAGAACAGAATTCCACCGGATTGTTTATTCAAACTCATTCTTCAGAGGAAGAAAGTTTGTCGGATCAGCTTCGTGCTAATTGAGAGATTGAAAGCTTATGAACAAATGATGTTTCTGAAAAAAGTGAGTGCGATAAACAGACTATTCAGCAGTTGGAAAGGGACTTGGAAATTTATTAACGGGAGATACGAGGCGCATTTGTTATGGAAGAAGGATCCAGGCCAGTTGAAAAAATAATTTTGAGTAGTTTTGAAAGGCAACTTGATAAGGTGCAAAAAGAATTGAAAAACGATACTTTTCTGAGAGATCAATTTCAGGAAACAGTTAAATATCAGAGTGAAAATAATATTATCCAAGAGTGTTATCAAAGGGAAAACGGGTATTTTATGCCATTTAGAGTGGTAGTTCGTAAAGATAAACAAAGTACTCAAGTACGAATGGTTTTTAATTGTGACAGTTGCACAAAGGGAAATTTGTCATTAAACGACTGCTTGGAACAAGCGCCTAATTTAAACCCGAATGTTTTAGACGTAATTCTTGCCTTTCGAAAATTTAAAGTAGGATTTTGCGGTGATATCGAGAAAGCATTCTTAATGATTGGGATCGCAGAGGAGGATAGGAAATATTTGAAATTTTTGTGGTATCCCGACGGTCATAGTGATGACTTTAAAATTATGCAAATGAATAGAACAGTGTTTGGGTGTAATTGCTCACCATTTTTGCTGAGTGCCACGATTAAATATCACATAGAAAAATATTCAGAAACTAATAAAGACAGTTTGGAGATGCTCAATAGTTCGTTATACGCTGACGATTTGTGTTATGGAGCGAGTAGTGTAGAATCAGCATTAAGTCTTACTTCAGAAGCGGTGTCTATTTTGAGTCATACAACTTTAATTTACAATTTTAATTTAAGGAAGTTACATACTAATTCTAAAAAATTGCACGATTTGTGGATTCAGAAGGGGTTGTCTGTAGAAAATAGCTTTCAGAGAGATAGTAAGTTAAAGGTGTCAGGGTTGATTTGGAATTTGGAAGAGAATATATTGAGAGTTGATGTTACGCCATTACTGAACAATGTGAGGTGTTTACGAAATATTAAGCGGTTTGTGTTGAGTACGGCAGCTAAGGTATTCGATCCAGTAGGATTTATTTCACCGTATGTTGTGCGTATTAAGAGGCTTATGCAAGAAATATGGTAGAGAGGGATAGACTGGGACTTAGAGTTGCCTGAGGACTTAAAGCTAAATGGAAAAAATGGTGCACAGAGATTAAAGAATTAGATGAGGTGAATATAGAAAGGTTCTATTTCTCGGATAGTATGGGTGAGAGTAATTCGGAGGAGATTCATATTTTCTGTGACTCTTCTACTATAGCTTACGGAGCGGTAGCATATTTTAGATATGAGAATGAGAAGGAAGAGGTAACGACGTCATTTATAATGTCAAAAAGTAGAATCGCACCGTTAAGAAAGTTTTCACTCCCGAGGTTGGAACTGATGGGAGCCTTGATTGCAGCGAGGTTGTGGAAGTATTTGTCGAAGGTGTTCAAGGGTTTGGTAGATAGGGTATTCATGTGGACAGAGTCAGAATTTTTTTTATGTTGGATTAAAGGGTCAGCCCGTGACTAGAAACAATTTGTTTCAAACCGAGTGTTGGAGATTCAGGACTGTACTTCGCCTGACAAATGGAACTATTGTCCGGGGTTAGAGAACCCTGCAGATAAATTAACTCGCGGTGAAACGGTACATACATTATTAAATGATAATGTTTGGTGCCGCGGTCCATGATGGTTAAGGTGTCCTAAAGATCAGTGGCCACGGCAAAAGTTCAAAACAGTAGCCGATGATAAAAAATAATATTGAAATATTAATATCATGCTGCTATTTCATTTAAATTGTATTGAGTTTCATTTTATTGATACAAATATTATATGTGTGTTGTTTAATTAATATTCATTTATTTTCAATTTGTGATTTATAAGTAATTTTGTACTGTTTTGTTGGATTATTGATGTATAATTTTTGTTTGTTAATGCGTTTTTGTGTACTCTTGGACAAGAGTACAGGTGGGGAGTATGTGGAAAATATTCCCTATAGACAGTAGAGGGCGCTGCGAGTGTTGAGTGCAGATGAGAGATTGACGTTGTAGAGAGAGGTTGTATTATGAGAAAGAGTAATCAAATTAATGTGATTTTCGAAGTGTATAATGTATATAACTGTACAAATTATGTATATAATTAAATAATCAAGATTCAAAGAGATAGTGTTAATAATTTAGAGAGTGATGTCAATTAATATCAAAACAAGAACCACCGATAGAGACACTGAATGAGTGCAACATATATGGTATGAATTCCATAGTTTATCTTGAGCAGGAAACAAATCAGCGCATGGAGTGGCCAGCTCGATCACCGGACTTGAAGCCTATCGAGCATGTTTGGGACGCATTAGGATGACGTATAGCTGCTCTCAATCCTCCTCCTAGGATTCTAGCCACGCTTTCAACTGATTTGCAAGAGCAATGGCTCTCACTTCTTACCGAACTAATAGACCGCATAATGGAGAGCATCACACATCGCTTTATGTGCTGTATTGCTTCTCGGGGGGATCATACGGCATATTAAATGTACTTTTCCTATACCATACTGACACATCCGACTTGTTTATTGTATACATATGCTAGTTTCTACAACACCATAATTGTCTGTGGATTTCTTTTTATGCTATTTTATACCTACCTATGTGTTGTATAATGTGTATAAGTTTCATTAAATTATACGCGTAACTTTTTGAGTAATCGCTATTTTTGTGACTTTTCCTTAATTTTTGATAACCAGTGTATATAAAGCAGTTCCGTAACTGACTGACTGACTGACTGAGTGACAGATAACGCACAGACAAAACCGCTCGACCTAAAGTGTTGAAATTTTGCATGGCGATTCTTTTTATAGTGTAGGTGTGCACTAAGAAAGATTTTTGAAAAATTCTTCTTAGATTTTTTAAATTAAATTTTTAAGCTGTTTTTGTAACTTTTTAAAGTTTGCATTTAAAATAATAATCTGAGGGTTATAAAATTTATATCACGAGAAAGATCATAAACTTTCCTTTAAAAAAAATCTGTTTCGAATCTTTGCCTCCATTTTCTGAGTTTTCGTGAATTTTTAAAAATTAATTTTTAGAATTTAATTTATTAAATTATGATCACGTGGTTTCTTTTCTTTTTGTGATACTTTAAATTAATTTTGCGACACGTGCATAACAACGAAATATATTGACAATTTTTTTTTTCTAATGCGGCAGACGATTGGACATTATCCAAAGGAATATTAAAATACAGTAAAAGAAATGTTCTTCAAATTTTGCTATATTAACTGTACTATATTCTTTAATATTTTCTATTAGATTTATATTTTCTTCTACTTATTTTGCTTATAAAAATATCCGTTACGATTTTTTTGATAAATATAATTTTTATACATTAATTGCATACATTGACCGTTGTATTTACTATAAATATATATTTTCTTTGGCATTAACTGCATACATTGACCGTTGTATTTATTATAAATATAATTTTTGGCATTAATTGCATACATTGACCGTTGTATTTAATTTGAATGTACTCCGTAGCGAAGCACGGGTATTCAGCTAGTACAAAATAAAACTAGTGCAGAGATCTTTTATCCCTTTGGGTCAGAGGTTTTTTCCCTTCTAGTCAAACTGACGAATTTATATCCTCAACTAATAAAATCGCCCCCAATTTTTTAGCAGCTGAAGCCTATATGAGACAATACATTGGAATATTGTTGCTGACGGGATATCATTATTTAACTCGGAAAGAAATGTACTGGTCTCTGGATAAGGACATCTCTGTTCCAATTTGAGAGAATGAATGTCACGTTTGCAGTACAGGAACATGAAACATAATTTGGATTTGGCTGATAACAGTCGAATCGATAGCCAAGATAAATTGTATAAGGTGAGACCGTACCTAAACTTACTAAATAGGAAGTTTCAACAATTTGGTATATTCTCGCATGAATTGACTATTGACAAGAGAATGATTCCTTATCGATCCAAACATTTTTAAAAAATGTTTTTAAAAGGGAAACCAATAAGATTTGGATATAAAGCTTGGAGTCTGGCATCATCTGATGGATATGTGTTTGACTTTGATATTTATTCAAGTACAGGTAACCCTCCTATAACACTGTAGATAGATTCTTAGAAAATGCCGTGTTGTGTTAAACCGTGTTATATGAGACCTAGAGCCAGTACAGAAGGGGGGGGTTTACGTTCCGAAAACTTATTAAAAACAAACAATTTTTTTATATTTATTCCATATAAGCAACTCAATTTTTATTAAAAATATAAATGTATGTATAATACAAAACGAAAAGAAACAAAAAATATTATTTTAATTTAATGCGACCTTAATTTAATAAACTCCTTCCTCGTCACTGCTCAGTAGAATCAAACGAGAACGTTTTTTTCTGTTGAACGATATCAGCTTCACTTTCAGAACCTTTTTCTTCATTTAGATATTTTGCAACGTCTAACTTGTTTATACATTTTCGTGTAAAGCCACTATAGTTCCCTGTTCCTTCCCGTCATTATTTTAAGGTAATTTAGTTTTTAAATGTGTTAAACAAAAATCATGTTATCTAGTGCTGTAGAAGTGCAGTGCTGTACAAATGTTTTCGCAATTTTTTTAGTCGAGTGTTAGAGCGAAACCGTGTTACACGTTGCAGTGTTATACGAGGGTTCCCGCAATTTATCCAATCGTGTTAGAACGAAACCGTGTGGTAAGATGCCGTGCTGTAGGAGGGCTACCTGTCCACAATCATCAGAATATGAAGATTTTGGTCTTGATGGAGGAGAGGTATTAAATTTGCTCAGTGTTGTTGAATCTCCCGCTAATCACGCTATTTCCAGCTATTCACGCTATTTTTGTTAACTTTTTTCCTCGTTTTACATTTTTGCATCTAAAAAACAGAGGTTTCAGTGCTTCAGGTAAGATTCGGGAAAACCACATCCGAATGTGTCCATCGGAATCGGTAAAACGTGTTCGAAAGAAAGAGAGAGGTTATTATAATTTTCAGATCGAAGAAGAAAACAAGACAATTGTTGTCTGATGGAACGACAACTCTGTTGTGACTCTTGCTTCAACGTTTAGAAAAAAATCATCCTGAAAAAAAATTTTCACATTATTCAATAGTGCAAAAGAAAAAGTGTTTGTCCCTGAACCTCATCTCATTGAACAGTACAAGTCCAAAATGGGAATAGTCGATATATGCGTTAATTTAGTATCCAATTACAGAATAAGAATCGTGGGAAAAATGGGGGTGGCCAATATTTACCAATTACATTGATGTAATTTTGAAAAATGCATGGATAATATCAAGTTTGTATCCTGAAAATAAAAAGTCTCTCTTAGAATTTAGACGCGAAGTTGTATTGTCACTTTTGCAAACACCTTTTGAAAGTGAAGAGTTAGCCGGAAATAGATCAGCAACAGGAAAGCCTAGTAAGCTCAGCATGCAAAAGCCATTGTGTGGAAAACGTAGACATTTTATTGTCAAAGCCGAAGACAGCAGAAGACTGCGTTTTAAACAATGCCATAGCCATATTGTTTATCGATGCAAAGTTTGAGACGTTGCTTTACATCATGATTGTTGTGAAGCTTTTCATGCTTGAAACTGTTTTCTGGATATAATCAGTAATTTATAAAGGAAAAATAAGTTAAATAATTATGATAAAGTAATTACCTGTAAAGTGATTATTTCTTCTAAAGAGTAGCAAAGGTAAAAAAAATAAATTCCCAGTACTGTAATCGAAGAAAACCCTTCAGAAGTTCAATTGAACTCACTGAATGCCAATACCAGGGGCGTAGCTACCGTTCCAGGCGCACAACTCATAGAGGCTCAAAATTTGAAAGAGTGAAATAAAAATTTGTGAAAACTCTTGAAAAAAAAAATTTCGATTTTTCAGATTTTCTATAAAAGATACAAAAAATAAATGAAATATTTTTAAGTAAATAAAACTATAAGCACCTAAATATATTAGAATGTACTTAACTTATCATAATTTTTGATATCAGAAAATTTTCATCATAAATTTTACACTTTATATACCTCTAATAAACCTATAAAATATATGATGATTGCTAAGAATGTTTAAAACCACTACTATAGGCACTTACTATACGTATTACAAGTTGTGTTTTACTGCAAAGAAGTTACGTGTATCCGGTGAATCTCACGAGTGCCAAATATAAACTTTTTTATATCCGGTTCTACTAGTGTGAGGGATAACATAAGATCACGCTGTCCATTATGTTAAGGCGATTCTGCGTTTGCCTGGGAAAATAACTCATCCGACTGAAATCAAAATTAGAATTCAAAATATTTGCATATGGCCCCAAAATTTACTGGAATTATCTGAGATTCGAGGTTTTCTGAGATTAGTCCTTTTGAAACTAATTTCTCGTTAATAAAAGTGAGGAAGAGAAGAAATATTTCGTTGGAAAACGCATTTCAGCACTGCTATTTCATTTGTCAAAATACCTGGAATATACATTCATTTAACATTTTTGTTGGGAAAACTCCCCGTACTTCGGAACAGTTTGTACAGTTAAATCCATTTAGATTACATCTACTGAATGATAAATGTAAGCAGAATGTAACAAGTTATTTAGGAAAGAAATAAACTATCAAATATTAAAACTGGTATTGCTTATGACAGATTAAAGTACTTCCGGTTTCACTATTCTGCTTTTAAACGGAAGAGTAATGTTATAAATAATATTTGTAAACAAAGCAGTGGTAAATAATACGAATAATTAGTTAAACTTTACCTGAACTAACCGAAAAAGAGTGAAAAAGCGGCAAAGTACAAAAACATATGAGCAAATATAACATTTGTGATTGACGTTCAATCACAAATGTTACACTTGCAATATTAGTGCAAATCAGATGCACTAATATCGCAAATGAACAGATGTAATTGTGTATTTGTGTTGTTATTAGCATAACTATCATAATTCATTAAATTTGAATCCCGTAAACACCACCGAAATCAATAACATGTTTACTCGGGTGCAACGTGCACCCAAATTCGAAAATGTAATCATAATAAATAGAATATAAAGTAAATTGTAATAATAGTTTTTAGTTTTACCTTAAAATTTTCTAGTTTTCTCAATAAAATAAGTTTTAGTTAGGAAAACGATTGAAAAAAAAATACACTCATGGACAAAAAAATTAGCGCACCAAAAAGGAGTCGTCAAAATGAAACGAAATTTTACATACGTAATGACTACTTTGATATAAGTAAATGATAAGAAAATCAAAGAAAAAGGATAATTTATTTCAGAGAAAAAGGCAAAAGAACGGAGGAGTTAATACTCCGTTGGACCCCCTCTAGCGCGAATGCACGATGCGATACGATCGGGCATTGAGTCATACAAGTTCTGTATGATGTCTTGAGATATTTCGTTCCCTATTTGCTGTAACCATGCCTCTAGTTCGTTCAAACTCGTGGGATGCCCAACTCGTCGTCCCAAATGATCCCAGATATGCTCGATTGGAGACTAATCTGGGGATCGGGCAGGCCAAGGAAGGGTAGTAACAGTGCGGAGACAGTCTTGTGACACCCTTGCCGTATGAGGCCGAGCATTGTCTTGTTGAAAAATGGCTCCTGGGAGCCGTTGCATGAGTGGCAACACATGTGGTTGCAGGATTTCATGAACATACCGCAGGGCTGTCATGGTGCCACGGAACAATACTAGGGGTGACCATGTATTGTAGGCAATGGCACCCCATACCATCACACCAGCTGTGGGAGCGATGTGTCGCTGTACAGCAAAGGCAGGATTGAAGCGTTCACCACGGGCTCTCCACACACGAACACGATTGTCATCACTGCCGAGATTGAATCTGGATTCGTCGCTAAAGACGACCTGGTTCCATTCCGCTGTAGTCCAGTTTCCTCGTGCGCGGTAAAACTCCAAACAGAGGCGTCGATGGGTGGGCGTCAAGGGCAGCACACGTAATGGGAGCCGCGATACAAACTGTCCTTCAGCCAGGCGCCTTCGTATGGTTCGAGAAGACACAGAGGCCCCTAGTGAAGGTGATACCTGTGCCTGGATGGCGGCCGATGAAGCAGTTGGCTGTACGCGTGCATTTTTTACGATGTGGCGGTCTTCTCAACGACTGGTCTGTCAAGGGCGTCCTGAGCCTGGTCTTCGTGTACATGGCATCTCTCGGGTCCACTGGTCCTAACACCTCCTCACAACACAATCAGAGCGGCCTAATTGACGAGCTACTCGCCTAGCTGACCACCCAGCTTCCATCATCCCGACGATTCTCCCCCTCTCAAACTGCGACAACTGCTTATATTGTCTTCGAACACGGCGTAATGGCATGTCTATCTCAGCTCTTCCTTTGTAAATGATTCAGCACACTGAAACAAGCTTTGGTTACCTGTTTTATACTCCACAGAGTACGATGTTCAACGCCCTCTACCGGCTATACGTAATGCGCAATCACGCTGCATTTCTAATCATTTGCATATCTCCCCGACATGTACCTTCATTGCAAGTTTCGTTACGTTCCCGCAATTATTTCTTGGTGCGCTAATTTTTTTGTCCATGAGTGTAGTTGCATTCGGGCAAAAATGGAGGCAATTAAATAATTTTATTAGTAATAAAAATAGAGTTCAATATTAAGTTAATTGTAAAAGATCAGAACAGGTGTATGTTTAGTCAAAACATTCGAAATTAAACAGAAGTTAAGACTTTATAACGGACTAAGTCTAAATGGAAATTTTATGTGAGTTTATAAATATTTTTAAAAAATTCTCACATAAATAGTATCATTAATCATTTCAAAAACTTTCTTTCAAGTTCCTCTTAAATTATAAGAAAAGTTAAGAACGAATTAATGGAGATTTTAAATGTATTGGACAATTTCATAAATGCATTTGAAAACTGTTCATAGAGACAATCATACATTATACACCGTGCCTCGATGAATGAGCTACATCAACTAGTTTGAATCTAGTTGCCATTAAGTTTTATTGTGAATTTTAAGAAGCAGTGTGTTGTGGAAAACATGAAAGTAATTAGGTATGTCGAAACTAAATTGATTTATTGTAAACTGTTAAATAAGTATATGTAGTTTACCAAGCAAACCAGTCAGAAAACACACATAAAAACAGATAATGTCGAGTGAAAGCGTCCCATTCCTATCTGATCCAAATATCTTACACAAAAAATATTTTAAAACTTTCTCTGCAACATAAAACTGAGAAATAGAAAAATGATCATTATGTAGATGAAGAAATCAGGATGTAAATAAAAATAATTTAGCAAGATTGCTTTGTGTTAAGTGTTCTGAAAGAAGAATTCCTAAATAAGTAAACTACATTTAAAATCAGTGATATGTTTGACAAATGCGTTCTCAACATGTGCAAGATGTTCCAGTTTAAGATTAGATGCAGTCTAAATAATCATCTTTTGTTTTATTATAGGAATCTACAGATATATTCCGAAAAAAGTGTTAATGCTGTTTTTCAAATTCAGCTTCCTGGATAGCGTGACTTTCAGAACCAAACCGATGAAGTGTTAGGGATATTTGTTTTTAAATATAATAGAAAGGTTTATTAAAAAAACAGCAATGTTTATCTACACTATTAAGATCCTATGATATTTATTTGACAGAAAAGATCAAAAGTATATGGAGAAGATAAGCTACGGTGGACCCAGAGGCTAAATTGTAGCGAAATCTAACAGTAAACAACCATTATTTCAGTGATTTTTCCTCTATTACTCCTTAGGAAATACCTGGTTTCTTAGAAGCTGAAAACTACTTCTTTTATTATCACTGACATTTTGCAATCATAAGTTTTTCCTTTTTCTTCTTGTTTAAGAGCCCGTCTTGTGGAGAAGCTTTGAGGCTTAAAAAAACTAAGTACTGCGTCGAAAACATAGATACCTTCATAACCTTTAAAAATTCATAAGAACATTATCCTGAAATAAATATGTATAGTATACTCTAAAATGCCAGGACATACTTGTTAGTCGGAAAAATAACTAAACAGAAGGTCCCAAGCGGAGGCACATTTCTTCCTACTACTACCACCAAATAAATTACGTTTATGCGGTAGAAGACTTCATTTTACTCTAATGTTCTTGTACTTTCAATATACTAGGCAAAAATATTAACTTACTCTGAAATTTAAAATTAAAACTGATTTAAGTTCAGATTTTTGCCCCGAAATAGGTTAAGGTAAGAAGATGAGAGAAAGGGGAGAAAAAATACTGTGAAATATTTGTATGTATGCTTCAGTGTTATTGGAAAAATGTATCGCTTCTTAAAGTAACCTTAATCACCGAAGAAATGTGGTCTCACTGAAAAAAATAGAAGCATTAAAGTGTCTGAAACGAGGAGGCAATTCATAAAGTTTGAGGAAATTTTTAAATTTTTATTCAAGTAAATTTATTTCTAAAATAGTTTCTTTTTTCAGTTTATTCTTTAGATCGTTCATAAAAATCCAATATAAACTAAGTCTTATTAAAATAAATTTTCCTTCACTTCTTTATACCCCCATTTGCTTTCCTATTCGTTACCTGCAATGTATGTATTCCGAATTGCACATCCCAGTCATACTAATGAGGTAAATGACGTGGTTGTGAAGAACTTTTGAAAACCATTTATTTTTGCTTTTTATTTTAAGTGGTTTTTCTGCAAATCTCTATCTTGACTAGCTTAATGGGAATGTGCCGCATGTTCCTGTTCCCAGAGAGTTATCGCTCATTTAAAAAACTCGTTTGGAACGTTGTTCTAAAGAGAAATTATTCATTTTTTAACGCACGCAGATTTATGTCTCATAATCCATAACTTTGGGAACGCGTTTTTACAGTTCACAAAAGGTGGAAACAACAACCATAAAATTACGAAGTTGGCATTATACGTGTAGTTGCAATTACTGGATGATATTTAGAACGTGACTAATGTTGCTGTTTCAGTTCACTTTATTTAGAAGCTATTTTAGTATAATTGCATTTGGAATAGATTCACACATGAACGCCTTTTATATAGCTCAAATAAGGTATTTATTTTGTTAAATGCACAAGATTTTCGAAAAATCGTGATTGCAATAATTCGGATTATTTCCCCTCATACTGAATCAATTAGCCTTTTATATTTTAGAATATTTATTTTGAAAGAGTTTCAAATTAGTTCTGTGAATTTCATACAGGGTAACTTTTTGATCTACGTTACATTCAATGTAATAGTTTGCCAAGAATAATATTTTGTACATTTGGAAAAATACTACATTTTCAAAATGTTTCGAGAAATTTAGTATGCATTTTGAAAAATAAACCTTACAAGTATTTAAAACTTTATTTTGGTCTAGAAATTTATAAACTTATAGTAAAGTTGTATAGGTATGGTATTAAAATAATGTACCTGTAATTAACTCAAACGGAATCTTAAACTTTGAATTCGTTCAAACATCATGACATAAAGTTGAATAACAAAGAGTTCTCCCAATATTTTTTTTCTTTTCTAAGTAAACTGTCTGCATTTTTATCAGATTAAATATAGATTAAATTTTACTCAAAAGATGTATGTTTAACTAACAAATGAGAACGACACATATTTAAATACGTATAAATAAAAAGTAAAAGGTCAGAATAACAAAACATTATGTGTCAAACACAGTTGCAAGAGCGTAAATTAACATAGCAGCAAATTTCCCACATTCTCTCAAATATGATCCCTGCAAAATTTTTGCTCTCGTTTAGTTTCAGAATATTCATCTGTCTTTCTTTCATGAGAGTGCTGGTAGTTATATCAAACAATGAATGGCCACACTAAATGGAAAGAAATAAATGGTAATTTTTAATTGCTAGCGATCATGTATGTTTAACTTGATCGCTAGGAATTAAAAATTGCGATTTATTTCTTTCCATTTAATGAGGTCATTAATTGTTTGATATAACTACCAGCACTCTCATGAAAGAAAGACAGATGAATATTCTGAAACTACACGACAGCAAAAATTTAGCAGGGGTCATATTTGAGAGCATGTGGGAAATTTGCTGCTACGTTAATTTACGCTCTTGCAACTGTGTTTGACACATACTGTTTTTCTATTCTGACCTTTTATTTTTATTTCTACGTATTTAAATATGTGTCGTTCTCATTTGTTAGTGGAATCCCGTCAGCAATTTAAAAAAACAAAACAGAACGATGTTTGTGGTAAAATTACGTTTTTCGCAACTATTGTTTAAGTTGTCACAACAATGCTAAACCAATTCACTGGGGTGAGGTATATACCATAGTGACACAAACAAAGGAGCATTGGATATTTTGGGATATTTAATGTGTTTCTGATTGAACGTATCCAACGTATCTATAAGAATGCATTTAACACGAAGTGGTCTGATTCATCTTTCAATTATCAGTTTTTCTATGTATATCACGAAGTGATCTTATTTGTACTTCAAAGCAGTAGTCAAATTCGGATGATAGGAAATTTTCCATGTACTCGACTCACTACATAATTTAGAAAGTTACCATATCTTCCCAATAGAGAAGTTAGACTGCTGCTACAAGTAATAAATAATTACGAAACTTTTGAATTTTTACTATATTTATTAAATATTTATTTTGTCCTTTAATTATAAAAATTAAGCTATCCAATAAAGCGTAGTTTGTAGAAAGCATTCAATCATAGCATTCAATCATAAATTTTGGATTTAATGTGATTGTCTTCGAATATCTCCAAAAAACTGAAACATAAATAACGTTGGTCTTTGATAGTGCTGTTGAAGATATCATTTAATATCACCTAGTGCAGACCTAGATTTCGGTTTATACAATCAAGGAAACTAAAAAGGAGAGTGATTAGATTTGCTACACCTATTTCTGCAATTTCATGGAGAGGACAGTGCTTTCGGAAATAAACCCTCTGCTCCCTGATCAATATAAACGTTGTAGGAAATGTTGAGGTGAAATTTGAAGTATCTGTATTAGCTGTGACTTTTCAATTTCTCTTGTAATCACCACTGTTGAACTTAGTTCCTCACCAACATATTCTCATAATTGCGGAATCGAGGACCATAACCTTTTTACGATCGACTGTGTAAGTTATCTTGCTTTAAAGCTCTATCCTGACAACTACCAAATTCAGACAACTACCAAATTTACAATGAAATGGATAAAATATTGGGAGAACCCTCTGTTATTTAACTTTATGTCATAATGTTTGAACGAATTCAAAGTTTAAGATTCCGTTTGAGTTAATTACAGGTACATTATTTTAATACCATACCTATATAACTTTACTATAAGTTTATAAATTTCTAGACCAAAATAATGTTTTAAATACTTGTAAGGTTTATTTTTTCAAAATGTATACTAAATTTCTCGAAACATTTTGAAAATGTAGTATAGTTTCCCTCTATTTCTTCAGCCACCCTCTGGGAGAATTATTTTTTGTATGTGTGTGTGTCCAAAGACAGCATAAACAAATTCAACAAAGAGATGCTGATCTCCAAAGAATAATCGGGTATTCTGAGGAAAGAAGAAACGGTGGGATATACGTATTTCTAAGATCAAAATTTGACCTATTTCTCCAGGACAATGATTGTTTTATTAACGTTGTGAAACAAAGTAAGCATAATCTTTTAAGGGAACAAGGGACCTTCAATCTCATACTTCTATAATTTTCAATATTTTATGCTATATACCACATGAGGACGATTAATATACTTTTCTACTACATTAAAGATACGCAGAATTCACAAATAAGTATTTTGTGGAGAAATTAGACCCGTTTATCAAAAAATTCTTCAAAAATGCTAGAATTTTTCAAAAGGCTCCATGCGTATTCATTTTCTTCTGATATCTTCCAAATTTCTTAGAATTGTTAATTAAAGTGTTTGTCACAAAACTGGGTATAATTCTTTGAAATCACAAATATTTTTTTAAATTTATATAACATAAAATAAAGCAAAAACATAAAAAAACATAAAAAGATAACAGGCAGAATAGAAAAAAAATATTTAGATTCCTACAAAAAAATATAATGCACATTTATATTTATATACACATGGTAAACTTATAATAAAAAAATTAATGAATTTAATTAATATTGAATGCACATAGAGCATTTTGAACAACGTTAGCATTTTTGGAAAAAAATTTAAAAACACACATTTTTCTGCAAAAAATTCCTATTTTGAATATGAGGGGTTTTCAGTGTAGTAAAAAGAAAATTAATTAGTCGCATTTTGTTTATAGAGTTAAAAATTGAAAAATTAAAAAATTCGAGTTTCAAGGTTTCTTGTCCCCTTAAGTTCGAGTTCTGTTTAGGTTAATGTTCGTTAGCAGAGTGCCAGCTACAAAAGATAACTTTATGGAATCATGCACTTTGTTGAAGCTGATGACATTTCAGAAAAAAAGAGTTAAATTTCCCTTTCAAATATGCTGAAACGTAAGATTTATAGTGTTATCGCTTTGAACTACAATAAATATTTGAGAGAATCTTCTTAAATGACGTTGTGTAGAAATTTTGAATCGTATCATAACTCAGAGAGGCAACACTCCGCTCAGCTTCTGTTAACTCCAGCCAGGGCCTTCCCGTGGCATGTCTCAGTGGGACGCAGGTTGGTTGGAAATGAGGCACAGTTGGGTTCAGATTGCGGCGCCTCCTCGCACACAAGCGCAATAAAATCCACGGGCCGGCCTTGACTCCAGCTATTCAAAGTACGGGTAAGTACGAAAAAAAAACAATACATGACTAATCCGAAAGAGGGTTTGTTTAACATAGAATATAAACAGTATAATAAGGAGTCCACATTCAAGTGCTCTGCACAGTATTCTGCGGGGGAAGCCAGTGATTTATGGGCACAGCTCTCTGCAACGATCCTCCGATTGAGCGGATTTTTACAGAGCATCAAAGGCGGGGCGGGGTCACGGTCCTGACTAATGTGACTACCGTGACTAATCGACCCCAAAATGGTGTCAAGCGGGGGTCGGGGGGTACTTGTCTGCATGAATGTGGAAGCACTATAATGGTGCATATACATTGGCGTAGAGTTCTCTGCCTGCAGACCCCCGACTCCTGTCATCACATTAGTCACGGTAACATTAGACACGGTATTTAGAACCACCCCCATTCCCGCCCCAAGGTCCCTCGAGTTTCTTTGATCTGGTGTCTCCCCCGACCCCGCTCGACACCATTTGACCCGCTGACCCCCCCGCCCTTTCTTTGATGCTATGTATCTGGACCGCCAGAGGAGGCGATCCACGCATATACAGAGTACAGAGTGAACATAAATCACTGGATTCCCCAAGGCACATGCAGAGAACTCTGCACCAATGTATATGCACCATAAGGATTGAAACATAACACACATTGCGATTTAAAACGCTTAAATCAAATAGTTATAAAATTTACTAGGATTTTCTGGGCGGTTTTTTGGAAGCAGTAATGTATGTTCTTTTATTTACGAGGTATTTTAAAATTATTTTTGACAACTGAATTCATAAACTATACATCAGTAACTTTTAAATTGGATACCACTCGCTGATATTTGTTCATTAATTGTATAACTTAAAAATAAATGTGAATGATTTGTGTATGAGGAAAATCATGAAGTAGTATAATTTTTTTTAAAGAAGTAAACATCTTACTCAATGTTACGAAGACCAACAGAATTTCTCCATCCTTCACGGATGAATAGTTGTAAGAAGAATTTGTGACTTTCTTGACGCTTCTGAATATTATACAGAAATTTCCTTACTTATGTTGCCCCACAGTACGTTTTAGATATCATCTATTTTTAAAGACAAAAAAAATATTCCACTCAAGGGAGAGGGACATTTACTAAAGCATTTTACTCACAACTTCTAAAAAGATTAAAAGTTTTAAATGGACTAATAATTCTGTAATTTAAACATGGGGTTGCCATGTTCAGTTTTCTTCACAGCAGTTTTAAAGTACGTATATGAATTTTTTACAATAGAATTATTAAATTTTAACAACTAAAGGGAAGCTAGATTTTCAATTCAATGTGGAATTTATTTTAAACTGGTATACAAAAATGTTTTGTAATGGTAGAAACAATTTTATCACATAATTGTATGAGTAACAGTTTTCCCTCTTATAAAAATGAAATAAAAAAAATAAATAATATATATATATATATATATATATATATATATATATATATATTCCATTCGTTCTCGTAATTGTAGAATATCGCTTTTAAAAGATACATAGCGTGACCATACGAAGAAAGATGGGATATATTAAACAATTATTAAACACTCTGTGCCAGAAAATCATTAACATATTACGTTATACCCGTCTCTCTAGAATTTCACAAGCTTAATAATTCGTGCTTACTGACGAAAAATGAAATAAATGAAACATTAGCACTTCTAGCTATTTGTTAAAACTGAATACAAACTATGTTATACCAACTTTGAAACCAAACGTAGCAAATTCTGTGTGACATTTACATAAACCAGCATGTATTATCAAACATTACAGACATCCAGATAGTTTGCATAAAGTTTTGAGCATAACAGCAATGATGTCTCCAAGAAACACTGTTAGAATCACGCAAAATAATCGCAGTATATAATAATCGTGCAAATGTATTTTACATTGAGGAAAGGAAACTTACTTCGCATAGCATGCGAAAATAATTAGAGAATGAAGCAACATCATTATATTTAATTTGTACTAATACTACATAAAGCATTTTAAAGAAAAATTCCTCGCCTTCGTTAGAAAAGTCTAATTATTAGTTCTCATGTAACATATATCATCATTAATTCATTCAAGTTTACGTCTAATTTTAAATGAATTCATGCATTTTTATGACATAAAAAAACCTGCTCTTTTCAAAAGAAAATTATGCAACTAAATATTCTACCGTTGTAAATAACTGAGCACTGTAAAAAAGGACAGTTTAGAAAGTTTCTGTTTCATACAAAATTTGAGCCTACATCTAAGCGAACGTAAGTAGTCGATGCAGTTGATTTCCAGCCGTCAGTTAATGACGACTTCTCCGTACTAGTTTAAAGTGACCAGATTTTAACATTGGTAAAGCGGGACACTATTGACTTGGGGGGGGGGAGTTCTTGATTAAAAATTTGGTCTATATGGAGCAACAAAAATTTTCATAGAACACAAAAATAGTATTGTAATATATTTTTTTAAATTTCAACATAAGTACAATTTACAAATATGATAAATTTTAAAAAATTATATATAGGGTTATTTTATTCTTTGGCATATGTCTCATTTGCGTGATTTTTTTTTAGTAGATTGCTGTTGTTCTTTAAATGGTCATGAAATTTTTCACAAGAATTTGTTAAATTATATTTGACACATAAAACGGCATTCAAAGTCTCCACACTTCATTGTAATTTTTCTGATGTCCACACTTTATTGACCGTAGAAAAGACGCGTTCAGTAGCAGCATTAGTTCCTGGTAAGGACAGCGCGTATTCCACAATTTTTAGTGCATTATTGTATGGAACATGGTTTGTTTCAAAATCATGAAATATTTCTAACCATGTGTTCTGTATCGTGATTTTTGCTAATGTCCAAGATTTAACCTTTTCCTTATCAATATATTTTTATGATACCTCAGATCGTTTAACATTATAAAATTAACAAAAATAATATAAAACTCATATCCTGGCTAAAATAGCCACATGGCCGCCGAAAACCGTATATTCCCTTCCCGTTCTCCCGCTGTTCCCTAGCTTATCGTGCATTCTTTCCAAAAATCGGGACTTTTTAAAACGCCGCGGGACGCGGTACAAATTGTTAAAAATCGGGACTGTCCCGCAAAAAGCGGGACGTCTGGTCACATTATACTAGTTACATCTCCGTACTCTTGATTCATACTTCAATGACACCGAAGAATACTAGCAAATAATCTAAAAATTTTAATTATTCTTGAAGAAATTACAGATTATATAATTGGTAAACTTTAACATTTATATAAATTAAGAATATAATAGTCTGCATTTCCCTACTGAAGTACGAAATTTAACTAAATTAATGTTAGAAACATGAAGTCTAACGTAATTCAAAATACTTGACCTTATTGAGAAAACTATTTAAATTATCGCGTAATGCCTTTTCTTCAACTTCTGAGAGAATAATATTTGTTACTCGAATATAATCAAAGAAAAGCACTGAACAGAATATCGGTTTCCGTTTGTATTCCAAATCATTTCTTAAATATTTCAAATGCACCTGTATCTTTCCGAACAAAAGTCTTTTATGTGACAAATTTTGTGGCTTTCATTTAATAAAATACACAATGAATGTATTCTTTGAATACCTACCGCGCAAAAGCTCTGATATAATTCGAAATAGTAACTGCAGTTTAAACAACAAAGAAAGAGATTTGTGGAAAATGGGTTTTATTGTAATTCTTCCGATGTCAGAGCGATTACTCAATAACATTTCTCGAATAATTTATTGGATACATTGAAATAGAATTGCGAAATTTTCAGTTCAAAGCTTGTCTTCAGGGTTTATTGAAAATAAGCTATACATAACGTTTCTTTGAGTGCTTTCCCCCTCCTATGAACAAAATAAAAATCTAACTAATTAAAATCAATAGTATGTTACGCTAGGCTTAACTATTTCTCAAGGATTTCCATTAATGCAATTACGAATATTTCAGTCATTCGTAATATGATTGTAACATGCCATTTTATTTTCAAAACATAAATGGGTAGAAATAGATAAGACAGGGCCTTATCACACTTAATTTCAGCTTCTCGCGAAGCATAGGATACAGACTCATTTCTAAAAATAAAGAAACATGAAAGAAAGGCAATTTTTATGGATCAAATCATACCTATTTCCAACCAAAAAGAGAAGTCAAATCGTCATTAATTTTTTAAACAATTGTCTTAAAGTTCTTAAATTATTCTTTACAAAATTCTTCAAACCACCAACGCCTATATAAATACAATAGCATTTTCAAATTAGAGTAGGGAATAATGGAATGTCGGTATAAGCATTTAAACAGAACTTTTCTTAACCCTCAAACCGGCCCATCATTTTGTTACCCCTATCAGGGCTATCGGTCAAATTGACCCCCAACCCTAAAAAGCTATTATTTTTGTGTTATTACGATGGAACTGCTTGTTGATATTGTGCACAGGGTTGTTTGATTCATAGAGATGGAAAAAATCATCTACACTTATTTATTCAATTTATTTAATTTATTTTGATCTGGTATCTACATCATCAAATCGTAGGGATCTTAAAAGAATTGCACAATGTTTCTCAGACATAATTGCTCGAAACATTAGCCTGCCAGTGATTGAGGTAGAGAAGAGGGATGTCAAGGCTTCATAGATACTTTAAAAATCGCACTGAACACTGAAATCCCTATCTGGATCGGCAGACCTGCCGGTCATTTTGACCGCCATACTTTTACAAAATTGCAATTTACTGGCAAATGGCGAGCATTTGTGAAACCCTGATGTGCTCTCCCTGATGTCCAGGAACTGACTGAGGATATCAAAGCCAGCCAAGCGTTTACGCCTCTCTCCCCATTTCTACCTCACCCCTTAGTTCCACCGCTGCCTGTCATAATGACCGGTGGGCCGGTTTGGGGGTTAAAACACTTGTAAACACAAACGTATTCATACGTACCGAAAGTGTTTCTTAAATAAAAAATATTTTATTGGAGACAAACACCTCGTTACCACCCCGAATGTTATATGACCAAACCAATGAATGGATCTTATTTCTGTCGGGGAGAATTACCTCAAGTTCTTTGGGGATAAAATATAGAAGGAAAATAAATCAGTTAAATAAATAAAACTTTTGGTTTCTAAGGCCGGCTTTACACTATAAATGTTCTTTGACAAAGATCTTTTATAAGTTGGAAGACTTAAAATAAGTTGGATGAGAAATATGACAATGTAATAGCTTAACTACGATAAAAGAAAACTTTTGTAAAAGTTCTTTTATCATAGTTAGGCTCTATCTTATAAAATATTCCCTGGGGTGGTTAGTTGTTAATCATGGTCGAAGACAGGTGGTCTGTGGCGGGAACGATGCTCTTAATACCGGAATACGAACAGTATAATTTTTTATATGACGTTCGGAATATTAATTATGAAAACCGAAACAAACGACTTGAAACTTACAAAACAATAATTGCGGTTCTTCTACAAAAAAAAAAAAAACAACGAACCAACTTGAAACATCCTCAAGTTAGTGGATAAATTGCACTTTCTATAAAAATAAAGCAAAATATTAGAAGTCATATCATATATATATATATAAAACAGTTCCGTAACTGACTCACTGACTCACTCACTGACATACAACGCACAAACCAAACCGCTGGACCTAAAGGGCTGAAATTTTGCATGACGATTTTTCTTATGGTGTAGGGGTGCACTAAGAAAGATTTTTGAAAAATTCTTCTTAGATTTTTTAAATTAAATTTTTAAGCTGTTATAGTAACTTTTTTTAAGTTTGCATTTAAAATACTAAATTGAGGGTTATAAAATTTATATCACGAGAAAGAGCATAAAAAGTCCTTTAAAATGAGATCTTTTTCGAATCTTTACCTCGATTTTTGGTGAATTTATAAAGATTAATTTTTAGAATTTAATTTATTAAATGCTGATCACGTGATTTCTTTTTCTGGTGCTTTAAATAAATTTATCGTCACGTGCATAACAACTACATAGACAAAAAAATTACTTTTTTCTTTCTAATGTAGCAAACAATTATATATTATCAAAAAAAAATAAATATCCCTTACGATTTTTTTATAAATATATATATTTATATATATATATATATATATATATATATATATATATATATATATATATATATATTACATCAATTGTATACAATGATCGTCGCATTTATTATAAATGTATATATTTATTTCTTTTTGGCATTAATTGCATACATTGACCGTTGTATTTTATTTGAATGTACTCCGTAGCGAAGCGCGGGTTTTTAGCTAGTTATATTCATAAATAGATACTTACTTTCAAAAACTCTTCCTTCTGGGCTTCATAAATGGCTTGATAGGTTTCTGGTATGTTGCTTGAAAGTGCATCCTGGGAAATGCGACGACTTTTCTGGAGGTTTGTGTAGGTCTCTCCGGTGGCTAAAAATCGTAAAGCAACAATAAGTCGTTGCTCAATGCTGATTGGGTTTCGTAAATATGTCATTTCCCGTGATATAAAATGCACCACCTTAAGGGCTAAGAATCTAAAGGTATCTTCATCCATCCTATAAAATTCGATATAACTTCTTTGATCCTCCGCTACCAGTTCTTAGAGTAAATTTTGATGGACCCCTTTCAAGTAAAACCGAACAATCCATGGATTAACCCACAAACGTTTCTTTTTTCGCTATTAAAGCCACTATGATAGTTTCAGAAGCTACACTAGCTACAGGAGCAGCTACAACTTTTTTTATCTACAGTTGTAATCCCACTTAACTTTTATAAAATCTTTTACGTAGTATAATAGGAGTATTTTGAGGTCATAGATTTTATTTTATGAATAACTTTAATTCAAAGATAGAAATAAGTTCTATAAAAAATATTTGTCAAAGAACTTTTACAGTGTAAAGCCGGCCTGAGGCTGACATGACACTATAACAGTTATACATAAAAGAAATGTTTTGACCTCAGAATACTCCTATTACACCACGTAAAAGGTTTTATAAAAGTTTAGTGTGATTGCAGCTATGGATGAAAAAGTTGTAGTTGCTGTAGCTAGTGTAGCTTCGGCAGCCGTCATAGTGGCTTTAATAGCGAAAAAAGTAAGAAAAAGAAACATTTGTGGGTTGAACCTTGGATTGCTCGGCGTTAGTTGAAAGGGGTCCATCAAAATTTTCTCCAAGAACTGGCAGCGGAGGATCAAAGACGTTATATAAATGTTTTGAGGATGGATGAAGATACCTTTAAATTTTTAGCCCTGAAGGTAGTACCTTTTATATCACGGGAAATGGCACATTTACTAAACCCAATCAGCGTTGAGGAACGGCTTATGGTTACTCTACCATTTTTAGCCACACAAGGCTGCAGTACAGCACTCGCATCTCCCAGTATTCACTTTCAAGCATCATACCAGAAACCTGTCAAGCCATTTTTGAAGCCCTGAAGGAAGAGTTTTTGAAAGTAAGTATCATTTTATGAATATAATGATGATTTGAATGTTAATATTTTGCTTTATTTTTATAGAAAGTAGATAAAATTTATCAACTAACTTGCGTATGTTTCAAGTTGGTTCGTTTTGTTGTAGAACAGCCGGAATTGTTTTGTAAGTTTCAAGACGTTTGTTTCGGTTTTTATAATCAACTAGTGGTTAGCCCGTCAAAAATGACGTGTTAATTTTAATTTTTATCAATTTACATCTGCAAAATCAAAATTATTTGTATACTTAATAGCTTCTCTACTTTCTTTTATTTAAATTATACACATTTTTAATTACTTAAAATTATGCAATATCAGCTTTTATTATGATCCATTTAAGATGCATTTTTTAAAAATTTAAATAAAATCTGAGCTCCACATAATAGCATCACTTTACTTAATTCTATTACATGTATTAATTATGAAATATTAAATTCTGTCTGTTAACAGTCTGCTGCACGTATTCGGTTTAGCGATTCCTGACTTTGTCTTAAAAGCCACCTACATTTCCGTTCATTGGCCTTATGACGCTTTTTAGCAATGGACATTCATTTGAAATGTATTACATTGCACTCTAAGTAAATTTTCCAGTAACGCTAAATAATTAATAAAAAAATTTTACTTAGTTGTTTCATAATTTTAATTCATAAATGAACACGCGCCAAATATAAACCATTGATATATTCGGTATTTTTCATTTAAAGATGTTGCAAGTGGAAAAATATTTTTATATACGTATTTTGTTCGAGAAGAAAGTATAATCTATATGTATATAAAATAGTTCCGTTCGTGACTGACTGACTGATTGACTGACTGACATATAACGCACAGACCAAACCGCTGGACCCAAAGGGCTGAAATTTTGCATGGCGATTCTTCTTATAGTGTAGGGGTGCACTATATGAGAGATTTTTGAAAAATTCTTCTTAGATTTCTTTAAGTTAAATTTTGAAACTGTCTTTGTAACATTCTTTAATGTTTGCATTAGCAATAATAATCCGAGGATTATAAAATTTATATCACAAGAAAGATCATAAAAATTCCTTTAAAATAAAATGTTTTTCGAAGCTTTTTCTCCATTTTAAGATTTTTGGTTAATTTTTAAAGATTAATTTTTAGAATTTAATTTATTAAATGTTGATCACGTGGTTTCTTTTCTTTTTGTGATACTTTAAACTAATTTTGCGGCACGTGCGGAACAACAAAATAGACAAAAATTTTTTTTTTTCTTCCTAATGCGGCAGACGATTGGACATATCCAAAAAAAATATTAAGTACAGTAAAAGAAATGTTCCTCATATTCTTTAGAATGTTCTATTAGATTTAATTTGAATATTTTCTTCTACATTATTTTGTCTATAAAAATATCCGTTACGATTTTTTTTTATAAATATATTTTTTCGTTTTTTCTACATCAATTGCATACATTGACCGTTGTATTTAATTTGAATGTACTCCGTAGC
This sequence comes from Dolomedes plantarius, assembly GCA_907164885.2. Classification (NCBI taxonomy): domain Eukaryota; kingdom Metazoa; phylum Arthropoda; class Arachnida; order Araneae; family Dolomedidae; genus Dolomedes; species Dolomedes plantarius. The sequence continues at coordinate 145,661,902 of OU015501.1, forward strand.
GAAGTGCGGGTTTTCAGCTAGTCTATATATATATATATATATATATATATATTAAAAGTAATATTAAAAATACCATAATAAATAGAAATTAAAATCATCGTAATAGAATGCTTTACGTAAAATCACATGAAAGCCACATGTGGGCACAGAAAAGTCACGTGTGTTGGAAATTTAGAAATATTCAATTAAACACTTTTAAAAATTTAATAAAATGTTGTGGTAATGTTAGGTATTTGCTTTGAAAAGCACGCTTTGAAAGCAGACGGTTTTGAACATACCACTACGCATGCGTCGAGTTTGCAACTTTCCAAAAATACTAAATTTGATATTATTGTAATATCTGGTTAAAATATATATTATATGGTTAAAATATAAATATATATATTAAAAACAATATAATGAAAAACTGTATTACTGTGAAATAGATTCTCCGATTCGATTTTTCTTAAATTAACGACGGGGAATGAATCACGGTGAATGAATGACTCACTCGTGTTTACATTTTCAAGTTCTGAGTTTATAAAATGAAAACTTCTTATTAATTTAAATGAAACATGATAACTCGAAAGGTGGCGGAAAAGAGATAATTTTCTAATGAATATGAATTTCATAACGAAAATACGTTACAATTAAAGGATATTTTATGCTGAGAACGGTTTTAAACATTCGCGATCTGTTTTTGAAATTGTCATAAGCGTTTATTACAGCCGTCTAAAATCGAAATAAAGTTGCTTTGTGTCTATATTACGTTGTTTCAAATAAATTATTTGGATTTAGATAGCAAATAATTTTTTATAACTTTACTTTTAACTTGTTAATCCTAACTTATAAAACAAAATGGATACCATAGGCTGATATATTTATGAAGCGGTCGCTCCGGAAGCGTTCCACATAGAGGGACAGAACTGGGCTGTTGTTAGGATAGATATTGCGAACGTCATATAAAAAATTATACTGTCCGTATTCCGATATTAAGAGCTTCATCGCCGCCACAGACCACCTGTTGTCGGCCATGATTAACATCTAACCACCCCAGGAAATCTCTTATAAAATATAGGCCGAAGAACCTGACTATGATAAATGAACCTTTACAAAAGTTTTCTGTTATCAAAGTTGAGCTATTACACTGTCATATTTCTCTTCCAACTTATTTTACAAAATATCTTTTTCAAAGAACTTTTATAGTGTAATGCTAGCCTAACTGCTATTTAATACGCTTAATATAGGAATGTATTGAATTTATAGCTACTATACATATGCCCACTATTTTTATTTTCGCTTAGAGACAATATGCTTTCAATGTCACCACGATTTTCCGAGGTTAATTGTGTCAAAGACAGCAGAATATTCGATTTTCAATATACTCTACAATTGGATTCGCTGATTTCAATTTCCTCTAAATCTATTTTCTAGATATGGCGGGTTTAATTCCGTTGAATGGGTGAAAGTTCGTTGATGAATTTCCGCAAAGAAGTGATTCATTCAGGTTTCTTCATTTCCCATATGAAACGCTTTAAAATTTACCCGGGGGAATTCGCATTAAATGACTGGATCAACTCGAATTCCGCAAAATGGTTGGTTGGTTGGTTTTATAACAGGACTATGTTTAGCTTTAGGTATACAGACCTAATATTGTTCTACGATCAATCGTTCACACGTAGAATTATGTTTAAGGGAATAAAAAAACTTTTTTGTGCTACTGATGCGATATGATTACGAATGCGATATGACACTAATCGGGAAGAAAAAAATATCATATTTCATGTTTACTAGTTCGAAATTAAATTTCCAATTCACTAGCTACTATTTTATTATTAAAATGGTTCCAATTTATGTGTTATTTTAATACTTGAGTTTCATTCTACCGGTAGCCTTGATGCGCCGAGGCATTTGAAATGCGAAACCTTAGGTGCTTTCCATATTCCTGAAGGCTATTTATAGCTTCATTTTTACATTGTTTCCAGCAAAACTACCAAATGTGTTTTTTTATAATCTGAAATGCTTATTTCAAAGATAATGTTTAGTTTCTCGGGAATAAATCATAATAAAAGTCTAGTTTCGTCGACATTATCAAAATTTCTTGTTGAATAATTTTGTATCACTTTTGGTAATTTTTCAAACTGTCTTTCCACACATCATTAGCGACGTCAACAAATTCTGCGTTTACTTTTCTAAAGAGAGATTCTTTCATACCATTTTTTCGAGACCTAACACTCCAATGGGGGTTTTTCATCTCGAATTTCTTAACTCTTTCCAGCAAAACTACCAAATGTGTTTTTTTATCACCTGAAATGCTTATTTCAAAGATAATGTTTAGTTTCTCGGGAATAAATCATTATAAAAGTCTAGTTTCATCGGCATTATCAAATTTTTTTTTCTTTGAGAATCAATTGGTAGACAAAATGAGTAATTCTTGAAGAATACAACACTCAAATACAACGGTCGAACATGAATCCGTCTGATTCAGAATATTAATGTTTTCATATCCCTGCTTTCCGTTTTCAAGCAATATTTAACACTCTATTACTAACCTTGTATCCATGAGATACATGGTAACTATTTTTGCTCACTGCAGGGTCATCCGTAGAGAGGGAGGCTATCTTCCTAGCAGGAGGGGTGCCAGATGTCAGTTTAGTTTTCTTTCTTATAAAGTTGGAGGTATTTGACATCACCAGCCTTTTATCTTTCAGATACAACGACAGGAAATTCGTAAATACTTTTCATCAATCTGATTTTTTGTTTTGTAGCTGTATTTCTGTGGATTGTTGTTGATTCCAAAATGTTCAACCAATTTGGACATTTTGGATTCAACCAATTTGGAAATTTATGTTGGAAAACAACCGGACAGGCCATAGCAATTGAGCAAAAAGAGCACGAGCATAGTAGAAAGATTGTTTACTCCCATCGCTAACGTCGGACGTAATATCACAGCTGATAATTGGTTCAGTGATGTCTCTCTGCTCCAAACCTTATTAAAGACAGGCTCCAAAGCTTAGAAAAGCATTATTTATCCCCTTTTCCTTGAAATACTAGAGTAAAAATTGATATATCGCGGTTTTTATGTCATGGATCTCACAGATACGACGACAGCAATGTCGTAAGTTTTTTTGAGGACAGTAATCGAGTGTTAACAAAAATTATACATTTGCTAAAAATTAATCTAATTTCACTTGTCTCAAACCATGTTTTCTTGGTAGAACTTGGTTAAAATTTTACCCACTAAAATAGTTAGGCATCAGTTTTTCCTTTAAGAGAAAATTTTGGGGGCAAAACCAATTAGAAGTCATTTCAGACGTAGAAATTTAGATCTGTTTTCAATCGGTTCATTCAACAATGATTCAGGGAACAATTCATAGATAGTTAGCCAGAATGGAATGGTAAACTGGAAGCAATTTCCTTCTGGCAATTAATTGTTATTTTTGCTGCTCCTTATCTATAAAAATCTTTTTTATCTCTCGTATTTACATTTACAAAAAAATGTATGAAAGTAATTATTCACGTTTATTATTTAATATTAGCTTAAACGAACTACAACAATGTTTGTGTTCCCGTTTTTAATACAAAAACTTTTTATTTTCTAAAAAAAATTATCAAAAATCACTATGAATAGTTGGTCACTAATTTTTGTCAATATAGCCCTGGAATTCAGGTTAATATTTAATCTTATTAGTGCATATCATAGCTTTATTTGATGGTTAATTCATTCAATTTCAAAACTTAATCTTTGGGTTAATGAACAAATATGTGATTGATACATAATATAATCTCTACAAGTATATTTGCACGCATGCTAACATTTTAGTCCAGTTATTAATTCTTAAAAAATCATTATTTAATTTTCCAGGCATTCGGTAACTAGTTAATTTTTGTAAAATATTTAAAATGTTGAAATAGGGTAAATTATTTTGTACCTGCAGAAAAACCCTAATAATTTTATACTTTCTCTTAAGCAATAGTAATTAGCTAGCTATTTTATTTTTTTATATTACGACATTTAATTTTTTTAAATGTAATAATGCATTTACTTTCTGATTTTTCCAAAAAGTTTGTTAAAACTACATTATGAACGCAGTTTAATGCCTGAAAATTTTGTAAATATGTAATGAGAAACGATATTAGAAATTATTAAATCTTGAAAACACATTACTGAAACCTTGCTTATTAATGATATAATGAATTACTCTTTATTCTAAAGATTTAATAAAATCTGTTAGTTTGTAAATGTTGATAGAACGTTTAATTATTATGTTACTGGTGACAACAGCTAATTTCATTACAGGTCCTATAATCAGAGGCATTTCATTCTAAGCATCATATTGTTAAAATTTTAAATACTCCGCTTACATAATTAGTCATTAACTTAAACTTTCCGTACTTACATAATCTTACTTAAATTATTGTGCTTTGTAATTCATTGAGGTACTTCGGCATATTGAGGATCTTAACCTGTAATGATTATTAACTAGAACTTATCTTAATAGATGTAAATTAAGTTTTATGTTTTTCATATCGTTAATTAAATCAGTAAAGGAACATTTTACGAATTATTAATTGTTTTTATATTTAAACTGAATTTTTTCTTATATTTTATCAACAAATTTATAAAATTTTTGCTTTAATTAATCCTTTCCAAATCATTAGAAGTATTTCTTGTTTAATGTCATGAAAATTTGATATATCTTTTTTAAAATCGGACTCTTTCAACTCATCAACATCATGCAGATGTTGAATATTTCAAAAAGTCTTTTTTTTTTACTCCTCTGTGCTTTCCATATAAAAAGAAAGACCATCTGCCAGCAATTGAGTTCGAGCCCCGTTCCCCTGATACCAACTCCTCTAACTAAGTGATGTCAAGAAATATCGTTATTTAAAATCCTTTCTATCCATTTCAACCTGTAGTTTTAGAGACTAAAAGCAAAATATACTATCCTATGCATAGTTGTTTCTTTCATTCTATGATACTAAGATTATTCTACTTCAAGTCTTTGTTATATGATGCAGAACTGTCCATAACCACTCTCCAATCTATAATTCAAGGTGCTAAAATAATGAACTCCTGCTAGGACCAGTAACAGAATCCTGATCCCCTTATCTCAACGCTGGCATTCTAGAAGCTGAAAACAAATTACCATCAATACCATTCTTCCCCGGCTATAAAAACTATCTCCTAATGAATATTCGGACAATAAACAATTAGAGAAAAATTACTAAAACACACCAAATTACCTCGGAGCTTATATTTCAGAAAACATTGAAAAATGTCAATCTTATAGGACCATCGTTCGACAAATGAAACGTAACTTTTTGGATGAAGCTTTCAATATATTTTTTGGTGCATGCCAATAAAGTTTCTTTTCTAAATTCGGAGCACTTGTTGTGAGGCATTCGACTTTTATTATTCACAGCGAAATCTTGCTGGCTATTGCATTATGGACGACCATTTGGGCGAGAAAACATTGCACCGTTTGAGGGGACAACACGGTAACGACTAAGCCTTATTCGGGAGTTGAACCTAAGCAAACTGCGTAGAAGCTCACGCAGCTAACCACTATACCATATGGGCGGCGGTGCATGTGAATATAAGATAAAAATTTAAAAAAATAATTATTGGAATGCATGAAAATATTAACAAAGAACTGAAAAAATGTTGTAACTAGTCTAAAAGTTAGTTTACTCACAAATGAAAATATCCCATGCTTTTAAAAGCATATAACATTTAATACGGTAAATTTTGAAAAATACGGGGGGGGGAATGTATTTCAATTAAATAAGTAAATAGAAATTTATTTACACTTACTAAACGGCACTAATACATTTAAGAAATTCAAGATTGTCAAAAAATATGACGTATATAGCTGAAAAACATCTACATAGACACGGTTTAAATTTTAAAGGATTCTCGATATATTTTTAAGATTGATCGTTGTTTACAAGTTTTTTAAAATATAAATATCCAGAGATTTAAGAAATCGTTTACAAGAAGTGATGCAGATCATTAGTGATCATGTGTATTGGAAACTGATATATTTATCTGGAAAAAAATACTTTATTTCAAATTCCATCTATTTACGAGTGCGAGGAATTTGAAAATATCTAAAACTTATATCCATCTTATATTGAGACAATTCAGATGTGTCTTTTATCTAAGCGCATAACAAGCATGTCAAGAAGTCAGTGATTGAGGAACAGTTTTAAACATTTGATGTACTTTGAATATAATAAGATTGATGTGATTTTAGATTGTTAACATAAAGAAATTTTATTTTAACTATCTAGAGTAATTTTTACTACAAATAATTACTATACCAGAAATAAACTGATACTGGTATTCCTGTATCTAAGGGTTACACACTTTTTATAAAAAAAAACATTCTAGTTAAGCAATTCAAAACTATTGACAAAACTATTACGCACTTTTCAAAACTATTATATAATTTCAAACTATTCAAAATTAAAAATATTGCTATCTGAAATAATGTGCATTTACAACTTAAAGTTATAACCTTTTGCCTATCTGTTTCCACACTTTTCCAATATAATTGTTTCCAACAAAGATGTTTAGAATTTATAGTGAATGTGCTCTTTTAATTATGAATTTCTCTTTGCATATGGTGACTTTCATTAACAGATTAATATACCACTTGCAAGTTTTTTCTTCTTCTTTGTAAAAATTCAATCTTTAAAATTATCATAGATTTTCAGCTGATGTAAAAGTACACACATTAAAAAGGGTTTTACACGGAGTACGTACTTTGTTCACATTTTAAAATGAACACTGCTCCTTCTTTTACCCAAATATTTTTTATCATAAAACATACTCCTCCTTTTTCTCACCGATATAAGAACCAAAATACAAACGAAGAAGAAGAAATGGACCAGAATTGGCACAAGTGGATTTAAACGATAAGTAGAAATGTATTAAAATGCGTCGTAACGACTCGCTCAAAGCAACGATAGAATTTGCATCGAAGAAAACGTAGGTAACATAAAGGTACTGAATGTATTACAATGATTGCTTCAAATATAATAAATGAGAATGCATTGAATTTATTGATTTAAAGCACAGAAATAAGTTGTTTTGTACATTTTTAAAGATCCTATTCTCAAAGGATCTTATTGGATAAAAAAAGGACAAACTTCATTGTAATGGGAAATTGTAATTTCCTTGTAACAGCACGGCCAAGCTCGATACTACAAGAAGATTCTGCGGTTGATCATTACAAAGCGTTATTAAAAACATTTATTTAAGAATACTCGAATTAAGTTTGAAAATAAGAGGATATATACTAGGGTGTGTCTTTTTTACTTCTTTTAAAAATCGAAATCGCCTGTGGTGGGAAAAGCTGTGTATTGCTGTGTAAAGCTGTGTATCAAACGTTTGTAAAAAAAAAATTTCGAAGTTAAAATATATTTAAGCCCCCGCCCGGCCCTTGAATTTTCTCCAAAAATGTAAAAAAATGCATTTTTTATTTAATTTTTAATTTTTTACGTGTCAAAAGTTTTAACCGCCTGTAGTGGAAATTGTTGCCTAGCAAAACCCTTTGTTTGTGAAAAAATATTTTGATATCATATCATATTTAAAGACCCCACTAGGAGGACAAAATTTTGGTATTTTAACACTTGAAGCAGAATTTTTAATAAACATATTTTAAAAATTAAAGTCATTATGAAACTCAATGTCCCATCTGTGTCAAAGGGTTAAAACAGCTCTTTGCTTATTTTGCCAAAATTATGGCAGAATAACCCAGAATTCACCACGAGGGGGTGGCTGCATTCGAATTCCTCCTGCACCCACCCACACTCCGAACCAATTTTCGTCCAAGATCTCTGGTCCTCCAAAAATTCTTGTTCGAAAACCTGCACTTTTCTTGACTTCTCATATGTGCACAATGAAAATTCATGACATTTACATGTTGAGATATCAAACAGTATAGATTTTACATCATTTTGAAACCTTCTTAATTAAATTTTCTCAGCTTCACTTGTTTGTCCTTTAGACTTCTTTATATTCATGAATTTTTTATGAAACTTTTTATAAAACCGCGCAGTACAATCACACCATCTATCGTTGAAATTCAAAACAAATTTCGCTGGCCCAGCGGGAGCTTTAAATATGATACAATATCAAAATTAATTTTTCTCCCAAACGAAGGGACTTGCTGTATAACAATTTTCACCACAGGCGGTTAAAATTTTTGGTACCTAAAAAATTAAAAAATAAATAAAAAATGCTTTTATTTTACATTTTTGGAGAAACTTCAACGGTTGGGCCGGGGGGGGGGGGTGTCTAAATATATTTAAATTTTTAAAAATAGTTTTACAAACATTTGATAGCAATACACAGCTTTTCCTCCACCACAGGCGATATTGACTTTTAAAAAAAGTAAAAGTCGACCCACCCTAATATTTACAATTAAGCTGGTAAAACGCATTTAACTTCAGGATAGTAGTTGTTAATCGGTAGTCCGTAAAATCCGAAGGAATGGTCCGCGATCTCAGAAGGGATTAATCGTTTCAAAACAACTGTTATTTTAACAACTTTACAAAACTGGGCCCAAAATAGTTTTTTGTTCCCAATTTGTTCGGAAAATTTTAAAAATTCGTGTATTTATTTTGTTTCCGGACGGTTCGAGTACGAAAATAAACCATGTTTTGCTTACAAATCCCCAATATATATTCTACAACGCAAAGTTTCAGCGTCACAGCTATTTTACAGCTAGAAAAGCTTATTTCCTCATAAATTTTTAAATTTTTTTCAGTCCTTTATGTTTGCTATTAAGTTTTCTTTTACATTTAACTTGTTATTGTTTTCATGCTTACATGTAATTTTTTATTAAAGTTGTCTATCACAAATACATTGCTGGCCATTAAAACTGCAATAGCAGGAAGGAAAGCAAATAACAAAATCTTACTTATTGTACGTATACAGCATAGTGAGAAGAAAACATGATTAAATTTGTATGCAATTTGGGGTATACAGGGTGCGAAATTAGAACACATAGCTGCCGCCTCTGGCAGCTAAAATTACTCTAACCTCCTTAGCCCTCGAGTCCAACTGGGGTTAGATGACATATACGGGCAAGTCATTCCATGCTGCTTCAAGTCTATGCCACACTTCATCAATAGTGGCTGGGAAGCGGTGGCGGCCCAGTCTCTCAGCAATCCATGACCAGATGTTTAAAATGGGTCAGAAATCTGGAGAACGTGCTGGCCAAGACAACAGTCGAACACTATCTCTATCGAGGTTGGTTAGGACACGACGGGCAACCTGCGGTCTTGCGTTATCTTGTTGAAAGATGAAGCCTCCGAGTCCTCGAAGATAGGGCACAGCCAACGGCCTTGAGGTCTGTGAAATGTAACGCTAGATGTTCAGATTACCGGCGACGCGAACAAGAGGTGTTCGTCTTGTGTACTCAGTGGATGACCATATCATCATACCAGGTGCAAAGGCCGGTATGGCTATATCAAATGCAAGCAGGCCCCGTACGTTCTCCTCGGTGCCCCCAGACACGGTTATGTCCATCATGATGCTGCACCCAGAACTGGACTCGTCTGAAAAGATGACGTGGTGTCACTCCTGTATCAAGTTTTGTCGTAGTTTTGGTTCACCACTGTCGCCGCACGTCTCTTTGCTGCAGTGTCAAGGGAAGCAGCTATAATGGTCGCCGTGAAGACAGTCCGTGCTGCTCCAGACGTCGTTGCACTGTCCAGGCGGATACTTGTCGTGCTGCAAAGAATTCCATTTCCTGACTCAAAGTCCGTGATTTCGCTGTACGATCCTGCAAGGCCGACCTGACAACATGTATGTCCTCTTGGGCGTTAGTGACGGGAGGCTGTTGAGATCCTGCATAGCGTTCAGTATGACCCTCCTGAACCCATGAATCCCATATTCGTATGGCAGTCGTTGGATTCCGACCAGTGCGAGTAGTAATATAGCGGAACGATAAACCACACTCTCGATAGGCCACTATCCGTGCTGGTAGCCGTTTCTCCTTATAAGACACAAAACACGATATTCTCACTAACAACCAACATTCAAATGCGATTTCCGAATGAGAAACCCGCTGCGCAACTTTCATTTTAAACAGTGTTTAAGATTCCGTTTCTCCCTCCTGCGTTGTGCGAATGCGCTTAAATACTAATCATTTGCATATCCCAGCATCTTCTTCCTTTCATGTGAATTTGACTTTTGTATCATCTCTCTTTCACGGTGTTGCAGTTTTAATGGCCGGCAGTGTATTGTGTTTATTTGGAAAATTAAACCCATTTCACCTCTAAAAATCGTTAATTGGGAAAGGGTGTCTGATAAGCTTTTTTTCGTCAATTCGTCCCCGGTGAACTAAAGTTTTAGGATGATCATATTATAAACCATGATTTCAACCCTAATATAAAGTTTATATGTGATGACTCACTTTTACATAGTGCAAATGGGAGAGCTACAAGACATTAGACACAGCTTCGTAGATGAAATTTTCTATGATTCCATTCAGTAAGGTAGAATATTACCTAATGTCAATGAGCTCTTTCTTTTATATGATATGCTGTAAGTGTCTTATGTACTCTCTCCTAATTTATCTAAAACTTTTTAATATTATTTGATTTTAAACGGAAAGAAATTGAAGATAAATGCAACAGTTTCTGACTCGCAAAATGTTTCTAAGTGTTCCGACGGGAAATAAAATTTACACTGAAGCTATTTAGAATATAAAAGTAATACAACATTGCAAAAATATATAACAGATGTTTAAATATTTTTAAAAAATATTTATAGATGAGACATTCTGGTTCTGATTCCTCTAAAATTTGAAAACAAAATTTAAGTGCTGAAAATAATTAAATTTCAATGAAAGAGATTTCAAGAGATATTTCCCAGGTAATTCTAATATTATTGATAGGATTTCATGTAATTACCAATGGAATATAAAGTGAAGTTACCAATGGAATATAAAGTGAAATTGAGAATGTTTGTTATGATATTGCAACGAGACTAAATTGAGAATAAGGAAAATGCGTTCAAATCATCTACATTTAATTAGAAAAGAGAAATCTTTGCATTTTCTGTACGGCTCGTTAGACACTTTTGTTAGAGCCAAAAAAAATAATTCAAAAGATCTTACATAATTAACGTGAACTTGTACCTCATGCAATATCACTTACATAGGATGCAACATTATTTGGTTTGTGGATAAAAAAGAAAATCATATCAGTGAATCTGTGATTAGAAAATACATTTTGGGAATATTAATTCATTTAATCCTTTAATATGTTTCATTTTATACCTTATATAAATTATGGTGCATAGCATTTAAGAAATTCTACCATGCAGACGTCACAAAACTGAGAATTCTGATTCAATTAACTCCCTAAGAATTAAAATAAGCGAAAAAAAATTATTCGCTAATTTAATCACACTGTAATTAGATGCACATACGCGCTTTACATACTTTTAGTGAATTTATAAATAAACAAATATTAATTGTTCAAATTTGCAGAATTTGTACCGAATTATGTACATATAATTATTGCAACGTATAGCTTAAACTACTAGATCCTAAAAATATGTTTGCATTTTATTCATTCATGTAATGTAAAATACTTAAAGCATGACTAATTTGGTTCATGAGCCAAAGAAGTATTATGAAAAATATTCTTTAAATCGACATCGTCTTTTTGTTCCCATGTGACAGCTTTGGTTCCTTTTATATACGTAGAACACAAATTAAATTCTAATGGACTTATTTTCTAAAGAATTATTTCAATTCCTTTTCATCTGAACTTAAATAATTTTCAATCTTTTGCTGAGTTTGAGAGTTATTAGTTATCATATTAACTGTTACAATAAAAGTTATCTCTTTCTTTCGATGACGATAAATAATTATTAAAAAGAGTATATTTTATTCATTTTAAATAATTTATAAATGACTTTTATCAATGTGAATTATGTTTTCTTTTAAATGTTTTTAATTTTTGGACAAAATTGGACTCGCAAGGGAATCAAAAATACTTTTGTGTAATTGAAAATTGACTCTATGGAGGAATGTGTTACACTTTTGTAAATAATTATTATTACATTTTTCAACATTCGATTAAGTGGCACGGGATACATATACGGGATATATGGCAAACTTTCCACAATCCGTATATGGACGAATTATTTATTGAGTTAAATATTAGGAGTTTGTCCAACGAAGTCTTTATTCTTCATGGTTGAGACGTGTGTCTCGAAAGTAATAACATTCCAGTGACCTCTTAATATATCCTTATAGAAATATCACTCGTACTTCCAGGAGGTCTTACTCAGTCTAAGTGAGGAGTGTTCAACAAAGGGAGAATTTTAGGGTTTTTTTGGAAGGGTAAGAACCACTAGTCTAGATGTTTTTAAAGTTGTATGACTATGGATGCAATTATGCGATTTCCTTTTCATCGACATGAAGAAGAAACAACGAGGAGATAACTTCGGAACCATGAAAAAACATCAGGTATGCATCTCGTTAGAAATCCGAATAATCTCCAGGTGCTTTTTTTTCGAAACAAAAGACTTACGGATTGCCGTTAAATGGTATTCCACAGCATAGTGGATTCATGACCATATGAAACATCTGGAATTATTTGGTCATTTTTGAAAGTAGATGTTGGATGGATTCACACATTTCCACGTTATAACGGCCAGAAAAAGTAAATAACGAATTATTAAGTCAAAGTAGAGATTTCTAATGGTTTACTTCATTTTATAAGGCTTTTCTATGGGTCTCTAAACATGAGTGGTAACCCTATCAGTTACTAGCTGAAAACCCAAGATTCGCTACGGAGTACATTCAAATTAAATACAACTGTCAATGTATGCAATTAATGCCATATATATATATCTTATATATATATTTCTTCTGTCCGTGTGTATGTAACTGAACTCCTCCTAAACGACTGGACTGATTTTTATGAAATTTTGTGTGTGCAATTTAGTTGATTCGAGAATGGTTTAGATTCACAATTTGATCCGATAGAATATGTTTTTATATTTTTAATTAATTAATAAAAAACCAACAATTTATAAGGGGGTGCGTCCGGTAAATGGAAGCTGTTACAGTTTGTGAAATCACTCCTCTAGATAATGGCGTCCACGTTAGGTTTAGTTAGCAAACAGCGAGCGAAAAAATAAAAATAAATAAAATCAAAAAGTTTCAAGTCATATATACAAAATGAAAATAAGATTCTTTCAAGTCAGATTTTATACTCTAAAATGGATCAGATCCAACGGCATATTGATACTCTCGACACGGGATGAAAAATTCGAATCAACCACGTTAAGTGACACGAGATCTTGGTTAATCGCTACTGCAATCCTCCTCGCTTATATCTTTGTGTCTATTGAAGAGCTAAAGACTAAGCTTCTATCCTGCTAACTTATTTCTGACTAAAAACTCCTCTGACATGTATAATCACCAGCCCACAACAACTTTCCAATAGCGAATATGTTTCACTTTAACCAATAGAACACCGTGTCATCGTAGCGCATTCGGAAGGTCGCCAATTTGGAAAGTACCATGCTCTCGACCCGGGTTCGAATCCAGAGTTGTGTAAATTTTGCTAGACCTGTTATTTTAGCTTTTTTTTAAGGCTTTTTTATTTCAGCTTTTATTTTATTATTTTTTTAATTATTATTTTATTTTATTTTATTATTTTTTTATTTTAATATTTTAAAATTATTATTTTTATTTTTTTCAGCTTTTTTATGAGGAAATACCGAATATAGCTGAAATCTGAGGAGTTTATTATACATTTATACATTTTTAATTGGGTTTTCATATTATTAATATGCATAACATTTCGTATGCTTTTTTTTCTATGTTATTTATACTGCGTTTAGTTTTTTAATGGATTTTTGTAGGTTTATTATAAATTTATATATTTTATGTTTTACTTTTCAGGATTTTTTGCTCCAATGATAAAGGCTAAATCTTTTCTATGTTACATATACTGTGTTTAGTTTTTAAATTGATTTTGGTTAACAAACATTCGACAATTTGACATTTTTACTTTTCAGATTTTAGTGCTACAATGATGGAAGGCTGAAATTCTGAGATGTGTATAACATGTCACATATATTTTTTCTATGTTATTTATGCTGCGTTAATTTTTAAATTGATTTTGGTTAACAAACATTCTTAAAATCCCGGACATCGCCGGGTACTTCAGCTAGAATTACAACGTTTGAACAGGACAACGTCTGTCGGGTCCGCTAGTATATATATATATATATATATATATATATATATATATATATATATATATATATATATATATATATATATATATTTATAATAAATACGACTATCAATGTATACAGTTGATGTAATATATATATATATATATATATATATATATATATGTAAATCATAAGGGATATTTATTTTTTTGGATAATATCTAATCGTCTGCTGCATTAGAAAGAAAAAAAATTGTCTATTTAGTTGTTATGCTCGTGACGATAAATTTATTTAAAGTACCAGAAAAAGAAATCACGTGACCAGCATTTAATAAATTAAATTCTAAAAATTAATCTTTAAAAATTCACCAAAAATAAGAAAATCGAGGTAAAGGTTCGAAAAAGATTTCATTTTAAAGGAAATTTTATGATCTTTCTTGTGATATAAATTTTATAACTCTCAAATCATCATTTTAAATGCAAACTTAAAAAAAGTTACAAAAGAGCTTAAAAATTTTAAATATTTAAGAAGAATTTTTAAAAAATCTTTCTTATTTCACCCCTACACCGTAAGAAGAATCGCCATGCAAAATTTCAGCCCTTTAGATCCAGCGGTTTGGTCTGTGCGTTGTATATCAGTGACTCAGTCCGTCAGTCAGTTACGGAACTGTTTTATATATATAGATTGGCTTAGATTTGACAACATAACTATGGTAAGATTACCAGGAGTACCTAATTAACTGTGAGATATGATAAAGTTACATCAGGCATTTACTTCAACTGTTTATCCTTCATTTTTTTATCTCAGTAATTGGAGCACCGATTCAAACGTTCAACTCACACTTTTTCTTTCATTTTTCATGCTCTTGAGGTAATTCTAATTTTCCCTTTTTTCCTCTTTGGCTGGTAATTTTTGATACCATTTCTCTTGCTATTTGTGTGATTTTCACGTCCCTCCTAACTGTTGTTTCTTATATATACGTGGCTAAAGTCTTACCTGTTTCCATTTACTCACAAATCGTCTACATTTCCCGCTCTACAGTCATTCAAACAAATAAATAAACAATAGCGCCTTGTAAGAACCAAATTATTGTCTTTTATTTCTACAAATTATTTAGGATTTGTAAAAAAAGGATATAATAGAAAAATTCGTTTTAGATTCTCGTTAAAATTACTTTACTACTTTAAAACGAATTTTTCTTTTATATCCATCTTTTTTTAGACTAACTAAATAGTTTGTAGAAATAAAACAAAATAATTTGGTTCTGATAAGATACTACTGTTTGTCTATTTTTTTAATTGACTGTACTATATAGCTATGGCATCTCTATCAGCAATAGTGTCCTTTACACTGAAATTTTGGTCTTTACACGTATGTCCTAATGAATTATTCTAATGATAAATAAAATTTCAAATAACTTATTTATCTTAAACTACTAGGGTCCAAAGGTTCAAAGGTTCGAGAGGTCGTATAACCAGGTATTAAAAGTAGTATATCTTAGGTTAAAAAACCATGTTAAAGGGGATAAACGGTTTTACCATACTTCCCAATTTATAACTATGCAGGGCTTTGGAACCCTTTGCCTTAAGCGCATCCACAACATTAACTGTTAGATCCTCCTCAACCATCTCAGAAGTAAATTCCCCCCCTGAAGTCAAAAGATAGGCCGTCGAGTATCATTAGCTTAACACTAGAACGGCGGCGTTTTCTATATACCTAAAACGGCGAGGAGCGGTCATTTTGAACGCTCCCTTGAAATGTTTAAAAAATACACCTTTTTTCATGGTTTATTTTCTGAAACAAGTGTTTTAATATATTTAGCTTTTAAATTTTACATTTTCATCGCATAAATTTTCCTCTCGGCTCATGCTTTATTTTATAATGTTTATTTATTTATTTTTTGCCCAAGAGAACTACAAGAATACTATATGTTTTTATAAAACCGATCAGTAATAAAATACAATAGGTGCAAAATAAAACACACTATACAATGGGAATTACTTTGTATTGCTCAAAATATTTTAAATATTTATCGCATATGATAATTTACAAAAATTTATACATTTAAAAGTATAAATATTACGAAATTACACTTACATTATTCTTTTTCACAGTCTCTGCAAACGCTGAACTTTATCATATTGCTTGTACAGAGACGTAAACTGATTTTTTGCAATCAGAACGAATGTTCATAATTTTATTGCGGCATCGATTGATTTGACATTGTTTGCGTTTCCTGCTTGAGAGAGTGGGTGCTACATCTGTACTTGGACTGAAATTGGAAAGCGGAGATGTCTTAGAGGAAACATAAATTTTACGGAGCTCATCAGCTCATTGCAAAATATAATCAGCACGCTTGACGTTTATACCAGTAGTTTCCTTGTAAATGATCCAAGCATTGATAGCAGCTAAATTGGAAATATTTTTAAAAAAAACTTGTACTGACCACCGTCGTGAAGCGGATTTAATTGAATATGTTCTTGCCATCTAATCAAGCACATCTACACCGTATTGAGTAGAGTTATAAAATTTAACAACCTTAGGGGTCTTCTTTTCATTGCTTTCCATTTCGAGCGTAGGATGTTGAGTGCTTAACAATAGGATACTTTTGCTTTTCTTTCCTTGATATACCGTCAAAGTGATATTAGCGTGCTTGAGTATTTTGCTTGAATACAGTTCTCCCTTTTTGAGCTTGAATGATTCGGGTACTTCTTTTTTTACATGTTTCACACTGCCTACGAGGAAGTCCTTTACTTCTTAAAGTTTTAGCTAATTTTAACGATGTAAAAAAATTGTCAGTTGTAATGTTCCTTCCAGTATTTTGAAATGGTTCTGACAAACGGCATACTGCATGTTTTCCAACGGCATCTTCACTGGGTCTACCTTCATTTTTTCCTAAATATGGAAGCCATTCCAACAGTACTTTTAACGAACATCAGCTATTAGCCAAAGTTTTATCCCGAATGTATTCGATTTTTGTGGCATATACTGTGTAAATGAGCAACGTGCCTTACTTGGTAATAGTTGAGCATCTACCGTTATATTTGCACCTGCTTTGTAACACAGTAAGCAATTTTCGATAAATGTGTTCCAAATCTCTGATACTAGAGCAAATTTTTCTGTTCGAAGTCTTTCAGATCTTGTTGAATTCAGATCAAAGCACAAATATCTCTAGATTTCCTTGAATCTACCACGAGCCATTGTTTCATGAAAAACGTTTAGGCCCCATGTCGTGGACCACAAATTGTCGATTGAAATACCTTTAGAAATAAAAGATCCACGGGCATACAGTAAGGAAAAAAAGCGTCGAATTCATATAAAGATACACTCCAATGCGGATCTTGTAAGCGCCTATAAGCTTCTGCTTCGATGTATTGTTGTATGAGATGCAGAATTTTTCGTTTATGAACAGTCTCCATGTACTACTAAAACTACCAAGAGTTTCATGCCTAATGACAAATGTGGTGGGTCCAGGCACTTCTCTCAACACATTGTGAAGCTACCGTCTTCCTAAAGAAAGAGTATCAGATGGAACTGTAGTCCACGCTGTTCCATATTTTGCTACTTCTTCATTTCGCACATTTTGGTCATTTTGTGAGAGAGATGATTGTTCCCGATTTTTTCTCAGTGCTCTACTTTGGTTTTGATGTCTTCTTCCTTCTCTTACATGGATTACTTCCTTCTCATACACGGGTAGCAGAAAAATAGAATAGAAAACACAACATAGACAGCTATGTTGGATCAGCGGTCAAAATGACCGCAGTCAGCCTTTATAGGTATACCCCTTTATAGCGGCGATAATAATGCGGAGAAACATATAATTTTTGACCGACATATTCTTTATGAATATTTAGGAAAAGGCAATGAACAAACAAAAAATCAGAGAATAAAAAAGGGAAAATATGAGCGTTTAAATATCGTTTGCGGTCAAAATGACCGCTGCCGCCGTTCTAGTGTTAACACTTCTACTACCAATTTTTTTTGTAACACTGAGTACCATTGGGGGTCACCAGTGACCCCCTTAGTTTTTTTCCTTCTAATACTTATGATTTATGACAAACACATTATTTACAATAAATTTATTAATTAACAAACACATTTTATAATTTTCAATATATTGAACCTTTAAAAACTGTAATTAGGCACAATTAATTGAGGGTATATTGAAATATGTATCATGAACAATTTGGACATAAAGTGTTTGAATGTTGCTTACACACAAAACCTGAATATTTTCTGCACTTATCACTATATTTTAGGTCCGCTAAACTTTCACAATAAAAACATCTACCCCCTTTTTTTCCCTTTCACGCACATACTTGCTTCAAGTGTCTTTGAAACAGGTATCCGCTTCTGTGGTTGCCATTCAACTACTAAATCCTTACCTAAATCCTTACCTAAATCCAAAAGAAACTCTCTTCTCTTTTAATTTGTTTTTCTCCACCCTTTGGGTTAAGGTGTAACCAAATAATAAAGCCAATCAATGTAGTTATATCTAACTTATTGTAAAAGATGACCATTGACCATCTTCTTGTCATTCGCTTTGTTGTATATGTTCGCACTACATGATCTATCGTATCAACTCCTGTTTTGTGTTAATACACTGCTGGCCACCCAAATTGCAACACCAAGAAAGACAAGGGATATCACAACAAAATTAATTTTGTAAATAACATGTTGACCAAGTATCAAATGATTAAATTTATAGACTTCTGTGAAGTGTGGTTCCTGCCAAAATCAGTAGCCAGAGTAGCCGCCATTGTTGGAGATCACCGCTGCCACACGCCTCGGCATTGATTCAAAGATACTTTGGTTGAGTTATTGGGGTACAGCAGACCAAGCAGCTTCTTTTGCTACTTCCAAGCAGCTACCACGCGTTGCAAGGCAATGCGTGGAAGCTGCTTGGAATTGAAGTTGATCTGCTGTGGCAGCTGGGGATGGAATCTGGGTCAATCGTAGAGCAACCATGGACCACATGTTTTCTATAGGCAAAAGATCCGGAGAGCGATGTGTCCAGGGAAGCAATTCAATCTGGCGAATGACGAAGAAACGTTGGACAATGCGTGCCACATATGGTCGCGCATTATCCTGTTGAAATATGGCTGTGGGCAAGCCCTGAAGGTAAGGAAGGACAACTGGCTCCAACACCTCGGAGATGTAGCGCTGGCTGTTTAAAGTACCGGCAATGCGTACTAGAGGTGTGCGTGAGTGATATCCAATACCGTCCCATACCATAATACCCGGTGCAGGACCAGTGTGGCGGTGCATAACGCAGCTGTTCAGCATCCTCTCTTCACGGTGTCTCCAGACTCGAATGCGACCATCGTGGTATTGCAGACAGAAGCGTGACTGTCAGTAGAGACAATTTCATTCCATTCTGCCGTCCACATCCTTCTGTCATCGCACTATTGGCGGCGGAGACGTCTGTGGTTCTGCGTCAAGGGTAGACAAAGCAATGGACGTCTTGCGGACAGACCACTCTGCTGTAAACGGCGTCGAATGGTACGCGCAGACACTGGATGATGCGTTACAGACTGCATGTGCTGTGCTATGGTTCGTGATGTGACTGAGCGATCCGTCACTGCCATGCGCACAATTTGCCTGTCATCACGTGAAGTGGTGCGCTGAGGTGGATGCGGTCGAACACGCCGGTCCGTCGTACCCTCCTGTATCCATTGATCACATATCCGCATTACAGTTGTTTGGTTTCGTCCAACACGACTACCGATTTCAATGAAAGATAATCCACAATCTCGGTAGGCCACTATCCTTCCTCTGTCGAACTCGGATACGTGATCAAAAGATGATCTCTGTTTTCGACGAGGCATAATTGATCGTTTTTTTTTAAAAAACACAAGGAAAACACAATTGCCGAACTTGAAATCGTCGAAATCTCCAAGCCTTAAATAGCGCTTTGAAGTGGCGCCACAGGCGCGCGTGATGTGCGTCTGCGCTGAAATTCTAATCATTTGCATATCTCACCTCCGCTAATGCATGTTGTAAATTTCAGGTTATTTGCATGTTTCCTTCAGGGTGTTGCATTTACAGTGGCCAGCAGTGTATAATCTTGAATCATAGCTGGTTTCGCTGCCTGTGTATTCTCAATTTTGGGAGAAAAATGCAATGTGCTCAAAAGAGTTGCAACTTTGCCTTTCTTTGGCCAATAGGATACAATTGTCGCTGACCTTTGAAATCCAAATATTGAAGATTTGACTTGTCTTCCTTTGCATATGACGAAAGCATGGGGTAATTAGGATCGATTTTTCCTTATCGTACCCAAAAGTGTAAACTTTTATTCTGTAGCTCTTTTGCTAGATTTAAATTAATAAAAGAGCTGTCTGATGTGATATTTCTTCCACTATTCTCCATTCCTTTCACCATATTCAGAACTACTCTCTTTCCATGATTAACTTCTCTAGGCATATTTAGTCCAGTTCCTGTGTATACCTGAATATTGCATACATAAGAAGTTTTACTGTCACAAGTAGCCCACAGCTTTATTCCATATATTCCTGGTTTTGACGGGATGTACTGTCTAAATGGGCATTTGCCCTTAAAGATAACCAATAGTTCATCGACAGTAATATTCTCATGAGGAATGTAAGCATCTTGTAATGTGATTGACCAAAGCTTAAATATATCTCTGATTGGTGACGGCTTATCATCAGATCGATTTTTGCGCCTATTCTCAGCATCATAAAATCGAATGCAACGGAATATTTCTGTAAATCTAATCTAGCCATAGATTTATTGAAATTTGGGCGATCATTATTTTCGTTCTACAGGTTCGTTATTGCTTCTTTATGTGCTGTATACACTCCATCAAGTATAAGCAGTTAAAAAAAGCACAAGATTTCATCTTTACCTGTATTAGCCAAACTCTCTTCATATACTATTTTTCCTTCTTTATTTGTCTATTTCAGAATTTCTGCAATGGTATTTGCTTTTATGAAGAGTTCAAAAGTAGATTGTATAGTGTCTACATTTCTTACAGTGTAACGTGTAGAAATGTAGACACTATACAGTCCTGGCGGAGTTTTCATCACATTCCGACTCGGCTGTCTACCTTGTGTGTCGCTTTGTGGAGTTTCATACCATATTTCATTTTGATTTATTGACCTATAAATAAAAACATTTTTTAATCTAAGAATTCTTAGTCAGTTAGGATACAGAAAATTGTAAGACAAATATTTTGTACGAAGTTCCCAACAATGCGGTAACGAATATAGATTTTGTTAAATTTTAGTTACTTTTAGATACTTTTTATATATTTTTAGATACATTTTATTAGAAATATTTTACTGAAAATATATAATTATAGAAAAGAATTTTTTTTAACTTACGCAAATCTTTTCGTTTCAGCAACATCAGTTTCTTTTGCATTCGATGATGAGTCATCTGAGAGATCATTGTCATCGTCAATATATTCAACAAAATCGACCACTCCATCATCATCAGAAACTTCGTTGGTGTCTGATTCATCAGCTGATAATTCAGAATCATTTTCTTCATTCATAATGCTCAAAATTTCTTCTTCAGCTAGATATTTCTGCTTCATACGTGCCATTTTAAAACACTTCTAACTGAGCATGCTACAAAACGTTCTACATTGATTGAAATTGTATTTACCTGGTTAGTGCTGCCAATTATAGACAGAACCAGAAATCTTTTATAAATATCCCTCAATTATAATATTACTCTAAATAAATTTGTTTGTTTTTGAAATTCATACTAAATTTTTTGTGAGGTCACATGTGACCCCAATGGTACTAAGTGTATAACTTGGCAAAATTAATTAAAATTTCTGAGCATAATGAATTTTTTTTAATGTATGGGTATTAGGGTCTAAATGAGAAAAGTCAAATTTTTTCAGGATTTTAGAAATCATACAGTAATTACAGCTGTCTGACAAAGACACAATGTGTCACTGGTGACCCTATGGTATTAGAAGGATTAAATTGATTGATTTCATATAGAATTTTCAAAAGATATTTTATTTATTGCTGTGATAAAAGCAATAATATATTGAATTTAATGTTGTTTTAAATTATGCAATCTATTCTTCGGTGAATTTTTAATCTAGTGGCAAACTGAAATTAAAAACATAAAATAGTCACAGAATTCGGTAGTTTCAGGTTTTAGAACCCTTTTCCTTAAATTGACTTCCATTAAAAAGTAGCATATTTTTTATTTACGCAATAAACTAAAATACTCCAACATTATACATAATTACAGTTTTTAATTAACGTTTATAGAAAATGTTTCGTGGTTTATTTGTTATTCGATCCCGGGTAATACTCGAAATCCTGGTACTGTATTTTTAGTCCGGTTCTGCAGTCCCAATACGCTACATACTTTCTTGGATTAAAGCTCATAAATATGATTGGTTCTCGAAGAAAATCGGTCATTCAGGTAAGGACATATTATGTTGATTCTTATGTGTCCAATGGTAATTATTTTTTGCCCCAGAAAATTCTCATAGGATATTAGTTGACAATTACACCTTCATTTTTCGCGGAAATCAGATCTTAAAACAATCTGTTAATTTATTTTAATTATTGTCCATTTTTTGGAACTATCATCTGGATTTCATGTATTTCTAGAGCCAAATCGAAGTTTACCAACATTTTATCAGTTAACAAACCTTACATTAGAAACGTTACTGGTGTTGAGGAGTGTGGTGACGCTCTAAATAATTCAAGTTAGACTTTCATGGGATTCTATAAAATGTGAAGATGGATTTACAACAGTTCGACAGGCAAACTTGTTGTCCATTCTTTTCGTAGGATGGATTGCAGTTTTCCTCGTCTTTATCAAATACTAGAAATTATATAAATCTGGAATATATTTCTGCTTTTGAAAATGGATCATTGAATGCAGTGTAGGTATTTTTAAATATATTTTTGTTAGAATTTAAGTCTGTCTAAAGGTAATTTGAATTTATTCTCTACAGACAGGAATAATGCGATGCCCAGTAACAAACTGACTTCTTAATATTTCAAAACGTTAAAAACTACGCGTACTTTACTTAAGAGTTTGCAATTATATGCAGAACACATACTTTAAAAATATGCATTTTACGCATACCTTATTAGAAAAATATTGCTCTAGACAGGAATAATACGATTACTAACAAAACCTTCTTCTGAATCAGAACTACATTTCCGAATTATCAGTTTTTAAAACTTTTCCATGATATTTTTATTCCGTTTTCAAAAACATCTACTGAATTATAGCGCACATCTATGATCATATTAATAAGCTAACTTTTAACAAGAAATTCCAACTAGTTCCAATTTTCAAAAAAAGTAATTTATTTAATATCTCTTATTTGCTACTGATATCCCAAGTGAAAGGTTTTAAAACAATAAACCAATAAGTCTATCGTCTAAACTTTGAAATTTTGCAACCATTAATTTTAATCGCAAAATGAAAGCGAGCGTGAAAAAGTTTTTCAATTGATCCCAAAATATTTTCTTCACCCCACTTCATTCACTGACAGAAGAAAAAAGAATAACTGCAAAATTCGTAAAAAGACTGATGTGAAGGAAACGTTGGGTAAACATTTTCAAAAATGGACAATTGAGTAAAATTGCCTTTACGTCTAGTTGCGGGGTCAAGCCGACCATAAATTCGCTTTGTTGACTGAATTTTACTCATCTGAAAAGAAAACAAAAGAAACAATTGGGCCGCAGAAATGTAACAGGGTAAACGAAGTTAGAGACAAACAAATCGATCAAAGTTTCTCTATTTCATTTCTGAGAGCACAAAAGTGTGCTGTGGAAAATTTAGTATTCCTTCGCAGCGCAACTGACAAGTATTTGTCATCCCTAAAACAACAGTATGCAATATTTTCAAAATTTATTCACAATTTTGAGAATATTTTACTGTATCTGATGTCGATGAATAACAGTAAAATATTGGATATACATTCAAAACATATTTCATTTTTTTCCTCCTAGTGCAGTGCATCTAGAGAAAATTCGCTTTATGTACACACATGCACACATCTCTCTCTCTCTCTGTCTCTCTCTGTATATATATATATATATATATATATATTGTAGACTGTTAGTGTATACTTGACAGCTGGATATTTTCATATTTTCGAAATTACATGTCGAAGTATCGTTACAACGTAAATTTTAATGAAAAAATTTTAACTTTTCAGTTTTTTTTATTATTTTGTAAGCTTAAATATATGACACAATTTTATTTTAAGTGATTTATGTCTACTTTATGCTATTTTATTGAATAACTGATATAAGTGACAGCATTTAACCTATTAGCAATTAGAATGAAAGACGGTTAATATACTGATGATTGACTATTTCGTTTGTTTCATTTTGTCGATTGATCTTGCGAAGGTCTTTTAAACACTTGCAAGGTATGTTAAGTAGAACTTAAGACTATATTCTACACTGTTAAATCTAGGGGTTAGACCACTATGAGCGTTAGTTAAACTTTAGGAAATATTTACATGAAACATTGATTACTACCGGGAAAACTATTAAATATGAGTGGGAAGTGATCACGCTTTTTCTTCCATACGCGATGCACAAAATAGTCTGAAACAAAATTAATGTGATGCAAAAAAAGAGAAAGATGGCTTATTAAAGGTATGGAATTATCACAAATATTATTTCATTTTTAAAAATCGTAAGATTAAATTTAACATTAAATGCAAGCAAGAAGTTATTTGAAATATTCGCTTGCTACATAAAATTTCTAAAATAATAAAAAAAATGTAAGAAAGAGTGAGGTCAGATGTCAGATTATACAAAGTAGACTGTTTAAAAATATATATATATATATATATATATATATATATATATATATATATATATATATATATATATATATATATATATAATATATATACATATATATATATATATATATATATATATATATATATATATATATATAGTGATTTCCGCTTATAAGAATCACGTTTGTCATTACTGCTTTTGATTCTTATAAGCGGTTGATTCTTATAACCGAAACTTCCCTTTGGACAGGCACACATACACAAATATATACTTATACATATATATAAACACACAGACACATATATATACATAATTTACCATTAAATACTCTTTAATTTACGTTATTTATCATTTATTAAAATTGTTTTATAATTTTAAAAATACTCAATTTCTAAACAAATACTATAACTCAATTTCTAGACCTATAAGTAACAACACATGATTATAAAATCAACAAGAGGCAGCCTCTCTTTGACTGCACTTTGGAAGAGCATCATATCTAATTAACAAGTTCTGTTTTTCAGAAAAACTAAGAGTTTTCCTTGTTTTTATCATATTTGAATTCGACTATCAAAAAGTTCTAACACTAACTGGCAATTTTGTTAGAAAACTAAAGTGAATACTAGCGACGTATGCTTATTACAGTCTCAGACGAAGATTCACTTTATAGCTTACGTTTCACGGTTTGATTCTGAATCAAACCGTGAAACGTTTGATTCAGCATCTGGTTCATCTGATTAAGCAAAATGGATCCGTTTACGTTTCACGGTTTGAAGTGCTGAATCCACTGTCCCGTTTGCGTAAGTGATGGTGGACACTTCGCGGAAGATTTATGTGTTTCAGGGTCCAGAAATCCGCAACCAGGAAGTAAATGGTGGGAAAAAAGGAGTGCCTGTCTGGAGAAAAGTGAAATCGGACCCGGGCGGGTTAGATGCCCCTGGGTAAAGCTAATAAGACAGTGTTTATCTAAAACGTATAAGGAGAAACTCTTATGTTATGTCTAAAGGAATGTATTTTACGACTGTTTTCCACCCCAAAGTTTTATCAATCTTTCTTTTCAAAAACTTAAGAAAGAATTTCGTACCTTTTGAGAGTTCAAGTGGCATTTTTTGGAAAAATGAAAGGAAGGCGAACATTGCAAACTGATTCTTATAACCGGAGGATTGATTCTTTAAAGCGGAAATTTTAACATGGAAATAATACATTTGCTTTTGTTTTTGCGATATTGATTCTTATAAACGGTTTATTCTTATAACCACTGATCACTATAAGCGGTGGTTACTGTATATATATATATATATATATATATATATATATATATATATATATAATCTTTATTTATTTACGTATATTTGTGTGAAACCACTCTTGAATTTGCATGTTTATCATAACACTACAGTAAAGCGTTATAAGAGACAAGATTTTAATCAGTTTAATTTGTGCAAAAACAAATATGTAGTTATTGAAACACCAATATAACTATAAGAATATGCAGATAGTGGTTACAAAAAAAATTAAATTATGGAACATGTTTGAACTTCATTCTCGTACATAAGCTGTGTCTTGTGTACTCTTTGCTTCAAAAGTTTGTTGTCTGAATTTAAATTAAATATAGCGTCGAATGCTTCTAATATTCATATGTATAAAAATATACATTTAGATTAAAATACCGTTTTATTATAAATGCGTTTTGTAAAAATTTTAAAATCTGTTTGTGAAATAAAAGTATTCCTTTGGGCAAGTCAATTTCTCGAATACAGTCGCATGATTTCCTATTTGGGAAGGATATTTTGGAGAATATATATTTGACTTTTTAAAAATGGATCAAATAATTTTTTAATATATGTACTCTCTCGTATATTTAAGAAGAATGTACATAGTATAACCCTCACAGTTTAGTAAAAAAAATTGAAATTCATTAAAAATAAATAGTTCAGTAAAAAACAAAAACAAAAATTCTATTTTAAGAACACCTTAGGCATTTCAATTTAGTACACATGTATAAAAATGTTATTTCTTTGCTTGAAGTTTTCTGCGTCACAAATCAGCAAATCTCATATTTAGAAAATCCTTAGTATTGAAAATAATATTCTTACATATATATATATATATTTATTTATAACTGTAATTTTTCAACAAATCGTTGTTAGAGAAGAACAAAAGCCTCTCCATTCGTTCCAACATAAAGCATTTAAATTAAGAAGTCAAGTTTAAGTGGAAGTTGAAGAAAGAAAGAAACTACTTAAAGTCAGTACTGTGTTTCAAATTAGGACACTATTTTCGGAATTTTTTTCCCTAAATTTTAACAAACAGGTATCCGTCTGAGTCCTTTAAAATGAAATCTACTCTTTTTTTTCGCAACCCATTCTGATGATACTTCATCTCCGAAACACATCCAACATTTTAAATAGCTCTTCTAAAATGATTCCTTTGTTGGAGTTTTCCAAATGACGTAAAAGTTTTGTAGAATAAGAACTAAGTGCTGAAAAAATAAAACTCCCTTCCAATGTCCGAAATTCGTGTTCAGCTTCTTACATTTCCCTCTGAACTTTTTTATCCGTTAGAGACAAGAAACACAGAGCTCTATTAAATTCCAAACGCGGTTAGGTCTCGGGTAGGTTAAAAAAGTTATGGTTAAGTATTAAAGTTTAATAAGTCTCATTCTTGGGGATTGTTAAGGAAAGACACACTAGATCTTTTTCTCTGTTTTTGTTCGATTAGTGGAAGGAGACTCTTGGGAACTTTTCTTCTCTCATTTCCCTCACCGTTAAAAATTGAAAATTAAACTTTCATCATAAGGAAATCGTACCATTGTTTAATATCACTCCAAATCCTAGCAAATGCATGTCACATTTAATTCTTAGATACTGCACAATTTATTAATCATTCAGTGTTGAAAAAATATTAAATTCTTACTTCAAAATAGACTAATCTGATTAATAATGCATCTTTTTCTTTCTTTGTTATTCTTATCTCGATCTAAAAAGCTTTGTCTATTCTCCCACATACAAACTTGAAATTACGTATTTTATAAAATATCAGAGTACAACGCCCACTGATATTAGCCTAAACAATTAGGAAATAAATCATTTCGTAATTAAAAAACACGGACGCTGTTAGAGAAATATAGCTTGCTTATTAAAATTTTAGTAAGACAGAGTGAGCTGCTACATTATATTATAACAAATGCACTGCTTGCCATTATACACACACACACACACAGATATATATATATATATATATATATATATATATATATATATATATATATATACATGCACATCTCACAGATATGAATATGACAAAACATTTAACATTTTGTTAAAATTCAACTGACTGTTTCTAAATTCAAAGTGTAGTAATCTGAATTCTAGTGATTTCGATGTAATCCCGAATTCATTAACAAATGATAAAAATCCATTAAATATAGGACTTTCTACAAGAAAATCAACTTAATGTACAAAACTAATGTTTTAACTGCCCCAAAATGTATTACAAGCCTCTAACAATTTTTAGTGACTTTGTTTTTTAATAACCTGTCTGTAAAGACTGAATCATTTTATTTAGGAAATTTCTTGTTTGTAACTAAAAACATATAATAGAAGTAAAGTATTTTTTAGAAATGTGTATTTTTAGTATCTTACCTGATATTCCATCATACGTCCACCATTCTTCCCAGCTACAATCTACACCTGGAAAGAAAATAATAATTAATGGCAGGAAAATGTCAGTCATATTTTAGCAACATCATTTATAGATTTCTAAAAAAATTGCTGCAAAAATTTGTTGCTGTCAAAACGTGCCCTTAATCAATTACTCTATACTGTTTGAGTCCATTACATTTCCATATGAATGGTTAAAAATAGATAAAACACAAGGTTTAGGTATTTTGCTGAAATAAATTTAAGAACTTTTGCTTAGTAATAATGTGGCAAAAAATGAATTTTTAATGAGAAATCGGGTTATGTATGTAAATGAAAATAAAACCATATTCCAAACATATATATAAATAAGGAAGTTGCAGTTATATTTCTATATTTCAGAACAATACCCTCGGAAAAGTCCTAACGAGCATTAAAAAATTTTTTTTAAATAGTGTTGTACGAAATTTTATGGTAATTTTAAGGGCAAGTTTATCTCAGCATATCTCAACTATATATATATATATATATGCCTCTTCAAAGGGAAGTCAAAATCTTTGCTAACTACTTTTGCTCTCCTTAGTTAACTTACTTTATAATTTAGGCAATATTATTCGAGGAATTTACAGGAAGTTATATGAAGGTGACTTAAAGAAATAAATTACAAACGTATGTAGAAAATATCCATGAAGTGAAATTATTAAGTTTGAATTATGTACTACATACGGAACATTCCTGGTAAATATTTTGCTATAATTTAACATAACATACATATTATTGCCTCATATAAATAAACATTAAATCTTTCTATTTCTGCTTTTAGCATAAAAAATATTTGTTTTCTGAAAGTAAGTGTTACGAAAGTAAGTAAAACGCATTAGTGCGAGGATTTGAGCATTCTAATAGATCTACTAATGTATTCCACCCCCTTTTCCCTCAAAGTATTTTATCTTGCTCTCCATTTCAGTAAGATAAAGAAAGTAGTGGTTGAATAAGAATTTTTACCTGGGCGGGGCCAAAACTAAGAAGGCTTTGCTCGCGACAGTTTGATTGATATGTTAGATGATCAATTGCATAACATGTTGTTCCCCTTCCTCTCAACTTTCTCCTCGAATGCTTAATCGGAAAGATTTATTTAACCTTTATGGTACCTTTTTTCATACATCATACACATTAAATGCAAATATTTAACTAGTGATCAAGAAGGGATTATGAGTGTATAGTTATGAGTCACATATTGCCTCTATTCTTATTGCTTAAATTATGAAATAAGTTAATAAAGTGAGAGCAAAACTGGCAAGCATCAGATTTTGACATACCATTGAAGAGACCTCTTTATAAATAAATAAATAAATAAATAAATAAATATAAATATAAATATAAATATATATATATATATATATATATATATATATATATATATATATATATATATATATATAAATAAATAAATATATATATATATATATATATGATATGTTAGATGATCATTTGACATATATATATATATATATATATATATATATATATATATATATGTCAAAATATTAATTAAATAATTACAGGGGGCTTTAAAATAGCAAAAGTTAACATTACAATCATTATCAAAACGCGTTGGAAAAAGGGTTTTCCCCCGTTTCAGAGGATGACCTCGGTTAACGAAAGTGGATTGAAGTTTCATCGGGGAAAATTATTTTTAGATGTATAGGGTTTGGCGCGAAAACAAATGGTTAGAGGATTCCAGAATTTTCCATGTGGTGCTTTACGCATGCGGCATAAGGGGGGACGCGTTAATGAAAACTTAGAATTAGACAGAGCACGGGAATAAATTGTTGAAATCAGACGCATGCTAGCCGGGTCTGCGAGTTTGAAAATGGCGAGCGATGAAAAGTGCGTATCTTGGAGAGGTGGTTTACGTGAAGTTGAAAGGAATAAAATCTAATTAAATTGGATAAAGCTGAGTACTTATTTGAGTGTCTGTCTTCCCTCTGTGCCATGTACTGTTAAAGGAAGAAGAGTGCAAATTAATATATTATAGCAGGCGTAAAACCAACGCCTGTCACGTATATATATACATACGTAGTACGATCCAAAAGTTCGGGGAATTGGCGTAAAACTCCTAAACTGAAAAAGTTTATACTGCCGATGCACAACCACCTTCAAAGTAATCACCTTGGGTAACGATACACTTTGCCAGGGCTCGTTTAACTTCTGGAAGCCATTTTTTGAAACTTCCCGCAAGGCCTCCTGCGATACTGCTCTCACCTCATATGCTGACACAAAACGGCATCCCTTCAAAAGGTTTTTCATTGATGGAAACAAATAAAAATCATACGGAGCTAAGTCCGGTGAATAGGCACGGTGTGGAGGCACATTCATGTGAGTTTTGGCGAGAAAGTTTGTGAAAAGTTGGGATCGATGTGTAGGTGCTGTGTCATGCAGAATGTACCAATCTTCACTTAGCCATCGTCGTGATCTGCGGCAGTTTACGACGAATGAATTCTCTCAAAGGACGTAAATTATCTACATAAGGCTCCTTCTTTACTGTTCTGCCTTTGGAAATAAAATCTGAATGACAATTTCTTGAGAATCAAAAATGCCTCTATCATGACTTTCCTTTTGCTCCGATCCTGACCGAATTTCTTCGATCGCGGTGAGGCGGGTGATTTCCATGTTGAAAAAGTGCGTTTTAATGGGATATCAAATAAATAACACCACGTTTCATCACTTGTTTCATCACTATGGTAGAATCACCGTACACCTTTCGTAGCATTTTTAAAGTCTCCGTAGGTGTTTTACCTGAACCCTGACAAAATTTAATGTTGCAGCGCTGCTCTTCAAAAACCACTTTATTACGTCGCTGAACAAAGGTATCTTTCTCCGGAAGAAAACATTAGCGTGCGCGGTTAAATCACTTGACATGAGCAAAACCACCCTGAACACATAGGGGTTGTTTGGTAGAATCCATACGATACGCTGTCACTTCAAATACATACTTTTGTTGTCATAGATTGCCGCATTCCCCGAACTTTTGGATCGTACCTCATATATATATATATATATATATATATATGAAACAAATTTCAAACCTTTTCCTTCATTAACTTACATCAACAGAACATTATCCCTCAATTTGACGTAAATACCAAATTAATCTATTAGATCTTCCTCGAAAACCCAGAAAACTTATATAAGATCGAACCGGGTAGAACATTTGAAACGTCACCCCATATCACGCGTTAAAGTCAGGTGCTAATTCTAACCAATTAAAGTTCAGCGCGCCTGTACTCAAGGGCATAGAACTAGAGTTTTGGTGGGAATTGTGTGCCTGATTTCGGGTCTGGAAACATGTAGTTTTTGCGCTGCACGGTTTGGCCATTATGTGTTGCCCCGGCAGGCTCCGGACTGTTCTGAATGTGGTATCCTGTTAAATATGTCCAGATGTGAAATTTTGAAATAACTACAGACTGTGCCATGGGAGTCGTGTTAAATAAAAAGACTTTATAACCAGCTAACTGCAGGATCATGTTTTCTCGCCTCTTTCTTTCTGGTGGTGGACTTTAAATTATCATTTGTCGTGCCAGCCACTCGTCACTGATGCCAGCTACGACTACAGTCAGGTCTGTATTCCATCTCTGCCCTGGTCCGACATCTCTCCTTTGCTTTTATTACACTTACACACACACACACACATATATATATATATATATATATATATATACATACATACTATGTGTGTGTGTGTATTTATGTATGTATGCATGCATGTTTGTATGTTAACTAAATTTACAGAATTACATTGTAAAATGAAACTTATTTAGTAAGATTGAGAGAGCATTTATATTCCTGCCTTTTTTACTTCTAACAACTACATATCTCAAGTTTCATCAAATGAGAAATCGTTAAAAAATGCTGGAATTCTTCCCACTACTCCTGTTACCTAAGAATTTAGGATAGATTAAAATTTTATGTTAAAGATCCATAAAAACTTGCATTTGACGGACGTAAATAAGATGTTGTTAGACCTTAAGCACAAAGTTTCTATTTACTTCCAATGGATACCCTCACGTATAGGCTTACATGGTTAAGATGTAGTGGATTTGCTTGCTGAGGAAGAACACTCCATTAAGCAATTATCTTATTACCTCAGAAATTCACTCTATTTATGAATCATCTAATCATCAAAATTGAATTATCCCTCCACTACATGCGAAACACCGCGGTTTGCTGTAGGACCAAGACAACACCAAGACGAAGAATTTTCCATCTTGTCATTGCTCCTTTGTAGTGGCTTCACCCTATCACAGTCTTCACCCCCCCCCCCCCCAAAAAAAAAAAAAGGCCACGAAGTGACTTTCACAGAATAGTATTTTGGACTTCGTCTTGATTGGTTCGAGTCCAAGGGATTTAGAAACAACATGTATATATATTTAAGTTTTTATAGCATGACAAATAGAAATTAAAATTTTGTTTTTTCAACAGTTGGTTGACAGTACGGGAACTGTCCAGCAAACTGAGCTACTTGCTCTTTTATATATTAACAGAATGTTCTGGAACACCGTTCCAGTAAACTAAAGAATATTCTAGAATTAACAGAACAAAAGAAAACAAATTAAAGTTAAAATTGCCCGCAGCGATTGTGCGGGGATTTGAACCGGGTACCTCTCGCTTTGCATTCCGATGTGATAACCACTTAGCCACAGAGTCCTAGTTGGAAAAAACGTTTTAAGCGGCAATATATATATACACAGAGGGTCGTTCGCACTTTATGGAAATGATTTTGATAGTTAAGTTTTATGTATAAATGTCGTATTTTATGCGGTGATTTACTTCTATCTGATAGGTATGGTTCTTGACAATAGCTCTAGCTCGAATTTTTACTTATTACTGTCATGTCAGTTTTACCTCATTCCTCTTGGACCGTTTTCCAAAGTGCGTTCAGTGTTCTTACATGCCTCTTTCCTAAGGCTCGTATTAACCCGTTAACGCCCAGCGATCTATTTATAGATCATCTAATTTTCAGAACGCCCACTGAAAACGATTTCTCTTAATCACTTCTTATTGTCATTGGCTGGTTTCTATACACTTGTGGCCATACCCCCAAACGAGTTTTAAAACATTTTTTCCCAGGTCAGTCCATCAGATAACTTCTGAAGTTAGCCATTTTGAAGCTCCATAGGGCAGCTTTCGATTTTGTATGCAACGGAAAAAAATTAAATTTAATTATACTTTTCTTATGTGTTCTACATTTTCAATACATCTTTAATTGTTCTGCGTTATTTAGATTAGAAATATAACTGTTTTTATTATTAAAATTTAAGTTTAAACATGCTGATCTATAAATAGAACCCTGGGCGTTTGTGGTAACTAATATCGTTTTTTCCCCTTTTCATTTCTTCCAGGATGTCTCGGCGAAAAGTGTTTTACATCGCCGAAGAAGCGTTAGAATATATGTTTTCTAAGGAAATTGAATCAGATATACTTGTTTTACCGCTTGACGTAGATAAATTAACAGATGAAGAGTGTTGATCAGATATTACGGCTATCATTTTTTCAAGCAATTTCTTAAGGGTAAACCCATACGATTCGGCTCTAAATTTGGAGCCATGTGGGGAGTGAGGGATTCTGTTATAATTTTGACTTATATTGTGGTAAGGGGAGTTTTGACAATACTCCTGAATATCAAATTAATCGTTTGGAACACCAGTGGTGAAAAAAATGCTACAACCAGTAAATGATCCTAATAACCACATCATATTTTTTGACAATTTTTTCCATTCTTATGATCTGCTGGTCGAATTAAAAACACAAGGTTTCAGAGCCATGGGAACAATTAGAAACAACAGAACTGCCCTTTAATGCCTGATAAGATACGAGTATTAGAAAAGAAAAATCTTGATACTTATGACTACTGTTTCGACGAAAGGAATGAAATAACTATAGTTAAATGGATGGATAACAAGTGTGTAACAACAGCAACAAACTTTGATTATATAGATCCTCTAACCCAAGTTTCAAAGCATCAAAAAGGTTTGAAAGAAAAATCCCAAATTTTGCAACCTCGTACTGTAGCCCAATATAACAAAAATATGGGTGGTGCTGACCAGCATGACTGACTCTTAGAAAAACAATCCATTCAAATCCGTTGAAAAAAAAAA
Source organism: Dolomedes plantarius (assembly GCA_907164885.2). Taxonomy (NCBI): domain Eukaryota; kingdom Metazoa; phylum Arthropoda; class Arachnida; order Araneae; family Dolomedidae; genus Dolomedes; species Dolomedes plantarius. The sequence continues at coordinate 145,696,676 of OU015501.1, forward strand.
TGGTACTGGCGATTCTTTACAAGAGTTATTGGCATGGCTGTCGTAAATAGGTATATTCTGTTTAATTTAACAAATTGCGAAAATAAAAGTATAAAAGACATTCGAAGATATATCGCCGTTGCGTTCCTCAAACGAGGAATAAAATCTAGGAAAAGATTTTAAAGACCCTTGATGATGTCATCGAGACCAAAAGTGATAGACTATGTTTTTCCTTTTACCTATAACATGGTCTTTGCTATCTAAACGCACAAAGAAGATGCCAATTTCAAAAATGTAAGGGAAGACCTCTTACGTTTTGTACAAAGCGCAATGTAACGCTTTGTGTGAAATGTTTTCCGTTATATCACACTTAAATATTGCAAATTTGCTCTATAAAAATGTAACTAAGTAAATTTAGATCAGTAAAATAAGATTTTTGCTTTAAATATCGTTAGTTAATTTTAATTTTGCGAAAACTTCATTTTTTAAAAAATAAATTCGTAATTTCCTAAATATAAGATCAGAGGAAAGTTACTTGCTCCTTTACTACCAGAAGCGCCCAGCGATCTATTTATAGATCAGCTGTTATCTCAACTGCTAATTACAATAAATGAGTAATACTTCATAATTACTCTATTTATGATGTATGAAATGTAATTTAAAAATATTTTTAAAAAATTCTCATTTAAAAAAATTTGGGCGTTAACGAGTTAAAAAACCGAAATCGCAAAATTCCATTGGAGAAGAGTCAGATAATTTTACAGGTATTTCATTAAAATTAAATAAATTTTATTCTTGTTTCTGATTCTTTCTTTGCTAGATTCTTTTTTTGCTAGCGGCAGTTGATTTAGAAGTGTGACTAGAGGCTTTGTCCATATGAAGCTCAACTTTATCAATGTCCTTTCCATATAAGTCTGGAATTTCTTCTTCAAAAATTGGTTATAAATATTCTGCTGGTAGTAGAGTGAATTAATTTTGGCTTTCCTTGAGAATTTTTTTATTTTTAATTTGTCGTTGTAACAAAATCCTACTACTATCATGAACACCTTTGAGAACTTTTCTGTACACTGACGTAGCCATATCCGTGCGATCATTCCCGTCAGTTGATCTTTTTTTTTACTACAGTCACTTAAATACACCCGATCTTTTTTTTACTACAGTCACTTAAATACACCCATGCCCCACCGATTGTTACCACAAATTTTCATTTTTCAGCAGCTAGGTGTTTTTCATATAATTTTCTATAATTTGTTTTTCTTTCAGCAATATGCTTTGGCAAACGCAGATGAACTTTAGGTTTGAACATCTTTTTTAACTTCAAATCTTTATGAATGATTTTACTTAGAGTGCCAGAAGACATTCCTAGTTTCGATGCAATCGATATTTGAGTCGGCGTATTTTCTTTTAGGATCAAAGATTTCCCTTTCTTGATATTTACCTTCGTTTGAACAGTCTTTGCATGAGGTTTCGTGGTCATGTTTTCATTTTTACTTTCAGTTAGACGTTTTTCCCTTTGAAATTTAATATATTATAAATACCCATTTTTGAAATGCCATAACCGTATTTTTTACACCGCTTTATAATTTGTTGATACCAATATTTCTCCCCAGAAAAAGCAGTTACGTAATCTGCGAGCCATCTATGAATTTTAGGAGCCATTTTCAAAATAAATCTTTTATTTTACTTTCCAATCAAAGCAAATAGCAGACGATTATTCTGAAGTTACCAAATTTGTATCTCAAAATGCAAACTCCAAAAACAAATTAGAAAATCGTTTCCATAAAGTGCGAACGACCTTCTGTATATATATGAATTGTGATAGTATTTTTTGTATTCTTTTTTTTGTATATTACTATAAGCCTTATTTTGCTAAAACATCTAAACATGTATTATTTTAAAATTAATTTCTGTGTATACTTTATAGAGAAATACTATTTAAATGAAACAGAATGAACCAATTGATAAATTCATGCAATCAAACAAAACGTAAGCAAGTGTTCCTAACATTGGATGAAAAGAAGGCTAATTTATATGTTGCATAATTATTTGTTCTACAATTATTTAAAAGTGCATTTAATTATCTTTACAAGAACGGGATATTTTCCATGAAGTATTTAGTACACAAAAGGAACAAAAATTTAAAGTCTTTTAAACTCAGTTATAAATGAAATGTACCAGTTTATAATGCTATACAATAAACGAATACTAGGAAATCTAACTGTTTAATGTATAAAACATAAAAGGTACTAACACACAAAAATATAAATAGCATAAAATACAGCAGAACATTCTTTATTCTTTTTACTTTTTACTATTCATTGAGGGCTTAAAATCGTATAAAATAGAAACCGTGTTAAGTTTTTATTTAAGTTGCAAATCTATGGAAATAAATCCTTTACTTAAATTGTTCAACAGTCTAGTAATGTATATGATCTGTAATTCTAAGCGAGACATTTATTTATAAATGTATGATGAGGCAACAGAAATTTTCTTTTTATTACTCTTTGTTATTCAACGTTTAGAAAAATTAAAACAATAGATTATTCATTAAAAAAATCTATGTAGTATTTTCAGCGGAATCTTATCTTTAATATATGGAGAAAAGTCTTTTTTTTACTTAAAGGCAATGTTTTTTTGTGATTTTAAACAACAGTATTAAAAGGAAATAATAAATACAAAGTTATGCAAATGTATTCCCCGATTCAGACGTAGTTGTAGGTTTTAAAGCTTTAATAAAATATTTTCATATACAATTGTTGATCGAAAATTTTTGTATTATCAAGGAATGTGTAGAAAAGCATGAATATTTGATTTTGAAAGATGACATTGCTGAAAAGCCAGATCATGTATTTTTCGCTTAAAACATATACAATGTTTGAACTTTGGAATAGAGAGAGAAAATCCGGTGAGAATGCAGTAAAGTTTTTGTATGTTTTGTAATTATTTTAATAAATTTTGCAACTTATAAGATATTTTCTGTTAAGTAATTTTTCAATGCTTTTTGTCAGATTGTTAGGATTTTTTTTATTTCATGAAGTTCCCCACACTTTCTCACCAAGAGATAATTTCAAGTATTATACTTATCTGGAAAAGTTGAAATCTAAATTTCTGTACTCATTAGATACAGATTTAAAGAAACATTATCTAAATACATTGAACCCAAAATACAATACTCTGATATCGAAGTTACAGTAACAATATGATATCATTTTCAAAAATAATCCTCAGCTATCATACTATCAGAGATTATGCCTAGTTTCTTCTTTTATATTTTATAATAGAATATAAAGTTGTTTCTTAATTTTTTCGCTAGAAATGTTTTTTTATGAGAATTTTTTTTTAAAAGTGTAACTTAAAGTAAAAGATATCATTCTTTAAAAATAGGAACATTTTAGTAGTGTTTGAATGGGGTAAAAAAATCAGTTTTTAAATTTGATTATCTGTGAAAGTAATAGCTATCATACAATTTAAGAGTCCTTAATTAGGTAATAGTTGTTCTACAATTTAAAGACAATCACTTCATTAGTTAATGCTTCACTTAATGGTAATTACTTTTAACTTAATTTTAAAACACAAGCAACAGAAATCTTATTCTTAATAAATCTGAAATAAAGGTACATTTTTAAATTTTTCGACTAATAAAATGTAAAAATGTGGTTTAAATACTGTGGCTGCAAATTCCCCAAATATATACGTGTAATATATAGTAATAATCAAGTGAAATAATTACAAAAATGTCTTCGAAAAAATTACTCAATATTTCTTGAAATTTTTCAATGCAGTACGAACTTTTAACTTTGATTTTTTAAAAATTCCCTCCTAGTTTATCTGCTCAAAAGTATTGAATTATTGGCTTAGTCATATGAACAAATAAAAGGGGTTTAAGTACATTTTAAAAATGAAGGAGGAATTGCATATGAAGAGAGGAAAAACTATTGATGTGATGAAAATTGCTTGCAACAATGAAGAGACAATGCGTCTGAAGAATGCAATGCCGAAATACTGAATTCAGTGTAGGATGAAACGTGATAAAAGGAGAACGGTGTTAGAAAAACGAAAGAAATGCTGTTTAAGGAGGAATTAAATATCTTACCGTGACTTACATTTCATCATCGAATAGGAACCGGTAAAAATGGGAATTAAAGGATTTAGTAATATTTATAAATTAAGAAAAAAATACAATGAAATGTAAATCTGAACGATGTTTGAAATAGACTGCTTCTTTCATTAATAGTAGTGTTCGTATGATTTCAAAATTAAATGCAAAGAGTGTGAAATGAAAGAAATTTTACAAACAAAACAAAAAGTGAATAGTTGAAGTTGTGCGAATTTGTAAATTCTAAAACTTGAGCATATTATTTTATGAATGAGATGTATAATCTTCAAAAAGCTTTCAATATTGTTTCAATCCTCTTTCATGTAAAAATATATTTAATACCTCTTTTGGAGAATTTTTAAACAAAATTGCATATACATTTGAGCAGAAATGTTTTCTTCTCGCTTTCGTTTTCCTTTTTGCATAAGATACTAAAAATAACCGTCTCTATAAAGTTCACAGTTTTTGAGTAAAATTAGGTAAATTTGAAATGATGAAGTTCCCTCAGATAATAATTTGAAGAAAATTGAAAGGAAGAGAATATAATACTATATGTTAATAATCCCATTAATTTTCTTTAGCAAAGTTAACGGTTTTATTTACTTCTAAAAAGCTATTTAAATTAAACTACAATAAGATAGGAAAAAAAGATAAGAATAAAGAGTGAATAAACAAAAAAAAATAAAATTAATTTACTTTTGTTGTAAAACTTATTTAGTATGTTCCCCGACCGCATACTATATTTGTATTTTCACAGTTGTTCCATATGTACAAAATTTACATCTCAAGAAATAACAAAGTTTTTTATTACAGAAATCAAACACCTGCATATAATTTATAAAAAAAGTTTTGATCAAAAAAGAATTGAAATTTGAAAAAAAATTTTTACTTAAATCATAGTTACAAACATTTATTTTAAAACACTCATTGTAGTTTTGTTAATAATTTTTAACATTTTATGGAGTCAATCTTTTGCTGAAAAATATAGATTTTTTTCTAATCTTTGTATTCTTTTTCATACTATTTAGTACCTGTCACTTATATTAGAAATTGTTCGAATGATTTTTTTCTGTATACCAGATGAATAATAAGCGATGTACAGATTTAAATATGTTTTTGTACAGCAGAGATCTGTACAAATTTCATTAATCATATTTTATGCAATATATCATCAGTTTACTGAGAACTGTGATACAAAGAAAAAAAAATTGTTGAAAATATTTATCATTAATTTTCCGAGAAGTTATTTCTATTTCCTTTTCTAAATTTGCAAAAAAATTATATGCAATTTTGACAAAATTCTGCTTTCCTCGCTTTTACAATTTTTCCTTTTTCCTTTTTCTCTAATGACAGATGTTATAAACATTTGAACAAAAGCCCTATGTGAATACTACAGTTATACTTTTGAGTTTTACTATATAAAATATCAACTAATGCATATTTCTGTACATAATGGGAATTTTTTTGGTCTTTTCGGGGAAAAAATTATTTTCAATAGAAACGGTAATATCCATTCATTCTTCTAACGTAAATATAGTAATAATAAATTTACTTCTTTCAAATTGGAATTTCAATTCGAAGCTGCAGCTTTGTATAGTGGTTAACGTCACAAAATTCCACAAATTTGTCTTGGTTTCAAATTCCGGCTAAGACACGGGCGTTTCTGCCCCCCCCCCTCCTAGTTACATATGTCTTCTATATGTCATTTGGTTATGAGAGAAATGGTTATTGATATGCATATTATTTTTCACTTACTTTATATATTTATTATTCCATAAATCTATTTCGATATTACGTAGTGCTTCATCTTTATGATCTAGTCCCAAACTTCCAACATCAAAATGTATCTAGAATTGCGTATCTTATTTGTTTAATTATTAGGTTCAGTTGAAATATACCTATGAAAACATTTAGATTCCAAATCCTTCGTTGATTCCGTAGAGGTAATCCATAATAAACGTAAATATTGATAGTATTTCTATCCAGATATTTTACAAAAGCAATTTTACCTTAATTTTATAAATCTAAACGCGGAGCAAAGTATACTTTATGGGATTTCTGATATAATGCATTGTATATCTAATTAAATAACAAAACTTTTAAAGGAAAGTTCTTGTAAATAATTTTATGGAATTTTCAATCTTTAACAATAACGATATATTCTTTGATTTTTGTTTACGCATAGCAGGTGGAATTATGAAAAATGCATGGCACATTTTCCCATTTATTGGAAAATTGAGTTAAAATCTATCTTTCTATTTATTTATTTATTTCTTTTTCCAAAAGAAAGGCAAAATATGACTAATATAAACATTTAAAATAGTAACAAATATTTCTATTTGGTTATTTAAGGTAAAATTATAATGCTATGTTTTTTCACAGGACAAAAGGAGAAATATTTTAGTTTGGGATATCATGCCCAGTGGATATCCCAAAAAATTTTTGTTTGGAAATGATTTCTAAGTAAAAACAAACTGAAAAAAGATGAAAAGTTTCTAGAAAAAATCCTTAATCTTATTTAATTAACATTACATATTAAAAATTATTTTTAAGTGTTTGACATGGTGCTTACACTGCTAAAATATTAATAGTATACAATCACTACTCCTAACATGCCCTTTTCAAACCAAAGAAAAGAACTTTTAAAACAGATTAGGAAGAATAATGAGATGATAAAACATAAATGATTCATTAACTGTATTGCTTCTAAACATTAATTTTTCAGTTATTGTTAAGAGTCATAAAATTTGCATTTTAGCTAAATAATGTTACTATAAACCGTTATAAAACATAATAACTTATTCTTAACAAAATTTCATGAAAATATTTACTCAATTAAGTATGCTTTCTTTAGTTAAATTATGTTCTTATTTATTTCATTTAAAGAAACCCTTAACATATAGGAAATATTTAATATCATACTAAATTTAATATGATAAATATTTTATTTTACATTTCAAGCAAAGAATATTGCAGCCTTCACTACGATAGAAATTTAGAAAAACATGACACATGTAAGGAAAGTTTTTATATATTTTCCATCCAAATATTATTAAGTTATTAATTTTTTTCACTCATAATTGCATTTTATAGGAAAATTTTCTTTCTAAATCGATCTGTTAACAGTTCTCCCATGGTATACAAGCTGACTTCTTAAACTCTTTTTTGAAATCCTGACGAAAGAGATAAAGTATCTTTTTCCCTTATTTTCTATATTAATTTGTAATTTTGTCAGCTAGTTCTACACCAAAACATAAGAAAAATAAATTTGCAAAAGAGCTAATAAAAGGTTTTTGTAGTATATGAAGTAATATAAGTTTACCCATAATAGGATTTCTGAAAATAAGAAATTTAATATTTTATAAATTGCTATGACTGATATATTTTTTACAAATGCAAATCAAGAATATAATGGTTGAGGAAAAATATGTCCGTCGACTAAAATACACTGATTAGACATTGGAAAATAATTCGTTTACTGATTCTCACATTTCTCATAAGTTATTTATCCTCTTCCTCTAATATCTTTCCCAAAAATAAAATTTTTAACATGAAAAGCAAAAGGTTTATTATCGAAAAAAGAATTTAAATACTAAAGAGACGTTAATATGATCAAATTAAGAATAAAGTATGTTGATATCTATATTTATTTTGTATTCATATCTAAAGAAATTTAAAAATATATTTGTGATTATGTGAGTCAAACTCCTATGAGCTCAATTTAAACCATTTCTGATTTATAATGCTGCGCATTTAGTAAACTCCCTTTAAGTTGAATATCATAGCCAGTTCAGTACATTTTACATATATCTTTGCAATTGTAATTTTTGACAAGCATCAGCATATTAAAATAAAATAAAGGTGTTAAGGACAAAAGGATTGGTAGTAATTTATTGTTAGTAACGTTGTCAAATTTTTTCATTTTTCGGATACTGGGACGCATTACATATTCAAAGTAAATTCATCGATAAAATTCATTATAAGCGTCAAACTAGAATACATGAAATATGAGATTTGCAAAAGAATAAATTTCTCTCTGTGGATGTAAAATCAAAAGTTATACATATTGAATAAAAAGGGTACAAACATAAAACATATCGAAAATATAATCCCTTGTTTTTCTTTCTTTCATTTGAAATTCAAAAATAATTAGCGTATTTGCAAGTACAGAAAAAAGCAAGTTTCAGATTTAACGTTTAATAATGTTTTCTATAATCCGCTTGCTGAAATACTTACCACTGGGCATGATATCCCAAACTGAAATATTTCTCCTTTTTCTTATATACAAATCGTTAAGAGCAGGTGTCGAGAAATAATGGTTGTAATTTTAGCAATTATAGTGTTTTCCGAGTTCTTCATCTACTAACTTTTGATTTATGTCTTTCATAAATGAAAATTTTACACCATTCCACTGCGAATAATTAAGCTTTATGTTCTGAACTTTAATATATGCGCTTTTGTCTCCCTTGGTAGTTGTAAGATAATGTCGTCAGTGATATGACTTGTGGTAAAAAGAAGTAGTTTTTAATCGTCTAGAATTTTGTTTCCAGAAAATGCTTAAAAGGAAGTAATTTAATGACACCATTTTCCCTCTCTTCAACTTAAAAGGAAGAGCTTAATGTAACGTAAAATGGAGACCGTTATTGAATAAAATATAATAACAAAGCAATTAGACACGAAAAGTTCTTAGTAGTAGAAAAATATTAAAAAATAAGTTATTAATATTTAATTACACTCGTATGTACTTTGAAATATTTTATTAATAAACGCTTAAAGTACAATTCATTGACATAAGTATTATAATATATTTATTATATTTTCTTTAGTGAAGTGAAAAATATTTAAATGTAATATACAAATATTTTCCATAAAAACATTTCATTTACATAAATAACTTTAAGGTGATATAAGGATGGAAAGCGTATGAATATATTTTTAACATAAAAATATTAATGCTAATAAGAACTAGAAATAATGTATTCAATTATGACTATCATTAAATCAAATTTGTGAAGTACAGGGTGGTCATAATTAAAGTTCCACTTTGAAATGGTCATAAAAGGAAAACTGCTGGACCAAATGTTACCAAACTTGGTAATAGTGTAAAGGAGGTCATGGAATTTCTTTTCCACCAAAAAAAGTTCAAAAACTCACTACCAGGGGGGAAATGGTGCTGTATGCAATATTGCTAAACAAAATAAGGGTCGGAATCTAACTTAACCTTTTGTTACACGGATTTAACATTTTGTATAACCTTAACAAACATTGACCTAAACAAAATTACTATTTAAAGTGTGCGCATTCCGGAAATCGTTTTCTCACAGATTGCTAATTTGTGAATTTTGAAGCCTGAATTCGGCCCTCAGACATGAAGATATCGGTTTAAAAATTTTTTAATCGTTTCTAAAACGAAACTGTTTGTTGGGGGTCATGCAAAACCGCTATGGCTTGTAATTGGCTTACGGCAGGAAGAAGCAAATGATTTATGCAGATGCGTTTTACACGTCATTTGATTTTCCAGATAAAAGTGAGCCTGTTTGTCAGAGTTTTCATTGTTATAAATCGACAAAGTCTCTAACCATGCAAGGTAGCGCTTTTCTCGCTAAATGTTATTATGAATGCGATAGCAATGAACGGAGTGCTTTGCAAAGGTATCGTTCAGTAAGAGGAATACGCCGAGGGCCAATGACACCGCAGAGCTTGAGGAAAATTATGGCAAAGTTTGAAGCCGCGGGTTTGCTATCAGTTGCACCTGGGAGGGGAAGGAAACCTGCTTCTGTGGAAACCCAGGAGGCTGTTGCATTAGCAATGGAGGAAGCAACAATGGAAAGCACACATGGTACGTGCAGCGTACGTGCTGTCGCACGTCGAATGGATGTACCATGGAGTACGGTTTATAAAATTTCTGTAAAGTGCTGCAGTTCTACCCATACAAAATAAAACATGTTCAAGAACTTAAACGTAACAATCCTGCTGCAAGGGAATCTTTCGCTTTCGAATTCCTTGGACGGATTGAAATGGACGGACATTGGCCATGGAACATTTGTGGACAGATGAGGCCCATTTTTACCGAAATGGCGATGTCAACACCCATAATTGCAGGATTTAGGCCAAACAAACCCCTCATGTTATCTACCCAGTTCCATTACATTATACTAATGTCAACGTATGGTGTGGTATGACAGCTAGTTTCATAATTGGACCATTTTTTTTTTAAGAGCAGTCGATAGCTGGACCTGTTAGATGCACTGTGACTGCAGCTCGCTTAGAGTCAATGTTAAGATGTTTCGTGATACCTGAACTCCAGAAACGTGGCATTTTAGACACCGTGATTTTTATGCAGTACGGGGCCCCACTGCACATTGGTACATGTGTCGCACTGTTACTTAAGCATCATTTCACGGATGAACGGATTATAGGCCGAAACTTCCCCACAAAATGACCAATCCGGTAACCAGACCTCAACCCCTGTGACTTCTGGCTATGGGGTTATCTCAAAAGCAATGTTTATAGCGATTATCTAAACAATTTGGTGGAATTGAAAAATGCGATACACCGACATGTCCGTAACATTCCTCCTGATATGCGAAGAGCTACTATTGAGAATGCAGTAATGCGATTTAACTTGCTTTTAGAAAATGGTGGACGCCACACTGAACATGGTATGTAACACGTTTCAGAAACGATTAAATACATTTTAAACCGATGTTTTCATGTCTTATTTCGTTTAACAATATTACATACAGTGCCATTTCCCCCCTGGTGGTGAGTTTTTGAACTTTTTTTGGTGGAAAAGAAATTCCCATGAACTCCTTTAAACTATTACCAAGTTTGATAACATTTGTTCCAGTAGTTTTCATTTTATGACCATTTCAATGTGGAACTTTAATTATAACCACCCTGTATAATGATAACAATGCAATTTGGTGCAAATAGCTCTATGGAAAAAAATGGTTCAGTAAAAAAAAATGTATTTTTTTAGTTCAGGGTACTTTAATCAAGACTATTATTATTTTTTTTTATATTAGAAATTTATACATCGATGAAAGGGTAAATGTAAGGCACAATGGAGAATTAACTTTTCAAAATAATATTTAGCTGACAAAAAAGATTTAAGTAACTCAGTTTTTTTACCATTTTATACATTTGTTTATCTCCGATTTTCTTTCAGCACCAAACGTCGAGAAAAATAAGTAAATTTTCTTTCTTAGAATGTGAAAAATGATTCAAATAAAACGATAGTGTTCATTTTTATTATCTGATGCAGCTTTGAATGTTATAAGAGCTAATATAAATCAATTTTAAACTACACCTTACAAATTGCTCATCATGTTTCAATTAAACTTCCATTTTCAATGTTTCTTCCTTCAGCATAATATAATTATTTCAAGTTTCCGGCCCATTCAGAACATCATTTAAATTCTATAGCTTAACTCAAATTCTGTATCATGTTATAACAACTTAATTTGTACTTTCTTCTAAAAAAGCATCCATTTAGAAGACAAAACATTTTTTTCTAACAGATTTCTTAATCCTTTCAGGGGCAACAACCTCCACCGTTTGCACCGTGCAGATTTTTCCCCTATTGTTTTTAACATAAACAATCTTGAAAAATTTTCAAATTAAAGGTTGAAAAATATTTTACCTCTTTAAACTGATAACAGATGGCAGTAATAGTCCTTTTCTGCTCAAAAACTGGAATACATTGAATACAAGTGAAAAAAGACTAAATTTGGGCGTTTGCACAGTGCAAATGGCGCCCCTCAAAGGGTTAATGTGCACCAAGTCCCAAGACGACCACCCTGCAAAATTTCAGCTTCAACCATAAATTTCAGCTCCGAAATTTAGGGTTTCGGAGATACAGTGATCAGTGAGTGTTATTTGCCTTTTGTATATTGAAATATCACTGTAGATTTCTCGAGGGGGGGGGGGAATTTTTGCGTTTCTCTAGTACATCTGTGCACAATACAGATTTTAAATACCATTGTAAAACAATGGGAATTAAACTCTCGATAATTTTCTAACCACAGATAAGCAATTTTCAATCCTGTTTGATATAAACATTGAGGCATTTTTTCATCTTCAAGCACTCCAAATTTTGTTCCTCAATTCATGATAGATGCCTTTCCGCTGTAGTCTGGATGTTATCTGTCTGGATTATAGTCTGGATTTTTATTAGAGACTGCACTTTGAAAGACTCTAATAAAAATTTGGGAAATTCCATAATTATTAAAATTATTATTATTTAAATTTATTCAATTTTAATTAATAAAAAAACAATCCTCACTTATCGTACCACTATATTATTTCAAATACAACTTAACATTATACTATTTTAAAAAAAAAAATTAAGAATTTTAATTCATTAATTTATAATCATAGAACTTAATTCAAATACATAATTTAAATTTTAATTCTCAATCGAAAGAAATAGAAATCATTATAGTACAATATAAGAACCATGCTGGCCATTAGCATTTGAGGATCCGACAGTAAAAAGATGTCAGGAACATTTGATTATACTCTGTGATCGAGAGACCGAGCAGTTAAAATGGTTAAAGATATTTGGTACTTTATTTAGTAAGGATACTGTAGTAATAAATGTTTGAACGCCTGCCCACTGGATAATATTCAAACATACTGTTATTCGTTGTAACTAAAGACGAAATCGGACAGTACTTTTTGTTGTCTCAGATACTTTTCCTTCGTTTATAGAAAAGAGTCATAAAACAAATAAATTATATATATATATATATACATATATGAAATGACCCGAATTGGGTCATCTCTTGAAGAAACACCATCGAGTCCGAAATAATGAAAGTTTGAATCATGAAGAAAATAATTTATTCCACGAGAACAGCGACATGACATCTTATTCGCATCGAGCTAGCCCAGCGTCTATCTTAAGTGCGCCAAAAATACAATTAGCTCAGGGATTTTGCCAGAATTGGCGGAAGAAGCTAGTGTGTGGAAAAGCGAGGCATTTACGCCAAAGAGAAGAAAGAGGGGTTACCAGAACAGAGATAAAGTTCAGAATGAGCAATTATAGGTAGTTAGTAATATCATAACTAACACTAACACTAACACACACACACACACATATATATATATATATATATATATATATATTTATATATACATGTATACATATATATATATATATGTGTATGCATATATATATATATATATATATATATATATATATATATATACACTCTTATAAAAAAGAAAGAGCGATGACGCAGGTTAAAAATAATTTTAATGGACATTTCTCAAACAGTTTAACTGATAGTGATTTATCTAAAATGAGCTCAATTAATTCTTATTTATTGCAATCGCGTTTAAAGTGACATTTATATCTATTGCAGAAAATCTTGACAAAGCACTTACGTGAATGAAAAGATAATGTATTTATGATCATTTCGTGGCTTGTTGCGTTTACGGTAGACGTGAAGTGTCACATTAAGTTCTGGTCCCAGCTAATATGTCAGAGAGCCTTTGTTATCATCTCGCGATAAGATATTTTGTCACGGTCTCTTAGAGTATAATCAAATTCTCATTGACTTGTTGTATTAGATTATTTATGTAAATGCAATCGAGAGAAAAAAAAAAAAAGAGTCAAAATTTTCTAGATAAGGACACTGTATTTATTTAGAGCATTTTACTTGGAGAATAATTTTTGCAGTTTCAAAGTTTGAGGATATTTTTAAATTAAACGCATATAATTAAAGCGAAGAAAAATAAAGGGATATTACGATATTTTGAAAAGTTTTGAAATAAATTATACATATATGTATTTGAGACAGATACATATCTTTTATAAAACTAACCCTCAAAAATTATTTTTTGTACCAAGATCGCAGAGTTAAATATTTATCCATCAATTTATAATTGGCAGAAGTATAACATCATTTTATGTAAATATATATATATATATCAAGAGTGAGAGAGGGCTTACGTAAAACGCCATTTTACGATAATCATTATACAAGTATCCCAATAATAGAATTAAAACAAATTTACACGCTGTTATTAAAAGAGGTGTTAGAATGATTTTTATCGCAGCTTTTATAAAATACATTTTATTTTTTTCAAATGCATCTAAATTATGAAAGAAGAAAAGATAGCTTTTAAAACTGTCGCTTATTTGCATACTGTAAAAGAAAATGGTGGTTATCTACAACTTCAGATATTTACCTTCACTTTCGCTCATGTATAGCGTTTCATCCAAGCGTACAATACTTAAAGCAATGCCTATTATAGATGTCGTAGGCCGAAAATAGCGGAAAGCGAGCGGAAAAGTTGTAGAAGTCTCTTTTTCCTTTCTGTTAGTGCATTTCTCGTGTTTACGAAAGGAAAAATGGTGTTACAGTGGAAGCATTAATTTAGAGAATGGTCTGTAATTCTCAGAATTAGTCTCGCAGAGCATGGAAACGTAAAAACGATAAAAATAATGTAATAAGCAAATGGGTTCTTTGATTGCACTTAAGTACGGAAAAAGCATTTTACTTTAAAACGTTTACTAATCTGTTCGTATTTTCTACATGCATGTAGCAATTAAAAAAAGATTATACCATTGTAACAAAGAGGATTAATTTATGTTTCCAACCTAAGTAATTTAAATAGAAACTTTAAAAAACAAAAACGGTCACTTTCCAGATGGTAATTATTATTGAATCAAAATTTAGATACGTCATTTTTGAGAATGGTATATCTTGTGTAAAATAATTCATTCAAGAATTTAAAATTCTTATTTTTTACGGAAGTTTTCAACATTGAACGATAATGCATTTTTGTTTTAATGAATACGGAAATATGCTGTATTTCACTGCATTAATTTAAATATATTAATATCCAATTCAGTTCAAACAGTAATATTAGCATGTTGATATTGCATTTATCAGTGTTCATTCCTCTGAAATTCATTACTGTTATTTTATTAAACAAACATCAATATACTTTCTTTAAAAAAGTAATTAATTATCATTGTTCTGCATGCTTATTCTAAGGGTAATGGAAACCCATATGTTAATAAGAGACATTTAATTTATTAAATTTTATTATACACACACACATATATGTATATATACAATGGTATTTCGGTATTCGATGTTAATTAGTTACAGAATGACACGAAGAGTAGCGAAAAGGAAGATTATTTCACAAATTTTTCTCATGAAGTGTAAGGTAAACTGAACTAATCCGTTACTGAACTCCAGAAATTTCACATTTTACTTGGCAACTGATAAACTAATGGTTTGTTTTTTGTTACAAAATGTGAAAACTAGGCAAACGTAATTAAAATATAATTATATAAAATAAAATAACACTTAAATTCACTTAACATGTACTGATAGCAGTTCATAACCTAATGGGATGGTGTAGAAATGCTTTGCCTGGAAGGGGAGATCCCTTCCAATAAAACAACATTCACTCTAACAGGGATGTGTATTTTCTGTCTACCAAAGTACTTTGCAACAGTCTCAGGTATAGGGAGTTTCACTAGAAACCTCTCAAGAGAAACTTTGTTCTCTCTACGTTTCAAACTCCACATTTCGGATTGTAAGAGCATTGTCAGGGGCTACGTTTCAACAAAATTTTGTAGTTCAACCCTTTTAGAATACATTTATTGTAACACAGTAGTTCCCCTATCTATATCTCTTGCTGGTCCCTTTGAAGTTCCTGCATGTCCTAAGTGTTGCGCTTTTGTGTGTGATCGTCCTCTAACTCTTTGTTTACCTCTATCTTTCACTTCAAGACTCATGTATTTTCCCTCAGACATGATATTCTTCGCTGTTAGTACAGTCTCAAAGCCTGCAAAGTCCTTCTAAGTTACCCCATCTTTGCTCTGCAGCAAATTCTGCAAGCTCAGAATGAAAAAAAAGAGTATGACGACTGAAAAAAAGAGTGTGAGACCGACGCGAGACTAACGCGTCGGTCATTGATTTATCAAGAGAGACAGGTTTGCCTCATGCAGGTTTTGTGTGACGAGTACCGATCTTGACAAGTACCGGGGTATGGTTGTATATATATGTCAAAACATAACTGAACTGTCAAAATATAGTTGAGAAGTACGGGGAAAGGGGGTTTAAAACAATAAGAATCTAACATTTCATTTACAAAGCGCGCGTATTTTTCAATGGGGAATGATCCTTTAAAAGCGACTTTGAGCGGAAAGCGAAGAATTCTAGGCGAGAGGATTTATTTTTAGAAGTGTAAAGGTTTTAGGGGCGAAGTTAAAAATGCACGATCAGCAATATTGAGGGTCCAGATGACCAAGGCTGAGGTCTGCACATGAGCCGTGCAGCAGGAGCTCGGAGGAAGTTAAGTTTTGGCGGTAGATTGCGTACGATTTTCGTTGAGAGCGGAAGCTCGCGGCAGTCGTGTCGGGTAGGTCGACAAAATGGCTACGTGAAATAGATTACCCTGGAGCATAGTTACTTCAAGAACGCAATAAATAAGGATTTAAAAAGTAGTTGAATTTCTTGTGAACCATTCCCTATCCATTCGCCCAACTAATTAAGGAATATGACGACTGCAGGAATAATATTTAAACACGGGAGCAAAACATGTTCCGTGTCATATATATATATATATATATATATATATATATATATATATATATATATATATATATATATATATATATATATATATATAAATCATCTTGTATAACATAAAATAGGTCGTATTAAGTAAAAAATGGCATCAGATTTCAAATTTTTCCTTTTTATTAGGAATAAGAGGAATATAGAATTTTTATACATAGCAAACGCAGTTTTAGAAGGTAATCAAAAACCTATGAAATCCTTTATAATTGTTCCTGGCTATCAAACAACTGTGAAAATAAGAAAACGACACAAATTTGCTTTATGATAATTATAGCAAATATCTCTCTTCTCGTTTAACCAAGCTAATGGCAATACATGTAACATTAATAAATTATAACTTATATAAAATATAGTTTTAAGCAAATAAGTGATAGTTGTTATTCTAAGTTTCAATGATATTTTTGAACTAAAATTACTCTATTAATATTTTTAATCCATATTCAGCAAATATCCACTATAGACACTCATAACCATAGATAGATATCTCCCAATCAGTAAGATAATATCTGTCTGTATCTATACATATGTATACAATGACTTTTAATATTTTATTCTTCTGACATCCACTTGACAGCATTGCAACGTCCGACTTCTAGACCAGGTAGCAAATCATAGATTTTCAAATTTGCACATATCGTTTTCGAATCATTGAAGCGAGAATGTATGATTTGATGTAATTTCAAATATCAGCAATTAAACAATATTTATTCAATAATAATCTCAATCCACACTGTTAGAACCTTATTAATATATCGAGGTTGCAAAATAAAAAAAAACGATGTGTCTAAAAAGAATCTAGATTTGCATCGTAAGTAAATTTGAAGTACAATGAAACTGATATAGCTAGACACCCCTTCAAACGGCCACGTTTTTACAGAGCCATTACTGGCCACCATAGAGTAATCCACTCCTATTAAAAGGCCACTCCTCCAAACGGCCACTTTTTTCGGAACCATGATTGGCTGCCATAGAGAGGTTTCACTGTATATAAATCTAACAAGAAAATAAAAGTATATTAAAAAATACAGAAATTTTTCTTATCTAAATAATGTTTTCTCAGGATAAGCTGAAGAAATTATCATATTTATTGCCCTTTTACATGTCATTGTTTACCGAATGTATTCATTTTAGTCACTCCTTTCAAATTGCTTGCAAGATATAAAAATGCTATTTAGGCGTATGTATAAATGTTACGTGATCTTGCAAATAGATAGGAATTTGACCTCGATCAAATCTTTCACGAAAGACATAATATTTGTTTTTTTATTTAGTTGCCTTTTTTGAAATTCCAACAATGACTTAGTACAATGTCTAATGCTGAACTTCGAGGTTTTTTTAAATGTGAACGTGTACTGAAGCATATACGTGTAAGACAGATTTAAGAAAAACAGCATCGGTAATACAGATATCAAAAGCTGAGAAAGTTTTTGGAAAAAAATTGAACGCAAAAAAACCTGTTTTGTCACTATTTCAACATTTTGTATCATTGTAATATGTATTAATTTGGCTATATATATTAGTAAAATAATATGTTCTTATTAAAGGAGCAATCACGTGATATTATTTTTTCACTGTATCGATGCTTATTTGATTTGATTTTAACAAAGAAATTATTTTTCTAAAATGACATCTTCCTTCATGGGCTACATTATAAGTGAAACACAAAGAAATGTACATGATCTTTTTTGTTTTTCTGTATACATGCTGATAATGCCTTACCCGATATAATCTTATAGATGCATTTTAATATTCTGTTTATTATTCCCTATAAGAACTTAACGCTTAAGCGGCAAATTTCAGTTTGGACATGAATAATTTTTAAGTTATTCTACATTTAAGTTAATACCTCAGATATTATAATTCTATAGGGGGATTCACTCGAGACAAGCCCTAGATATTCTGTAATAAATCTCTCTAGAACGAAGCAATCTGAACGAAATAACGTACAATGTGCTCCTAGTAGATCGTTCATCTATTACACAGTTCTCAGATGAGGCGTGGTTTTATCTGTCGGGTTGTGTTAACTTGCAAAACACCTGTATAAGGGCCACTGAAATTCACTTTACCAATCACCAAAGTCCTCTCCATGATAAAATAAAATGGTGTGTGGTACACGATGTATCGGCTGTACATTATAGGTCCCATTTTCTCTAACACGGGTGTGTACTTGAGCAGTTTCGAACAGTTCGTGAATGAACTGGATGATTGTGAGTTAACGGAGGTTACATCGAGCAAGATGGAGCAACGTGTCACACATCGGCAAGGAACGTGACGGAAATTGAGTCTCTCATAGGCAACAGGGTCATTTCAAAGGGGCTTTGGCCCCCACGGTCACCGGATCTGTCTTTGAGAAAAAAATCTATCAAAACAAGTCTCGCACTGTGGAAGATTTAAAGGAAAACATCCAACATTATATTGCTGCTATCCCCCTCAATAACCCTGCTAATATCTTCAGGAATATGAAGCACCGTGTGTAAACGTGTCTGGCGGAAAACGGAGATCACTTCCAGCATCGCATATATTGCAATCGATTACACAATATCGATTACGTTAAGGTATGAAGCGTATTTTTTTTGATTCACATTACCTCGTTCTAAACATATTTATTACAGAATATTCGGGCCTCTTTCGAGGGAATCCCTCTATATAACACGTTTCTACGATCGTTAAAATCTCTATTGCATTCCAATTTGAAATGTTCTACCATTTGCGCATTGCAGTTTTAGAAGATCTTTCGAAAACTCTACAATCTTTTAAGAAGATCTTTAGAGCTTCTTTAGGTCGGCTTGTTACAAGTCTTCATGAGTAAATGATTTTCCAAATCTGGTGTTTCATGAATTCACAATATACAGATATTTGACGGAGAATATCATTGTGTACAGGAACATCGCTTTAGTATCTTGCGTAAGGTTGTGAGTTTTATGTTAATAATGGGAAATAAATAATTTGTTTCAGCCACAAGAATAGTCGAGTAATTAGATTAAGGAGGGAACTTCCTTTTGTCATCTATAATTAATTTCGTACTCCTAAGATGATTAACCGCTAAAGTGTTCCTTATACACCATTTTATGTATTCGTAGATCATCTTTTTTAATAATTTTTAGTTTCAAAATACTAAGGTTATGAATAAAGTGATAAAATTTATGTCTTTAACAACAGGGAGTTTTCTAATCAGATTTAGCTATTCAGCAATTTAAATAATATTTTATTTTATATGGCATATTTTAGAAACTTATTTTATACATTTCTATCTTTCAAAACTTTTTATTTTACAGATGCTGAATCTAATCCACTAAAACACATTGACTTAACATTTGAAAATTAATTTCTAGACTGATTTCCAATCCAGACTTACAGCAGGAAGATTGCACATTAAGAAAATAATATATATTTTACCAAGAATATACACTTCAACATATACTGTAGTACAAATATATATGTCTCCGATCCCACTTAAAAGTAAATACTTCGGACACAGTACAAATAATCTACATAATCAAGTTTATATACAAAAAATAGGTTTTCTCATTTTTTATATTTCAAATTCTTGTTTCTTTCCATTTTGTCTTTTAAAGTAAAACAGAACTGTTTAAAATTCATTATCTATGTCATATGACGAAATCCAATGTAACCATCAAATAGGATTTAATCATTCCTTTACACCGAAAAACATCAAATAATATACATTTTATTCATAGGTATGCAAAATTTTAACTTTTAATTTAATTGAACACACACTGTTATAAATATAAGAAATTGTTTAAACAATGAGAAATTATCATGGAATATTTACAAAAAAGAATGGGTTTTAAACAACAGAAATAAATTTTAAAAAACTCTTCCGATAATTTTTCTGCAAAAATAACCTAACAAGTGAAATAAAGGCAAATTTTAATATCTAAATAATTGTTCCGTTACCATAATTACATAATATATTATTCCAAGCTTTAAAAGCTCCAAATAACCATTTTGAAAGAGTGACGAATGCTGCCATGAAATGAGCGATAGAGCTCCCCATTTAACGATCAATGTCTAGTGATCGATTTTATATATTCTAGCCTCGCTATTGCACGGTATCCTTCTTTTAGTCGTGATTCACTATCATTTCTTAAACGCTCCATCCTAGGGGAGAATCTATCGAGTACGCTATTCTTCTCTGGATTTCACAGATAGAATTGACATAGACATAAAACGAGGTATATATAGTCGGATTTTTAGAAATTATAATTTCAAATTTAAATTTTGACTCTGCATGCAATGCAAGAATGTCCGATATTAAAAAAAATTACCTACCTCTCTCATATTTGTAGTTATGTTTTTTATGAATAATTTATTTTTCAACATTTAAGTTGCATATTTATGCAGATATTTGATTCTTTTTTCCTCTATAGGTTACCTACTGCCCTTTACCAGCTGTATTAACTGAGCTCTTTTGAATACCGATAAACAAGTATCCCCGGTTACTTTAAAATACACAGAAAAAATGAATACGAACACTTAAAATTTATGTTAATGAGAAACCTTTGACATTTGTAAAGGAAAATAGTTCTGATATAAAATAGTTTTTGGTTAGACGATTTCGTACTTTATTTCATCCAGCAGAACTCTCTTTTTGTATATATATATATATATATATATATATATATATATATATATATATATATATATATATATATATATATATATATATATATATATATATATATATATATATGTATGTATATATATATATATATATATATATATATATATATATATATATATATATATATATATATATATATATATATTTATATATATATATATATATATATATATATATATATATATATATATATATATATATATATATATATATATATATATATGTATATATATAGGCACGTTGGAGAGAAAAGGACACTTCCAGAAGGACGGAGGAATCAGCTTCACGTCTGAAGTATTTTATTACAAGGTAGTTTCTCGCTGGATATCCGTACATCAAACATTTCTACAGATCACACATTTCGGGTAAAATCCCGGCAGCGCAACGCTGCGAAGATATGGAAGGAGAGCTCAAACTCACGTCATGTTAGGCTTGAATACGAACAAACAAAGCCGCCAAACCCCCAGGTTCACGCCCTGAGTACGAGCGCGCTGGACTTTTAATTGGTTAAAAATTGACACCTGACTTTAACGCGTCATATGGAGTGATGGTTTTCGAATGTTCCACAACATTCGATCTTATATAACTATTGGCTGCACGTGGCTTTTAGGGGAAAACTAATAGCTTAATTTCGTATATTTAGATCAAAATCAAATTGAAGGATAATGTTCTGTTGCGGTAAGACAAAGTTAATGAAGGGGAACGTTATTGTTTAATATATATATATATATATATATATATATATATATATATATATATATATATATATATATAGGCATAGCATAAGGGTTCATCGTTAAAATTTTATTAGATATATATCTTAATTTTTCCTTGACTACTCAGCTAGTGTAAAATGTTATCCAAAAGTTTTCAAGCTGTAACGAGAGTAAACGATAAATATTGACAAGATGATTGCATCTGATTTTTAATTTCAGATTTAGACTGACAAGTTAAACACCGATAACTTAAAACGGTTTTCTTTATCCCGATGTTATGTCTTACCTCGCAACTGCGAAATGTGCATTAGTGGAGACAATTGACTTTAAAATAAATCGATAAAATATGCTTTCAACTCAGGGGACACGCAATGTCATTCTTCCTCATCCTTCGTTGCAGACAATTCGCTTTATATTCATTATATGAGTGGGAAACGATATATCCTTTCATTTATATTGGGCTGGAAATAATGAACTACAAATGTTAAACAAATGGTTATTACAGTTGTGAATCGAGCTAGAACTATATGTATATGAAATCATGACATACACATGGAATGTTAAGAAATTCCAAACGAAAAATACCGTTTCGATAAATTCTTTGTTTTCAAGTGATAGTAACAAATATTCATTATTATATATCGTTAATTTTGTCGGCCTATTAAGCTAGATACTTGGATCTTGTTTAAATTCTTTGTATGTGTTTAAGTAACTTATTTTATTTTATATTTTAATGTCTAGAATCAATAGACTAATAGATTAATTAATATTAAGACTGTATTTATAGAGTTAATATGTGAAATAATGTAGCGATGATTACGATTAGAGTAAGACTTGAGTTTGATACAAATTTTTATTCAAAGCGCACTAAAAACATTTTGACAGCAAAGCTTCATGATTTAGAAAGTAGTATATTTTAAAGCAAATAGTGTATTTATATAATTTAAAGGTATTTCCATTCATACTTATATCGACACATGTTAATTTAAAATTGATAAATATTTAATACAATAGTATTACATTCTGACGTAAGAATTGTAGAAAACATAAAATGCGATAGCTCAAAGTCATGGGGATATTCAGTTACGATTAAACATATTGTAAATACTTTTTAAAAATGTGAGTATAGATTTATAAATATGATAAATATTTTGTAGTTTATAAAATAAGTGTACATTCAATCACAGAAAAATTTAATAGAAATTTTTAACCTAACACAAGATATTATAACTGGTTACCAAGTCACTATACTTTAATGTACAAAGTCCTATTATGTTCATAAATGTATTAAGATAAATATTTCAGTAAAATTCCTGTAAAGTACTTTAAAACTGTTCAATGTCTACATAATACATTCTGTGTGTATCAAGACTTTGATAATATATTAAATATCATAATGTATTCCTGTAAAAGGATCTTGATATAGTTAGTTAACGTAGTTTTAAAGATGTTAAGAAAACCAAACATAGCCCCTACATTTAGCTTTACTTTTGTAAAATTTAATAAAACATATGCGAAAAATTCTTGAGATTATGGTCTTGAACAATAAATTTTTGGATATAATTTGGTGAGAAAACATAATATCATAATGTCTAGAATAACGTTATTTATCTATAAATATGTTTAGAAAGATGGGTAGAAAGAACTATAGATAAATATGTATATTGATAGAGAGAAAGATATTACACATAATAACAGATTATTTGTTTTTCATAAACATTAAATATCCTTCGTTTTATTGATGTAACATTTTAAGAGATATTTGAGGTACAGTAAAGAGAACCATAAAGGAGTACAAAATGCTACCGAAGTTACTATCCGAAATTCTAAAGAAGTTTAGAAAGTTCATTACAACAATCAGAAAGTTCAATATATATTAAAAAGAACTCGATTTTGGTAGAGCTATCTTTCATTTTAAGTTAAAAGTGAAGGAGAAAGAAAATGTCCAAGAGGAACTTGAATTCCACTCTTATTTCAACCGCCATTTGAAAAACCGCAGAAGTTTTTTGGCAGTGCGAATCCATTAATCGACGCCATAGCTGGCCAGAGAATTTGAAACACTTTCTGAAGCTTTCGATTTTTCAATTCGAACTCTTTTCAACTTTAATCGAAATATGCAATACTTCTTTTGAATTTCAGCTTCTTACGCTGAGTTAGCACTTCATGAACTTAAGTGTGCAGGTATATAATAAACTTTCATTAAATAATACAGTAAAGGATGCGTGAAATAGTTTCAACGTAATTGACATCATTTTCAGTTAAATTAGCCTGAAACAATAAGCCATACTATTAGGCTAGTAGCAATACCATTATTAAACATTTTACGGTGATTACGAACTTCTATAATATTATTGATATGATTTTAGGCAATCAAGTTAAATTAATAAATATTTTATGGTGAAATATTTTCAAGGTTTATTTATTGTCTGTTAAAGTTTAATAACTATGAATATTTTTTTAAAACTTCCATTTTAAAGACTTTTCGGTACGGGGATTTTTAGAAACGAGATTGCTAATTTTACCGAAATTTCTATTATGGTATTTCACTTGTGAGTGTGATCTTCACGAAAAGGCAAACTTAACATTTCCTTTAAAATACATGTTCTTATTAACAGAAGGACTGGTGTAAATAAGTATAAAATAAGGAAGGATATATATACGCGATGTGATTGTCTATCGTTTTATCAATAAGAGATGTACTTTAAAGGTTTTTAAATGACTACGGAAACACTTATCATGGTAAAATAGACAATAATTCAGGTCAATTGCAAATATAATGCACGTATCCGAAGTATAAATCTTTTGGAAATAGAGTTTTATGAAGCAGAGTAAATGCTTCCTCATATTTCTTCGTGAAAAGTTAGAAAATGAGGAATATCTGAGCTCTATACAGAAAAACGAAATTTTATTTTAAATCTATAAATAATTTGTATAAAATTTTAAGATAATTTTATAGAATAAATTTTCTAGCGCAATCAGCGTGATAATTCAAACTAAAATACGTTTTTAAATAATAATATTAGGAAACAGTTGGGCAAAGGAGCACTTTCTTTAATGGTATAAGAGTCTGTGTTAATTGTAAATTATAAAGTATTGAATACAATAAAAATTCATCGAATTAGTGTCGCCTAAACGTTGATTCTAGGAATAAATACCACGTTGGAAGACAGTACTCAACATGTGGACCTGATCTCTCATGCAAAATATTTAATATGTTGGGTATCGGAAGATAGTTAAAATTGAGTTACACTGCATACAGTATTATGCGTCACATTTTCATAGAATAGTTGTATTTCAAATAGTTCCTCTTTAAATTCCGTCATTTAAAAATATTTTTAAAAGAATGTGTTCAATGGGGACAAACTGAAAAAGCCCTTTATATGTTTTTTCCACGGTCTGTGAGTAATCAATGACTAACAAAAAAGTACATGATGAAATATTCATAATAGGGCCACTAGTGCAGAACGGAACTAGAAATGGTACGTCCAAGGTACGTAATATTAAGCAATAATCCTTGAGTTTTATTTATCAATGTTGATTATAGTACTTTCATCGAAGACATTTTATTGTGTCGTGAGTATTTTCCCTTAGCAATCAGAATGAAGTTATTCGTTGAGCAATTTTGAATAGTAGTAAATAAATGATTTTCCTAACAAAGACATATCACTCAAGTATTAACGATATACAATAAATAATCCATTCAACAGATGATTAATGTTTTGAAGCACGAACATATGTTTCCAAGCAGAATTACATTGCTGAATATGAAAATCAAATAAGCTGTCTGTCTGTTTATTGAAAGGTATATTGCCGAATGACTAGACGGAAAGCTAAATGTTTCTGTTAACAAATAATATGTATTCCAAGTTTCACTTGTCAAAGTTTATTGTTTAAAATTAGTGACCAATACAATGCTAGATTAAAAGATTTCCTTAAATCAACGGAAGAATTATTTTGATAGCACTCGTCTGTTTCTTTAAGCTCCTTTTGTGATGAGGATGTTTAATGGTTCATATATATATATATATATATATATATATATATATATATATATATATATATATAATATGCAAAGTGGTGTAAGTCAGGAAGTCAAGTGGTGTAAATACAAAGCGTTTTAGTGCAAAAACTACAAATAATTCCATTAGAAATTGAGCAAGTTATAATTCATAATAATTATTATAATACCACAAATAACAGTTATTTGTAATTCCACTATAAATTGAAAATGGAGATTACATTTTTGCCCTCAAGCTAATATATATATATATATATATATATATATATATATATATATATATATATACAAATTGTGTGTGCACTTATTGTAATTGATTGTGTGATTAGGAAAATATGTAGAGAGTAATCCAAACATTTCTTTGTACATGGTTAGACTCAATAAAATGAAAGATGGATTTACGTTGTAATTTAATACTTCAACAGATTATTTCGTTTAAAGCAGCTTGTAGTAAATCATTTATTCGTGTAGTGGTAATTGTTTAAGATTCATATTGTGTTATTCCGTAATATTATACATTAACCATAATGAATGCCTCCAAAACAAACATTTATTTTGTTGCACGCAAACCAAATCGATCGGAAGAACTAGTAGAAATACCATAAATTCAGTTCATGAGATTTAGGCTGCTGAAATTTAAAACTTATCAATAGGAATTCGATCTCATCTAATGGATTATTTTTCGCAAACGTTTTGAATTTATGAAAGGTAGTAATAAAAATCTTATTTTTCATTTATCGTTATTTCCTGACCATTCTCTTAATATTTTGGAAGAGCAACATGATTCATATACGGAATTCGTACTTCAAAATGAAACGTTTCGTTTTCCAATTATTTTCAAAATATTTATTTATTTTTTAATGATTTTTGAAGTAATATAAGAAAACGTCGTATAATGTATTCAATTCATTCAAAACAACTTTGTAGATAAAGTTATATTTTTTTAAGCATTTCTGAAATTGAAAAGACTGAAATAACTTTCCTTTTAATAGAGAGCCACAATGTAAAATGTCTCAATTCAATTGTATCGGGCTCCAAAAATATTGTTTCTTTGCCAACTTGTTGCTATGAGAAATTTAAACTTTTCTCAGGGAAATTAAACATATGCGGTTATTCTTAGCATTTCTTTAATACACTGCTGGCCACTGTAAATGCAACACCCTAAAGGAAAGATGCAAATAACATGAAATTTACAACATGCATTAGCGGAGGTGAGATATGCAAATGATTAGAATTTCAGCGCAGACGCACATCACGCGCGCCTGTGGCGCCACTTCAAAGCGCTATTTAAGGATTGGAGATTTCGACGATTTCAAGTTCGGCGACTGTGTTTTTCTTGTGTTTTTTTCAAAAAAAGATCCATTATGCCTCGTTGAAAACAGCGATCATCTTTTGATCAAGTATCCGAGTTCGACAGAGGAAGGATAGTGGCCTACCGAGATTGTGGATTATCTTTCAGGGAAATCGGTAGTCGTGTTGGACAAAACCAAACAACTGTAATGCGGATATGTGATCGTTGGATGCAGGAGGGTACGACGGACCGGCGTGTTCGATCGCATCCACCTCAGCGCACCACTTCACGTGATGACAGGCAAATTGTGCTCATGGCAGTGACGGATAGCTCAGTCACATCACGAACCATAGCACAACACATGCAGTCTGTAACGCATCATCCAGTGTCTGCGCGTACCATTCGACGCCGTTTACAGCAGAGTGGTCTGTCCGCAAGACGTCCATTGCTTTGTCTACCCTTGACGCAGAACCACAGACGTCTCCGCCGCCAATGGTGCGATGACAGAAGGATGTGGACGGCAGAATGGAATGAAATTGTCTTTACTGACGAGTCACGCTTCTGTCTGCAACACCACGATGGTCGCATTCGAGTCTGGAGACACCGTGAAGAGAGGATGCTGAACAGCTGCGTTATGCACCGCCACACTGGTCCTGTAGCGGGTATTATGGTATGGTGCGGTATTGGATATCACTCTCGCACACCTCTAGTACGCATTGCCGGTACTTTAAACAGCCAGCGCTACATCTCCAAGGTGTTGGAGCCAGTTGTCCTTTCTTACCTTCAGGGCTTGCCCACAGCCATATTTCAACAGGATAATGCGCGACCACACGTGGCACGCATTGTCCAACGGTTCTTCGTCAATCGCCAGATTGAATTGCTTCCCTGGCCGCCTCGCTCTCCGGATCTTTCGCCGATAGAAAACATGTGGTCCATGGTTGCTCTACGATTGAACCAGATTCCATCCCCAGCTGCCACAGGAGATCAACTTTGGCAACGTGTGGAAGCTGCTTGGTCTGCTGTACCCCAAGAACTCATCCAAAGTCTCTTTGAATCAATGCCGAGGCGTGTGGCAGCGGTGATCTCCAACAATGGCGGCTACTCTGGCTACTGATTTTGGCAGGAACCACACTTCACAGAAGTCTATAAATTTAATCATTTGATACTTGGTCAACATGTTATCTACAAAATTAATTTTGTTGTGATATCTCTTGTCTTTCTTGGTGTTGCAATTTGGGTGGCCAGCAGTGTATATAGTTCAATTCAGTTCATGATGCCTTTGTAAATTAAGTCGTTAGAAAATGCCTATGATCAGATACAGAGCTATGGAATATCGGTTATTGTATATTAAGTGATACTTAAATACTTAATTTGCAAATTGTTCCTTTTTTATGTCTAAAAACTAGAAACTTTTGTTCGTGGATGAAACTGACATTGTATATAAAGATTCTATTACAAATAAACAATTAAATATCCACAGAAACTAAAAACCCTTTAATGCATCCATAGTGATGTAACTTAAACTGTGTTTCCTTTTCTTGAATATCAATAAAGCAATCAATATGATCCATTATTCTACACCTATGTTATCGATTTAATAGGTGAAATGAATAAATTACCGAAATACTCTACAAATTCTTTATCACACAATATTACAATAATTAGTTGAATTTTCGCAGACAAATGATTAAAATCTTGAGATAAATAGCACTATCGTTAAATATGTAACAAGAATTTTTGATTCGAGTTGGATCGAATACCACAAGCCAGATTTTGTTTGCAATTAAAACATTTCTTACGCACAACAGTTAGTTATACACGAATACTATTCACAAAAGTGTTGCAGAACATAATTTGGTAATATGCAAACCTATCCATGTTAGGATACACTAAAAAATTCTAAGGGAAATAAATGTTATTCGAACCTCGGTAGGTATTCCTTTAATTATGGTGGATACATTTTATGCTGAATACATTCGCTAATAACAGGCATCGGGCTCAATTGAATCCTCTTATCACATATATAATAACCGGCAATCTGTCTAATGTACAATATTAATCCTTAAGAACATTCCTTAATTACTCTCTTGCGGGATATATTGGCAATTTTTTTGAAATCCACACCCCTACTTTGCTTGATTCAACTCTATGATATTTTAGCCTTACCAAGAGGAGATGCTATAACGTTGTTTTCTAAATTTCTGAACCCTCAAGAAGGAATTTCTACCGCTCATTGGACACGGTTTCTAATGACTAGCTTTAAGTTTCTTGCTCCAGAGTGGATGCATTTATATATATTCGTCACAGAAGGGAATAATGAATCCCAGAAGTAGACAAATGATAAATAATCCTTATTCCATGCATTCATTTAGTATAAATACCGAAAAATAAACCCGGTGTCCCCTTTATAATTAATACCCGTATGTTAATCTTTAATGTTTTATTTCAATAAATAATGATGTTCTAGTGACGAAATGTCCCATTAATTTAAGTAGTTAAAGTTATGGTATGTATTAATTTGTAAGTATTTGCTTAAAATTGTTTTTCAATTACGTAAAAGCTAGCTCTTAAAAGTAGTGAAAATCCGTGTATACTTGAACTGATAAATTGTTTTGTAAAACTATGTATTTTTAAAAAGTTTTTATTGTCTCTTGCGTACACTGAAATAAATGCCTTACACACATCTTAAAAACTTATTCGAATAAACTAGGGATCTCCTTCAATTCATTATAAAAAAGAAAGCTTAGTAGAGTTTCTTTTGCGAAATATTTTACCTGCAGAACAGGTAAATAAGGGTATTAGAGGGAAAAAATTCAAGTCATAAATATTGAGTTTATTCCCGAATCCATATATTCATTGCACTCCTCTTCAGTCGACAGATATCTGATTAGCGTGTCAAAATGATGTTGTTGCTACTTTATTCAAGAAACTATAGAGGCAAACAGAGTAATAAGTGACATCGTGTTTCTAAATTGAGTGAGATATGAGTTGACATTGAAAGATGAATGCAATTGCAATATAATGTATTGCGTTTGGACTCAAGAGCACTATATAATATACATTACTTTCTTTACTCCAACATTTTGTAAAACATTTTTATTTCGAGTACTGGTGACCTAAGTCCCTTTGACAGTCTGAGGAGAACTGACAAAAGTGATTATTTTACCATTCAATTCAAATACAATGAGCATTTTGAATTTTTTGAATATTCTTATCATGTTCGAGGAACCATTGGTTATCATCATCAATTGTAAAATGACTGTCACAATTGTCTTTTCACATTTTGTAGCATATTTCACGGAACTAAAATTACTATTTGCCATGGGATAAATTGAAATATGTTCCATGTACTATTAAGTTTAAGTTCATTTCATGATTAGAATTGCCGAAATTATGCAACCATAATAAGAGCTAAACAGTTTCACAATGGCTTTTTAAAAATGGAAGCTCATAACATCTTTTTATTGACTATACATAAAACATAAAGAAATGTTTAAAAAAGGTATCATAAATGATTTTTATTAAACGTAGTTAATTTTTCTCCTCAATTTCTTTCTCTTCATTGAAAATGTTTCTCTATTGAGTTTAACATGCACTGAAACTGATACATTTCCCCATCGTCATTAGGACTTATAAAATTTGCATTGTTTTCGTAACTATATTTTCATAATTAAAGCAAATAGTCAGTTTTCTATTAAATTATAAGTTAATAAAACATATTAAGATATTAAGAAACACACAGCTCTATCTAAATATTTATAAGCAAAATTGTTCATACTACCCCCTTGTACGTACCATCATTTATTTCTCCATAGTTGAATTTTCGAATGCCAGTGGACCTGGAGAAAAGTTTTAGGTCCCACGGCTTTAACGTCAATCTATTGAGACTGTCAACAGCATCACCTATTCAGCCATTGTCAATCTTGACTCTCTTACGCATTTCGCGAAAATGCAAATATCGTGAGATGCCATGACAAGGAAATTGGGTAGATGATTTAAATACTGCAAGTTGAAGCGGTTATTTGTTTACTTTGCAGAGGACTGCGGGGTAATCTTCAATTGTAAGGCATTGAAGTGTCTGTCTCCTTTGATATAGAATAGAGATTGAGTTGTAGACGAGTCGTAGAGTAGCACACCTGTAATGCGTTTGCTGTTATCACACTGCTGCAGCAGTCTGTTGTTCCTATCGAATGTCCAGTTATTTACAATGGTCGCTGTTCACTCGATAATTATTCCCTACCGTAAAAATATTTCCTTCCCAAATTACGTCAAAACTCATAGATCTGCAATGATTTGATAATAAGAGAAAAGCCGTTTGAACAATTAGTCATTACGTAACACATTGATAAAAACACAAAAAGAGGATTTTGACAACCTATGACAGATAATGGCAGTACATGAATTAACTCGATTTATTCACATGCGCAAGAACAATCCTCAGTTATTTCTTTATGATGATCCATCGTACATTTGAGGATTTAAATTCAGCAATACCTGTATGAGATTAAAAATCTTCATTTCCTATAACCTACTTGTTCAGTGCTGTAATTATACATTTTTTTAATTTACTACAATTTCAATTCGAACCACAATGTTTGAAGCAGCCAGTAAAAATACAAAATACAGAAATCTGTGTAGAAGAACAGATTTTGTAAAAGGAATATACGCATGTGCTGTGAGCTTTTTAGGATTTTTAATTTTAACTTCAGAGGTGTTAACACAATACACAATCGTTATTGTAACCATAAATAAGTAAAACCTGTCAGTTTCTCTTTAAAGCATTGTTTAAACTTTAAAGCATTGTTTTTCTAGTTTAAAGTATTTTTCATGTCTTAATTAACTTTAGGCATTTTAAGTAAGGTTTAAAAATTACGTTTTAATACATTTTAATGTTATTTATTCACTAATTTCGATCACACATATACGTAGATAAATGATTGAACACGCAGGCAGAGACAATCATTTATCTTGTTAATAAAAAAATTCATTTAGTGTCCTAACGATACAGAACTCAAATAACAAAAACTTTGCTAAGTGAAATTACATTAAGATCTAATATCTCAGGTAAATATATATTGGAAAAAAATGCTTCAGCGTCACGGTGTGGAAAACTTTCAATTTAATAATATTTTCATAATATCAGTTCTATCAAGCCAGTCTAGTGGCAGGAAATGCTACCTTTTCTATCATAAAACTTTTTATTAATATGCTCCCAAAGTTTTATAAATCCTTTAAGAAACAAAGTTAACACAAAAGCATCGAACCAGCAATTTTAATATCCCTAATAGTAATTACTATCGATCATATTTTCATGTTGTTTGTTAGCATAACATGATTAATATGAAGGAATATTTCTGGGAAACTATACCTCCGAGTAAATTACTGCTGTTTATTCAGAATAAGTTACGGAATTTTCTCCAATGGAATGGTATACGTTGAGCAAAGACATCATTACATGCGGGTGAGACACTATCTCATGGATGGGTAGTTTTCATTCAATCTGCATATCTTAGCAATCAATATTAATTAGTGAGCCGTCATTTAAGTCGGAAGTCGATGACAATATGTCCGTTGGACTGAGTCATGTGGAAGATATTTCCTTCCAGAAATTAAAATATTAAATGTATCTTGGTCGTCTTCAAGCTGTACAATCATTTCGAATATACGCAAATTTTGCAAGACACATAGATATTATCTAAAATACACTGCATATTCAGTAGAAATTTAACCTTATCTCTTAAACAAAATTACGTAACTTTTTCTCGCCTTTTGTACACAAAGAAGTTTTGTATTGCAGGAGATATCCCTCGTTAGCATGCTACGATAAAATATTCATAGTATTCATATGTTAATAACGACCAATTATATTTTAATAGCATGGAATTTATACAGATTAAATCACAGTAAATTTAATTTAGTATGAGGAAATTATGTTAGGTCTCGTAATATAAAAACGTCCAAACGGCAACACAAAACACCAGACTTTCTTACGGAAAACGAAAAATTTATAATACTTGAAACTGGAATTTAACTCCTGAAAGAAAACCATATTGGTGGAGCAACGATCATAATTAAAGACAATGTTGTAGCAGTGCATCTTGAAACATATTGAAGTATCATACTTAAATCCTTTTAATACGTGAATTATTCTTTATCTCCTAATTTTATACTTAAGTTTGGTGTCAAATTTTATTTACTTAGAAAACTTATTCGGATTTATTTTATCTCCCGAGTGTAGCTTATACAGTTTTGACAAATGATAAGTCAGTTCTTTATATTTACCTTATGTAATGAATTTTTAAAATAATAAGTTATCAAATAGTTAAATAATTATAACTTTTGATAAAATCTTTATTCTGACATTTAAGTCAGAAAAATGAATTAAACAAGGAGGTCAAAAAACATCACACTTCTTTTGTAGCATTTTATTATAGCAAACAATCATACAGTAAGTACTTTGCCACTGGTAAATTAATGGTAGATCAGTGTAAAGAACAGGTGACAAAATAGGGGCTGTGGGAGTTTGGTTTACGCAGTTTTTTATTTTCTGTTTCCCTGAAGAGAGTGAAAGGCGAGCTGGAAAGTGTTTCATCTCGATGCGTCTTGGTGGAAGTTAATGATCTGCTTGAAAAACTATATAAGCAATTTAACGTTTGCGAGAGTGGCGTGACGAATTTCAAATTAGAAGGATGGGACGAAGATAAGTAATATACAGAAGATATAAGGGAACACTTGAACACTCGTGTGTTCAAGAAGAGAAAATATTTTTCTTAGTAATCATGATAATAATAAAAATATTCCGCAACTGTAAATCGGCTATTAAGGAAAGTATATCCTTCTGTGGGAATTTATTACATTAAAGGCACATTAAGGAACATATAAATTTTCTACAGACGACATAACAACACTCTTCTCGATACGCTTCCAGGATACATCGCAAGTACACTGATCCCTTTTAAAGAGTTGCTCGTTTACTGTCTACCACCGATATTGGAAGATAACACACACATATTTATATACATGTGTATATTGAGGAGTGGATGAGGGGGGAGGGGCTCCTAAATCTGTAGTGACGTCGTAGTGGCCGTGGATTGTATACGATGATTGAGTACAAAATAAAAATTCTTTTTTTTATTCTCTTTATCTTTTATAAAAAACTAGCTGAAAACCCGCACTTCACAACGGAGTACATTCAAATTAAATACAACGGTCAATGTTTAATTAATTCCAAATATATATATATATATATATATATATATATATATATATATATATATATATATATATATATATATATACATATATATATATATATATATATATATATATATATATATATATATATATATATATATATATATATAATATATATATATATATACATATATATATATATATATGTATGTATGTATAATAACGATCAATGTATACAATTGATGTAAAGAAAAAATATGTTTATAAAAAAATCGTAAGAGATATTTTTATAGACAAAATAATGAAGAAGAAAATATTAAAATTAAATCAGATAGGACGTACTTAAGAATATAGTACAATTAATATAGTACAGATTGAGGAACATATCTTTTACTGTATTTTAATATTTTTTTGGCTAATGTCCAATCGTCTGCCGTATTATCAAGGGAAAAACTATTTTTTTGTCTATTTCATTGTTATGAACGCGACGATAAATTTATTTAAAGTACCAGAAAAAGAAATCACGTGATCAGCATTTAATACATTAAATTCTAAAAATTTATCTTTATAAATTCCTCAAATATCAGAAAATATAGGTAAAGATTCGAAAAAGATTTCATTTTAAACGGATTTTTACGATCTTTCTCGTTATATGAATTTTATACCCCTCAAACTATTATTTTAAATGCAAACTTTAAAAAAGTTACAAAAACAGCTTAAAAATTTAATTTAAAAAAATCTAAGAAGAATTTTTCAAAAATCTTTCTAAGTGCACCCCTACACTATAAGAAGAATCGCCATGCAAAATTTCTGACCTTTAGGTACAGCGGTTTGGTCTGTGCGTTGTATGTCAGTGAGTCAATCAGTTACGGAACTGTTTTATATACACTGAAGTGCTACTGAATTAGGGATACCTACCTAGTAACGAGTTGGGCCTCCTCTGGATTTGATAACGGCTGCCACACGACGAGGCATAGATTCAACAAGTTTCTGGAAACGTTCCACGGGAATGGCTTGCCAAATATTGGCTAAAACGGTCCATAATTCAGTAAGGTTCTTTAGTACTGTGTGATGGCCTTTCGCACCTTGTTCCAAAACATCCCAAAGATGCTCAATAGGATTTAAGTCTAGGCTTCTAGGTAGCCAATTCATGACAGAGAAGTCAAAGGAATGCTCATCCAACCACCCATTAGCCAACCGGGACTTTTGAGAGGAACAGTTGTCTTGCTGGAAAACCCCATTACCGTGCGGATAACAGAACAGCATAAACGGATGGAGGTGATCACCCAGCAACTCTACGTACCGAATTGCATTGAGGGAGGTTGGTACACGCACCAAATATCCCACACAGTGCTCCGAAAAAGCACTCCAGACCATGATTGAGCCACCATGCTCTTGTACAGTTCCAGCCAGGCATGCAGGATCCATGACTTCATGAGCCTGACGCCATATTCTCAGCCTCCCGTCGGCGTTAAGTAGTCGGAATCGAGACTCATCACTCCATGCTACTCGTTTCCAATCCTCTACACTCCAGTCTCTGTGCTCTCTTGCCCAGGCAAGACGTGCAGCCCGATGGCGAGTATAGAGCAAAGGTACTCTCGTAGGTCGACGGCTCCCGAAACCCATACGGGGAAGCGAGCGTTGCACAGTCCGTTTACTGACTGTACGACTGGCACCGTCATTAAACTGGGTGGTAATTTGAGCTAATGTTTGGCTTCGCTGGCTACGTACAATACGCCTGAGTCGTCTCTCACCACGCACTGTCAAGGCTAATTGTCCTTTGCAGTTTGCCCGATCGCTAGTTTTTTTCCACCATCCATGTATTCTTGGTATACTCTTGACACTGTCGACCTTGAAAATCCTAGCTGTCTGACGATTTCGGAAATTGAATGGCCCTTGCGTCGCGCACCTACGATTTGTCCGCGATCGAAGGCGTCTAAATCAGGCAGTTTACCCATACTGGCAATTCCAACAACTAATTCAGAAGACCTACAGTACGCGCTATATATGCAGTTACCACAGCGCCCTCACTTGCCCATACATGATGCGCAGCGCTACACAGTTTGCATAGGCTTTGCTATCCCTAATTCAGTGGCACATCAGTGTATATAGATTACGTTATATCTAGGAAAGATAAAGAGTTTTCTCATATTGCATTTTGCAGAAATTCCAATCCAATTTCATCTAAAATGTATATTTGCTGTGATTCGTAATGAACTGTAATATTTACTAATCCACGAGCAATTTCGAACAGGAGACAAATCGTAGGTTACACACGTAACTAAATCAATCACTCCCCAATCGAGCTCGAAACAAACCTTTACGAACGTGCTTAATGAAACATTGCTTCTCATACAAAATGCAGATAATACTAAAAATAAAAACAGAGAATGAGTGAGGTTATAAAAAGCATATAGAATATCATTAAAACTAACTAAATATGAAAATGCCAAGGAAAATTAGGAAAGTTGTCATACAAATCCAAATTATGCTTATATAACAGTTCAGCGGTAACTTAATAGGCTTAAAAACATATAAAGGTTTTGATTAATGAGCAAAGAACATCCCAAGAAAATTGAGTTAACTTTATTGTTAGCATAGTTTCATGAGTTTATAAAGGATCTTTGAAGTTATAATAATTTTTATTACCTTATATATAATTAGAATATGTAAATATGTCCAATATAGAAGTATTTATAAAATATGTATCCCATTTAAAGAAACTGTGCCCATTTAGCTCATTCATATAAAATATAAAGCTTATAGTTCAAAAAAGGTCGGTTATTACTCTGAGTTTTAAATTTAATCCAATTAATTTTTTATTTAAAGCAAATTAGGATTAATTCTTTTTTACTATTATTACAACAATTAAGTCAACAAATTTTATTCAAGAATTCCTATCATGCTTTTTAAAATATCAGTATTTATAAAATTATTAGTTTTTTCTTCTATTTATTTACATATAACTGGATTATATAAGTAAAGCGATGGAAAAAAGAACTTCATATTAATAATTGTAAAATTTTCTGGTATGTTGTTTAGACTTTGTCACGAAACTGACAATGCTAATTGTAAAAAATTACTTTCTTATAGCAACCTTCATAATTTTCCAAGTTATCATGTGCAAGCATTTAAAGCTAAAAAAATATTAAAATCTTATTTCTCAGATGTTTTCTTCATTATAAAATATATTTACCAAATTTGTAATCATACTAAATAATTTGTAAGAATATTATGTCCTTTAGTTTTTAATGCTAAGAAAGAGGATAATTTAATATTGAGAAAGATCAGAAATATTAATAATGATTATTATCTATTATGATCAAATAACTACAACAAAATGATCTGCCTCTATATTCAGTCATAAAAAAATCCTTTTATATAACTCTCTTCTAAGATATCTAAATGAAACTATTCAATGTAAGGGTGTTTTTTTTGTTTTAATTATTATTATTATTATTATTATTATTATTATTATTATTATAAATATATATTCATGACGCTAGAAATATGAGGTTTGAAATGAAAAATGATTTGTTTCTAATTTATTTATTTATATTTAAACAATTTTAGGATAATATAAAATAGTAAAATCATGTGTCAAATGCTTATTATAGTCTTGAAAATACTTTATAATTTTGTGAGGAAGCAGCACTCCATCCAAAAATCCCAACTTAAGAATCACAATAACCCCTTCTAGAAGAATACTGCGGGAAGAAGATCTCACTCCACTTTCAAGCCTTTAAGAATAAGATTTTAAACCGCAGCAATTTAACGAAGAATACAACAGAGGGAAGGCAATCCTTTTTCACGACTTCTTCAGAGTAAGAGAGGAAGCGCTATATGGAGCACGTAAATGGGGTTTAACTCTCGGCTTCTTTTATCTAATTTTTTATACAAAGGATACTGTATTTTTAGTTCTTTATTTACACAAAATTACGAAATAGACACACAATCGTAAAAGGCAAAGTTCCTGCGGCAAATGTCAGTGCTCTATGTGCATACAAGCTGAAAACCCGAGATTCGCTACGGAGTACATTCAAATTAAATACAACGGTCAATGTATGCAATTAATGCCAAAAAATAATAAATGCGACGATCAATGTATACAATTGATGTTATATATATATATATATATATATATATATAAATCATAAGGAATATTTATTATTTTTTGGATAATATCCAATCGTCTGCTGATTAGAAAGAAAAGATAATTTTTTTTGTCTATTTAGTTGTTATGCACGTGACGATAAATTTATTAAAGTACCAGAAAAAGAAATCACGTGATCAGCATTTAATAAATTAAATTCTAAAATTAATCTTTAAAAATTCACCAAAAATCAGAGTACATTTAAATTAAATACAACGGTCAATGTATGCAATTAATGCCAAAAAATCATAAATGCGACGATCAATGTATACAATTGATGTTATATATATATATATATAAATCATAAGGAATATTTATTACTTTTTGGATAATATCCAATCGTCTGCTGATTAGAAAGAAAAGATAATTTTTTTTGTCTATTTAGTTGTTATGCACGTGACGATAAATTTATTAAAGTACCAGAAAAAGAAATCACTTGATCAGCATTTAATAAATTAAATTCTAAAATTAATCTTTAAAAATTCACCAAAAATCAGAAAATTGAGGTAAATGTTCGAAAAAGATTTCATTTTAAAGGAATTTGTATGATCTTTCTCGTGATATAAATTTTATAACCCTCAAATTATTATTTTAAATGCAAACTTAAAAAAAGTTACAAAAACAGCTTAAAAATTTAACTTAAAAAACCTAAGAAGAGTTTTTCAAAAATCTTTCTTAGTGCACCCCTACACCTAAGAAGAATCGACATGAAAAATTTCAGCCCTTTAGGTCCAGCGGTGTGGTCTGTGCGTTGTATGTCAGTGAGTCAGTTACGGAACTGTTTTCTATATATAGATGAAGCATGAAATAAGCAAGTATTGCAGGGATACCACTTATTGCAGGGATACCACTTATTCTGTGCTTTTGAACTTTATCAAGAATTGAGAAACTAAGAAAAGAACTCTAAAATGACTAAAATATTTTCATTGAATTCCTAGGTAAAAAATACTATTTTAGGGGTCAAAAGAAAAGTCACTTAAGTATTCATATCGGTTTCTTGGAAAATGTGGAAAACATTTTACTTCCCATACTTTAATGACTCAGTACGTACTCTACAAGAAAATCTATTCAATTCAATATAATTTATATTATCTGTATTCTTTACTGTTTTATTTATTTTCATAATAAACATATTGCAAATGAACAAATTCGTGAGAACATATGCAATGAATTTGGATGCAAGCATAAAACTTCGAAAGAACATCAGCACAACTTATGCAAGAATAACAGATATATGAACTATTCGTATTGAGATTTAGAGAAATAAAGTATGCATTCTATTATTGAAAATTCCGCATTTTACAAAAGCTGTATTATAAAAATCTCTAACACCTGATATTTGGGAAAATGTTTGGTAAGGAAAAACAGGCGTAAGATATCGTGAAGATAATCGCCATGTATGCGATTCTGTGACTTGGAAGATATTCTTGAATATCACGAAACTCATTACTTTTAGCTGTACTTAAAACTCCTAATGCGTTCTCTCGGTGAGTTTTGAATTCTTAAGTCTTAAAAGATAGGAACAGAATAGCTTTAACTGGAAATACACGAAACTTGCTTTAGCGAATCCTTCCATTTGTTCAACTCATGACAACTATAATATCCTCTTAAACATGCAATTCACATTTCCATGCTTAGTAATGCTTGGGAATCTTAATATTCTAAACCCAAGAACGTCTTGTTTTTCTTGATAATGCGCAGTTGTTTATGTGCACCTGTTAATTTGTACTTGTTTCAAACTTAACACATAAACACAAGTACTTTTATTTGCTCATTTCAACAATAAATTAAATACACCTATATTTTTATCTTACTTAACAAGTTTTAAACTACATTTCAAATTTTTGGTGTCCTTTAATACAATTTAATTAACATGTTTCAGGATAAAAATTAATTTAATGTGTATAGGAGTTGGAACATTCCAGAAATTCATATATACGCCAGGAATATTTTTATGTTTCTCTCTACTTCTTTTCAGACAAGAAATATCTCATACAATCAAGTTTTTAGTGATAATACCCATAGGTCACGAAAGCGCTGTATACATCGACCTGGAAAAAATACAATAAGAAAATAAACTATACTCAGCATTTTTCCTCTTTAAATTATAACACACTAAATTGTGCCATTTACCTAATATGTAAATTTACAATCATGACGAAAAATTGCGTTGCATCAATTAATATCTTACACAATGTACAAATTAAAGCAAATAATGCTTAAATAATTATGTGGTATATTTTAGTTATCAGCTAAAGATGCAACTAAAGATACGACACATAGCCATTTAAAGACACATAATGTTTTCCTGTTAGTTAAGTTCAATTAATAATCTGTGCAAGAATTAGTCAATGAACTTGCGAAAGCACACAATAAATGAGAAATAAAATCGCCAAACAAATTTTATGAAGTACTGTGCTAAAATGCAAAGGACGTGGTTTATTACAAGTTTTTATTTTTCTTGTACATGTGAGCATTGCATATTATTTTGCATTAAACTGATACCATAGTAATTTACAAGAATTCGGTGATAAGATTAAAATTATAACCTGAAAGAACAAACGAAAGCTTTCCTTACGTTATTATATAGTCTAGCGTTTGATTTAATCGGTCATTCCATGTTAACTAAGTAAATAACAAACTGACCTTAAACAACTGCTTTTTGAAAAAAACTTATAATATTAAAAAATTATAGAACTAGTACTGACTTCCAGTATACTTCATTACCTTCCTATTCTTATGTGCTCAGTTTTAAATGTGAAATATCCCATATGCATCAATCCATTGAAATTCATGAATATAAATATTTCTGAATTCTGATAATAACAATCCTAACTGCACAATAACGTTTACGCATATTTTTACAAAGCCAATTTGTAATCTGCAATGAACTTATATATCAATTCATATGCAGCTTACATTTGGATCGTTTTACCCATTTCACTAATTACTATGGTATGTTTTTTAGTCACGCGTGGCGCGTGGCTGAAAGTCATATGATGTATTTGGAAGAGGTTTGGCAAAAAATCAAGTGGGAGGCAAAAAAAAGTGATTATTATGGTGCAAAATTTTATAACGATGACAAAGTGATGAATTTTTAAGAAATATTTTTGCATAACAGATCAAAAGTACGTACAATATCTAGACTGCGATTTTAAATGTAATAATTTATATATATATATATATATATATATATATATATATATATATATATATATATATATATATATATATATATATATATATATATATATATATATATGTGTGTGTGTGTGTGTGTGTGTGTGTGTGTGTGCATAGATAATTGTTTATCCCCCATGAACAATCTAATTCTAACGTAATGTTTCCGCTTTAGTGTGGCCTTCACTAACACTGACTTCACTAAGGGCATTTTATAAAATATGCAGATCCTTCGGATTGCAAGACAGGAATATTTAAGAACTATTCTTTCCCGAGACCGGCTCTCGGAACGGTATGAAGGAAAATTACTAAAAAGAAGCAAAAAGGAACGCAAATGCTGTTGCTGAGCTTTTATGATTCCAGCAGGGGGAGTGTAATTTTATCTCGTAAGTAACATAAAATGCGAGTACGACTGCTCGTGCAGGGAAAGTGTAAGAAGGAATGGGAAGAAAGAAAAATGTTGTATGGAATTTCAGAAAACTTGCCATAGGCATATGATATCAGAATGACTTAAACCATTAAGTAAATATATTTCAAATTATAGAAATTATTTTAGAGGAAATCTATGAATCCTAAGACAGCTTTAGTTTGCTAGAAATAGGGCTTTGTAATTACTTAAATATGTTTTTCACAGATAAAGATAAATATGCAGTTCCGTTGATCGCTAAAATAGCTATAAATGAGCTTTTTTCTAAAATTTATCAACTTTTATAAATATTTTGAAAATATGAAACATTATGTTTGAGAAGAATTCACATTGGGAGTAATGCTTGTTATGTAATGTTTAGCATTTAGAGTCCCAAAAATGTTGAAAATATTTTTGATGAATGTACTGATACATGGCAGTTAGAGTAGGTAATTGCAGTAGATTCTTATAACACTTGAGTCTCTCCACCGAGCTATTTACTGACTAAAGTTTCACAGTCAGATGTGTAAAACCAAAATAACTTCCACTCATTCAATTTTGTTACCTCCAGTAGCCAGGGGGGGGGGGTGGGTGTTAAGAGTATAAAACCTGGGCCTAAGGATTCTGGGGACTCTGAGATACGTGTCTTTGTATAAGTAATTATAAAGGTATAGAATTGTAAGTTCATTTGAAATTAACTACAGCCTAACAAGATTCCTTAGAACATCATTTCGATCATCATTAAATATTTTCCGAATTAGGCTATTTTTTAAAACAATGATATACTCTTATACTTTTCTGTTTTATAATTGCTAACATTTATATGAACACATCAGTAATCTGTTTGCGTTACCGGGTGCAGCTTTTTAATCTACTGCTTAATAGACTGTTTTATAATAAAATATTTTTAAAATCACCCAATTTTCCAGGTCTAGAGATGATAAAAAGCTTCGCAGTAGCGACTTTTAAAATATATTGAAGCGTCCCTGAATCCGCCAAAAGCTTTTCAATTGATTCCGCATCATTTGAAATTAGAAAATCAATAATTTTGCATAACACATCGAACAACAGCGAGTACATCTTTTTTTTATTATTTCAACTTACTGAAGTTTAGACATAATGGAATGACAAATTTTGGGAAAGGATAATACAATTATAAAATAGTTTGTTGCAATTTTCGAACTTAGAGAGTTTGAATCTGGTTAAAAACAAAGAACGCTTAATTTAATGCGTTTAAGATACTTATACAATAATTCTTTGAACACCGATTCAAGAAAAAAAAGTAACAAGGTTTTATTTATTTATTTTTTAATGTGTAATATTACAAGTATGTTATATTTTTGCACAAACAAATGTTCACTAGCACAGAAATGTAGCAAAACATTATAGTTTTTAGTGAATAAATAAAACATATTTCATGGATGTTTATTAATAAATCGTTATTAATAAACAAAAATAAAATGTGATTTTACAAGAAGTCTTTTAAAAAGTTATATATATGCTTTAAAAAAATTAAAAAGTGGCATGATTGTAACTAAAGAGGCTGAATTAAACATATTTAATAAAATCTGAAAATTAATTTTCTGAAAATCTTATACAGTGGTACCTCGACTTACGAGTTTAATTTGTTCCATGACTTATCTCATAACTCGAAATACTAGTATCTCGAATCAATTCTCCCCATTGAAATGATTGGAAATGCCATTAATTCGTTCCGGGCTCCTCTAAAACAACTTTTTTTTGTTGTTACATGTTCTTAAATAAGAAAAATGTGCTTATAAACGACAAACATTATATAAAAACGCAATACAATAGAATGTACTGCAATAAATTTGTTTTATTAAGTGTAATGTACAACATTTACCTTGGAGATCAGACTTGAAGATGCTGATGGAAGAGGGGGAGAAAAGCTGAACTGAAAAATTAAATCTTATTCGTTGATTTTTGACCTTATCGCCCTGCTTTACACACTTTCGCTTTTATTAACAGTTACTCTCTTAAAGTGAACGTGTGAGACACGGAAGCTGGGGGATTGTTGCATCGTTCACTGTGGATGTAATGTCCAGATTCTTCTTTCTGAGAATCCGAACTCTCGGTTTGAGACTGGATAGTAGTCTCACAATAATATTA
Source organism: Dolomedes plantarius (assembly GCA_907164885.2). Taxonomy (NCBI): domain Eukaryota; kingdom Metazoa; phylum Arthropoda; class Arachnida; order Araneae; family Dolomedidae; genus Dolomedes; species Dolomedes plantarius. The sequence continues at coordinate 145,741,098 of OU015501.1, forward strand.
TATAATTGTATAATAATTGTACATAAAGATTGTAAATTTTATATGCTTCTTATGTTCTCGTTTGATGAGCACGTAACATGGAATTCGCTGCGCAAACTAGCGGTGGGTTATGTGAAGCTTGCTCGTAACCGAATTTTAGCTCGTAATTCGAAGCAAAAAATCTACGGAGAGAATGCTCGTATCTCGAAAAAATCGTAAGTCGAGACACTCGTAAGTCGAGGTACCACTATATTTGTTTCTCGATTTAAGGTATTTATGTATTCTAGTTGATAGTCAAACCCTCCTCTAGGTGGCGCCATTAGCAATATGGTGAAAAAGATTGTTCGTATAATAATACACTTTTGAAATTTAAAATATAAACAAAGTATACATTATGCATAATCATGTTCAAGAAAATGCCTATTAAATTTATCGTATCAGTACTTCAACACCTAATGTAAGTGAATAGCAGAGAGAAACTGAAATGCTTTCGATAACAGAAGATACTTTAAAAAGTATGCCACTGGATTTTTGATTAATTTATAGTTATTTACATGAAACATTACGCGGATGAGAAAACCACCACCCTCCCATTTACCTTTTCTGTTCCTTTTAATGACCTCCTAAGTAGTTTTCACCTATAATACTCTGAGGATACGGCTGGTCGAATATTTTCTTGTGCGCAAATTTCTCTGTACTTCAACACATTCTGTATGAAAACTACGATCAAATGTTTTGGTTTTAATGTAGAACAAAGAGAAAGGTAACACATTTCTTTTTTTAATACCTTTTTTATTTATTGTGCTAGTAAAACTTTACTTAATTCGATGTAAAACAATTAAAATACGAATTTTCATCAAAAATAAGAAAAGAGCTCGTATAAAATAATTTTCACTGTAGTAATCATTGAGGAGGATCGATTTTTCAGTACATGTTTTGCTATAACAAATACTTTGAATCAAGGTAATCTGAAAAACGGTTTAAAATTAATATGGAAAATAAAATTAGTTTAGCTGTATTACTAACTTATGACCAAATAATAGAAATGGTAAGTGTTTGAAAGAAATTTTAGAAAATTTTAATTGCTATACCTACCTATCTTTTGGAAAGATAGGTAAGAATTTATCGTCAACAATTTTTTAATACAGAAACAAATAGATATTGCATATTCTGCATTTTGGTTTTAAAACATTTTTAATCTCATTGACAGAAATATTTCTCATTGAACTGTAATATTTAAGGGAAGTTTCAAAATACTTAATCATTATCTAAATGTGTGAGTGTGTGTGTAATGTAAAAACATCTGTTATTATTTCATGTCATCGGAGAATCTTGCAAATTAATGACGTTAATTTATGTTTTAAACATTGCGCGAAAAAGTTAACGTTTTCTTCAGATTTGTTAAATATGGCATGCTATTTGGTATAATCTGATATATTATCTCACTGCTTCCTTTTAAAATTCAAGCAAACATAAAAAAGCAAACATGTAAAGTACAGCAAAACTGAAAAGTCAAAATTCTTATATTAATATATATATATATATATATATATATGTGTGTGTGTGTGTGTGTGTGTGTGTGTGTGGAAAATTTTGGTTATAGCTGAGAATTAGAAATATTTATGAGTACGATTTTTAAGTAGAAAACATTTAGTATACAATTCTATCCTAAAATTGAAATAACTAAGCCCCAAATTTTCCGATAAAGAGATCATTTAATTGAAAAGATAGATAAAATGACATAGGTGTACTCTATATATTTCTTTCTTGAACCCTTCGTGTTGAATAACACCTCTCCAATCATGTAGCTGATGGTCCATCCACTTTTCCACACGTGACCAGACGTGTCGTTATTAGCCCAGACCTTTCCGGAATGCCCCTCGCATCACGTGACTCGCGTGCAGGATTCACGGATGAAAAAGGTAATGATAAAATGAAAGCAAATTAGTTCTTTTGAATCCTGTCATTCTGCGGATCGCGTGCGGGGTCTGATAACCGATAACAATCTGCGTTTTACTTTAATTTCAAAATTTTTATAGCTTCAATTTTCATTTCTGTGTCAGCTCGGTATTGACGGCTTTCAAAAGAAATAGACAAAAGATAAACGCTGGGTCTACAAAGCAATTGCAAACGACTTGTACTCTTTCAGCGGCATTCGAACAACACTTATATATTTTGGGGAAGAAATGAGATTTTTGCAGTTCTTTATTTAAGACAAGAGGTTTATTTTCGACACAAAGAAAGAAAGGCCGGTGATATACGATGACAACAAAAAAAGGATTGATATATGTTGCAGGAAATTGAAGAAAAGATTCCATGTCAAATGCAATTCTACTCGACGATAAAAAATTCTCATTGCACGTTAAAAAAATAAAATAGATAGAAACCAAATCTTTAGTTTGTATTACAGGTAAGAACTCAAAACTTAGCTTTAAATCACTATTCCCAAAGAACGGTTTTTAAATCTATTTTCATTTAGTTTGACATAACGTTTATCCCATATTTTCGCTCTGTTTTTATAAAATAAAAAAATGACCAAAAATATTATATTTATGTTTTTGGAAAGTATTGGAAAATATGGTTTAAAGTTTAAAAATATATATCGGAATATTTTAATGTGATATCAAAACAATCGATTTCCAAGAAAATTCATTTAAATGATGCATTCTTCGAACGGAAACTAACTCTGATATAAAACTTCCTCTTGAGCACACAATTATACTGTCTCTGTAAGGCATTTCTAATTCGTAACATAACCGTTTTCACCTAGTCTAATTTTTATGACGCAGTTCATTTTAGAGCTCATTATCGGATATTATTTTTTAGTTATATAAGGTTATAATACGGATATTATTTTTTAGTTATTTAGTTATATCAGGGCTTGTGGCATCCCTGTGGTACAGCGTGCTGATTTTTGGTGCTGGGGGTGCTCGGATCGAATCCCGGCGTTGCCGCACGAAAAATGCCTCCGTGCGTGTCGTCCCTTCATAGGGGGTAATACTGTCCGCCTATATGGTGCCCCCACAATAAAATGAGCAGTAAAATTGCGGCGTAGTATAGGCGAATGTTTGATTTCAAGTGCCTCCGCATTGGTAAATATATATATATATATATATATATATATATATATATATATATATATATATATTATATTATATATATATATATATATATATATATATATTATATTATATATATATATATATATATATATTATATTATATAAACTAAGGCATAACAAATTAAATTAAACCCCATATTACCAGCATTAATGTTTTTTTTTCATCATACATCTTTTGTTGATCCATGCTTGCGACATATTCTTGTTTGTAATTGGCATGTTGTTGTTACAGTTTTTAATACCCTTGGCTGGAAGTATTCCAGACCGGGTTCATATCGGCTAGTGGACTAAGGGGTATGGATACAGTTTATAATGACAAGTGGCCGAGTCCGATTTAGCTAGGTGCCACCTCCATATCGACCTAGCATCCCCAGGGGAAACATCTGGTGGATGGTATCCTCTCCAAGCCCCACCCCCTCTGACCTCATAGAGGGACTTTCCGGTCTACGCTTTGAGCATGTCCCTATTCGGCGTCGACGCGGAAGTATTTAATGGTGCTTGTCGGGATTCGAGCCGAACAGCCTCAGCGCCGAAAGCCGACGCGGTACCACTGGCTACCTCGGGCCATTTAATTTGTCATAAAGGGACACACAGTTATTTTCTCCCTTATTGTTGTTGATGACGATGAAAAGTTGAGTTCTATGGTTAAGTATACAACTGGAGGAATTGCTTCTTCAGTTGATGATTCTTTTCCAATCACTGAACAGAAAGTGTTATATATATATATATATATATATATATATATATATATATATATATATATATATATATATATATATATATATATATATACATATGTTTGTGGGTGTGGCATTATGGCAGATGTTGATATGTCCGAAAAGTTAAATTTTTTGTTTTAAGTTAATATGTCCCACTTAAAATTAGTTCTTTAATGTGGCAAAAGCTGCTAATTGGAATTGAAATATAACTAAATTATTCGTATTGTTAAATACTGATGTGTATAGGAAATACTTGGTACGGTAAACTATGATATGTTACTTATTAGACACTGATGTTGTCTATAAATAACATAAGTACTAAAGTGAGAATGTGGCAGAAGTTGATATGTCCTCATATCAACATGTGACTTCCTATATTATCTACAACAGACCTTTCTGTGTGATATAACCTCTGTTCCGATGTTATACTCAACCTGTTGATGTTTACCTCAGTAATCTTTCTAATAGTTAAACTCAACAAATTATTCGAGCTTATCAGTGATTTTAATTATGTTTTGTTATTTGAATTAGTTTCTTTTCAGTTTTGTGGTTTATAAAATGTACAGAACTAGAGAAGATTTTCTAAAAGCTTTGAGAGATGGTGTTAAATCAAAACCAATTTTGATACATAACTCTGAACAGATAAATATTATCCTTTATTTTTGTAATTTCAATCTTTTAAGAATAAAAATAAAAATTATTTGTAATAAGATTCCAAATCATTTTAAAATTCTTTAATGTTAGGCAAATTTATGTAGCTTACAAATTTAATAATTGTTAGAAAATTGTGATGAGCTGAAACACGTTTGAGATTTCGTAACATGATGATGATAGAGACGGTGATTAGGAATTTTCAGATAACGAAAAAAAAAGAGGAATTGAAGCTCAGACAGAAAGATAAATTGAACAACAAATGTAACCATAAGAAAAAAGAAAAAGAGAGAAAATGAAAAAAAAGATCATAGACTGCAATATACAAATCGAAAAGGAAAGGAGTGAGCTGCAAAAGAGTATAAGTGCATGACAGATTATTGTTGTAGAAAATGCAGTTTTTTGTGCGCTCCAGTTGTTCAAAAACCAATTTTTACAAGCTTTTATCTACTTTCTATGGAAGAATAGCGACACATTTTAAGTAGTGGGCAGTGTTGCCAACCTCTACGAAGCGCCTCCCCCTAGCATCATCTCGAAATCCCCCTGTTTCCCCCTAACACCAACTTGAGATTACCCTAGACCTTCCTAAAAGAAAATCTGGTTCCAAATAGACATCCTGTTTGAGAGATAAATTGAAATACAGTAACCACCGCTTACAGTGATATCTGATTATAAGAATCAACCGTTTATAAGAATCAATATCGCGGAAACAAAAACAAATGTATTAATTCCATATTAAAATTTTCGCTTTAAAGAATCAATCCACCGGTTTTAAGAATCAATTTACACTTTTCGATTTCCTTTCATTTTTCCAAAAAAGCTACTTAAACCCTCAAAAGGCACGAAGTTCTTTCTTTTTTTTAAAGAAAGATTGATAAGATGGGATGGAATATAGTCGTAAAATTCACCCCTTTCTTTATTAGACATAACATAATAATTTCCCCTTAAACGCTTTACCACAACACTGTCCTATTAGCTAGACCCGGGGGCATCTTTACCCGTCCGAGTTCGATTTCACTTTTCTCCACTGACAAACAAAAATAGGGACTCTTTTATCCCACCTCCCACATCCCGGTTGCGGCTTCCTGGACCCTGAAATACATAAATCTTTGGCGAAGTGTCCACTATCACTTAGGCAAACGTGACATTAGTAGTTTCAGCACGTTATCAAACTGTAAAACGTAAGCTAGAAGGTGAATCTTCATCTGAGACTATTTATATCGAGAGAGGTTTAAACAGCCTCCTGAAAACTTCATTACGTCAAACTACCACAGAAAACTTTTTCTTGCTCCCTTCCTGTAGTTGAAATGTTAAAACTGTTAAGCAGGTATGTTGTAACAAATATTGGATTTTTTCTTCTCTCACTATAATGTGTATTTACTTATAGGTCTAGAAATTAAGTTGTATTTTTAAAATTATAAAAATAATTTTAATAAAAGATAATTAACGTAAATTAAAGAGTGTTTTGTGGTAAATTATCTAATATATGTATATATAGGTGTGTGTGTGCCTGTCCAAAAACCTAAATTTCGGCTATAAGAATCAACCGCTTATAAGAATCAAAAGCAGTAATAACAGGCGTGATTCTTATAAGCGGAAATCACAGTAAATAGAAAATACACACTTACATAATGAAACGGAGGTTTATTACATTAGACATATGTATGGAACTTATAATCTAATAAAAAAAGCGCGTCTCGATTGTACAAAATATTAAAAAATGGGGCCCCTAAAAGCACACCTAAAAAAATTGTGCCCCTAAAAACACCCCTTTTCGTCTAACATACTCCCAAATTTAGGGGAAAAACCCCCAAGTTGGCAACACTGGTGGTGGGGTTTCATTTTCAAATAAAAAAGAAGACCGGAAAGGGAGAGGAAATACTGGAATACAACACACCCTTAAAAATACAGCTACCAAGACATTGAATGTGGGACAGGAAAGAATACAAGTTTGCAAAAAAAATGAATGAGGCTGTTTATGGAATAACAAGAGGAAAAGTAAATCGATTAGTTGAGAAAATTAAGAAATGCGGTAATGGATTCTCACAAGCAGACAACCCTAGACATCATCCAACTGCCAACAAACTGGTAGATGCGAGAGAAATGATGAAAAATTACGTGAAGAAATATCCGAGATATCCGAGCCACTATGAAGGTATTCATTTAAGTTTTACCTTAACAGCAACCACAACATCAAGAAACTATATGATGAGTATAGGAAGAACCACGAAACTGTTCACTTCCAATGTAGGTCTTACGAGGTGTTTAAAGATGTTTTTAAGGCTTCAGGGCATAAATTTAAAAAACCGAAAGTCGACACATTTAAGACATGTCATATGTTTACATTGAAGCTAAGCAGCGTAAAAATAAAAAGGAAAAAAACTGCTTTAGAGCTAGAGCGCAAACAGTACAAAGAAACAGCTGATTTAGAATACTCTAAAAAAAAAGATTTGATAAAACAGATTCCAAAATCTCTCTATAGAAAATTGTACTTGAGTTTGATTTGCAGCAAGTATTAGACACACCGTGTTTAACCACAAATGTTTCATTCTATAAACGCTTACTATCAACTTATAGCTTAACAGTCAGGGACTGTAGTGACAGTTCAACAGATTGCTTTCACGTGGCATGAGGATATAACTAGGCGTGGGTCATAAGATATCGCTTCTTGCTGGTATAAAAAAATGCTCATCCCAAGTGTCTCATATAATTCCCTATTCTGCCTCTTGCGTTGGCCAGAATCGAAACACTAATATGAATATCATCTTGAGTTATTTTGTTGCATCATCTTTGTCAATAAAATGTGGATGAAAAATTTTTACTAACTGGCCACACTCACCTAGAATGTGAAAATAGAAAGATAATGCGAAAATAGAAAGACCTAAAAAGCTTACAGAAATGCACATAATTGTCCCACGGGAATGGTTTCAGTTTATTCGAAAGGTACGTGACCAAAAAAACATTTAGAGTGCTTGAAATGAAACAATCAGATTTCTTTTCTTTTTCCCAGTTCTCGAACTCCCCTTGTCAAAAACTATAGTACCAGTGATGGTACTAAAGTAAATTGGTTTCAAATTAGATGGGCAAGATACGAGAAACCATTCGGTATCTTTCAAATTAAGTATTGCTAAAATGAGAATGATGATTTAAAATTTCTAGATTTAAGGAGAAGTACGGGAAAAGTAAGGCCTCCAACTAAAAGGATTAGTAATGAGCCTGGATCGCAAAATCTTGAGTTGTGTTATGACAAATCATTCCCTATCAATCCAAAAAAAAAGAAACAGATTTGTTGAGTTTGTTGCCCCTGATTCATGAAGACTGCCATGAAGTTTTCAAAAGTTGTCCTACATCATGTGGAACTCCTGAAGTTGACGATGACTGTTCTAGTGTAAATTATATTATGTAACGTTTAAAAATATTTATTTTTGTTATTTTCAATGATTTTATTATTTTATTTGCATTTTGTATTTTTGATATGTCATACCTCAACCTGAATGACATTTGGCAAAATTTGATATATTTTCTTATTTTTCCCTCAATCCTCCCCAAAATTTTAGTCCCTCATTGAAAATTCTCATTGAAGACAAGCCATATGCTTGAGGTTGCATATGAGTATTTTCTAAAGAATATTTAAATTAAAAAACTTAATAGAGCAATTTTATATTTCACAACAAAAGTTACTTTTTTTAATTTTCCGAAAACATGAAAAAATGACTTATCAACATTTGACATAATGCCTGCCACACGCACACGCACACACACACACACACACACACACACACGCACGCACGCACTTACGAACGTACACACACACACACACACACACACACACACACACATGCACACACACACAAGCACACGCACGCACGAATGCACCACACACACACACGCGCGCGCACACACGCACGCACCCCCCCTCCCCCACACACGCGCGCGCACTCACGCACGAAAGCGCCACACACACACACACGCACGCACGAACGCACGCACGCACACACACACACATACACATACACACATATATATATATATATAACCATTGTTGGATATTTTATAACGTGATGAATATACCCATAAAATACACTGCTTTAGTAGTAATGTGATTTGTGTGTCAGCCGCAAAAAGAAGTTGGAGAGGGATGAAGTTTCCGGAAACAGCTGGAGTAGAGTACTGCGTTAAATAGTGAAAAAGTTCAATACTAAAGAAAAAAGGAAATAATTTCGATGTGAAATGAGCAGATACGTTGAATAAAACTCTCAAATGTTTCAAGCCGACATAAATTTGTAAAAGTTTTTGCAAACGGTTAATTGCAATGAAATTCATTGTAATTTATTTATGTGTTTTGAGTGACTAATAGTCATTATAATTTCAACGTACATTTCTTATTATTAATCACGAAATAGCTAAAACTTATGTAAGAAGATATTCGGTGATCAATGAACATTTAAAAAGAATTATTTCATAATATAGACGCCGAGTAATATTTGTTGACTCAAGGATTTAAATATGTTTTTTTCGTCATTTCACTCTCCAAAAATCGGACATTTCACGAACATTTATCTCATTTTGGAGCCTAATTTTTTACTTAGGACATTTATATCTGATCATAATATTTTATAGTTTATATTCCTCTTTTATTAGTACAACTCCAACAATTATCCAGTTAGTATGAAACTTACCTTTTTAATTGCATCTGAACATTTTCGCAGATTTTATGTAAACACTTTTTGCATTAAAAAATAAAAAATGGAACTGAACACTTGAAATATTAAAGCAGTAATGAAATTTTATAACTAGACGTAACAGTTAGAAAAAATATTAGCTACAAAAACAATGTGTTTTAGGCTCATTTCAGATGATAAAACATCTTATCTTTTTTTTTTCTTTTAGGAAAGTCATCTTAAATAGAAACTTATTTTGAGAGAAAAGAAAAAGGCCTTATTACAAAGAAAATATCCTTTTCAAAAATCCATCTCTAATAAAAGGTTATTCTTTTGTGTTAATTAATTAAATGCTTTGTTTTATCATAATCGAAATGATGCATTTTATTTCATACCCAAAACTTATTTTCAGATATATATATATATATATATATATATATATATATATATATATATATATATATATATATATATATATATATATATATATATATACAGTAAAGCCCCGATTATCCGCGTGTGTCGCGAAAACCTTTTTTTAATTACGATCCTCAAAAAAAAACCAATTCTAATTTTTAATCCAAGCCAACAACAAGTAAAATACAATAAGCCCTACAGTGCGAAGGTCGAAAATTATGTTGTACATTTTCTGATCACTCACCTTGACGACCTGAGCGGGCGAGACCACTCTGTGAAATTCACTAACCTTCCCCGTCTATGTATTCTCTCGGCGTGCCTATGGTCTCAGTTGAGCGTAAGCGTCCTTAGTGATCAGTCGTGTTTTATGTTTATTTGTCAGTGCTGAAGTTTAGTGTTTCTACGATGAAAAAATGAAAAACAATGAAGAAATCCACCTTTAATGAACTTGACTCGGCATTAGCGGAGTGGTTAGCTCACGTCCGAAGTGAGGGCACCCCCGTGTCTGTTTCTACCATTGCAGCTAATGCACAAATCTTTGTTGATTTGCTAGGCCTGGAAGGACATTTTGATGCGTCGTTCGGTTTTAAGAAACGTTATGGAATTAGAGATGTTGATCTACACGGAGAGAAGTTGAGTGCTGATCAACAAACAGTTGCTGATTTGCAACGTGATTTTGAAGAGTGTGTGTTGTCTGAGGATCTGTCATATGAACAAATTTATAATGCGGATGAATCAGGGTTTTTGTGGAAGGGCCTTCCCACTCATATTTTAGCATTTGAAAGTGAACATCAAGCGGTAGGTCACAAAATTAGCAAGGAAAGAATTACAATCTTGCCATGCAGCAACGCTACGGGTAATTACAAACTTCGGCTTCTTGTAATCAGTAAATCTTAGAAAAGAGGTCTTTTAAGGGGAGAAGAGCAGAAAATTAACCAGTTGATTATTTCAATAAAAAAAAAGATGGTTGAAATATTTCTTTTCGTGCTTGCACCTCATTTTTAGACTTTTCGGGTTATCCGCGATTTTTACTATTCGCGGTGCCCTTGCCACCTAATTCCGCGGATAATCGGGGCTTTACTGTATATATATAGATGGATAGATAGATAGATAGATATAGTGTATTATATATAATATTTCTTTTTTTTTTATTTGGGAATCGACCTCTTTAACGTCTGAAACGAACCTTTAAATGAAGACAGTAAAAGATATTTCTTGAGATTCCTTTGGTTGCGGGTGCAAAGCATCTATCCTAGTACCATTCACAAGATATTCGTAAACACTATTGGAATTTGAAAAATTAATACCTTGTACTTGGGATGTAAGGCATATGTCCTTTATGCACACACATTTTGTTTTCTCTGAGACATGTATTTCTAGCATAACAACAGTTTAAAAACACACAAAGGCAGATGTCAGATACCCACACACGTAAGAAAAGTGACGTGTATATCCCATAACGACAGTGGCGCCGGAAGAGTCAAATATAGAAGGGGGGCAAAATAAAATAGATTAAAACTTTTACACCTTTATTATTAAAAATACATATATACGGTTATAAAAAGTAAACTTTTATGTTATTTTATGTTATATTATGCTCTATCACACGTCAACGTGTACGCGTTTCAAATGCATCGGATTCAAGATTCCCTTTCGCGATGAAAGAACATCGTCTAAGGGTTGCTTTTGAAACTCAAAAGCAAACGTCTGGAATTGGCGTTTAAACGCGCTTGCGTACCTGAAATTGGCGATTAATCGCTCCTGCGTATATGGAATGACGTTTATCGCGCTTGCGTTAACGAGTGTGAGGTTGCAATTTAGTATTCAGTTTTGTTAGGCTTTATGATTTTAAATGAAAATTCTAATATTTTACGAGCGCTAGCTAGGTAGAAACAAAAAATTCAATTTTCTAGGGGGGGGGGGGGGCAAGGGCCTTCCCTTGCCCCTCCCTTCCGGCGCCACTGCATAACGACATTTTAAAAGCATAGAAAGGCGGTTGTCATTTACGCACACACATAAAAATGTGCTGTGCATTTAACATAATAGCAGTTTAAAAACACACAAAGACAGATGTCAATTAACCACATATAAAAAGTGTTGTACATTTAATATAACATCAATTTACAAAAACCTAAAACCTTTATATTAACTCCATAGAGCTTCTATTTGAGTGAATATGAAATACATTATATACTTACTGTCGGCAAAATTGCAATATTACGTCCAACAAATTGGGGTCACCAAAAAAATTTCATACATCATCCTCAAAATTCGTACAAATTAGTCATATAGAGGGGGAGGGACATGTTACAAAATATTCCAAATTAATTATCTAATAGTAAATTTTCTGCTGGATTTTTCATTAAAACTAAACTAAAATTAAACTAATCACGACTCTATAGCTAATGATATAGCAAGATATAACGTAAAAATTAAGTAAAAGGTAATAATTTTTATTGAACTGGAATGCATTCAAGCCAGGGTGAAATTTCTCTCAATAACAGAATTTTTAAAAATTGTTTCTGCTAACTGTTGGAATTATTCAAATTAATACATGAGAAATACGTTTCTATTAATATATAGATATAATTATATCTGTATAGATATAGATTTAAATGCCAAAAAATCTAGTAAATAATGTGCATATTTATTAAAACCTAGAATCTTAGAAACTTCATCCAAAATATCCTGGATACTGTTTGTTACACTTTGCCATTAATCTTCTTTCTCCAACTAGTTGAAAATAAAGATGACACCCCGGTTCTAAAAAGTCTCGGAAACCGAAAGAGAAAAATAAATTTTTGAATAAATCTGTGCATTTTTAACTCAATATGTTAGACTCTATAATATAAACTTTACGGTTTTCTTGCATATAACTTGCATTCCCTCTTTTTTTTTTATCTATTTTTATGTCGTATATATTTTTTCATTCATAGAAAAGTTTTCTGCATTTTTGCAACCTTAAATTTAAATTGTACATGTGTATATATATTTTTCAAAAATTTTGAAGATTTTCTTTTACTTAGTGTGATATAAACGAATGGAATTCACGAATATATTTTTAATAAGAACCTTTAGGTGTCAAATTGAGAAAAAAATTGCTTTTACAGGAGCCACATTATGAAGCATTAATGTACGTGAACTAATTAAGTATGGTATGGTATCTGAGTAAGTTGAAAAAACTATGGAATATACATAACGTGAGATTAAACTGAGGACACACACACACACACATAATTCTTCACTTGCAGTTCAACATTCCTATTAATGTATTTAATTGATCTGATCGTAAGAATTATAAAGGAAGATTTAAAAATAAATTTTTCAGCTGTAAACATTTGAATTCCACAACATATATCGTTTTACTTTCCTGGACAAAGGGTCATTCCTTTAACTTTTTATGATATGAACGGACATATATTCGGATCCAATTTTCATAAGTTTGAAACTATAAAAAATATTCGGATTGATCTGGGCTTCCTCATGTTTCCGGATAAAAGTTTTCTTACTTCTCAGAGGAGTTAATTCTCTTAAGCTATAGATAAAACAATGTATCAAGCAGATGTTTTTGACACGTTATTTTTCAGCTTATTTTCAACAGATTTTGTCGTATAATAACTAGTTAAACAGACAAATATATAGTTGTACTATACAATTTTAAATGTTGTATTCTAATAAAGTAATACATGCTGATCCTTCTGATGTTCAATTCTAAGATTCAGTGAATGTAAAATGCATCTTTTTTCGCCCAGTAAAATTAAGTATCTTACAATATTTTTACTATATGACAATAAATATATTATGTTGAAAAATAGATAGCGGGGAAAATATTGCTGTACAGTTATTTCACAGTAATAGAGTAATAACTAATATATATTTTTTATGAAGTGAGTTGCATTAAGAAACGTGCTGTTGATAAAGTTTAAAATATCTGAATAAATGAATATTCCCTTTTTCCCTATTTATATTACGAATTAAAATGTTTATGTGAAGTAAACTAACAAATTTTTCTGGAGCTGGAGTGATTTATATATATATATATATATATATATATATATATATATATATATATATATATATATATATATATATATATATATATATATATATATATATATATACATATATATATATATATAGAGAGAGAGATACATAGATAGATAGATATATAAAGATGATCTTTAAATACGATCATTTTCATTTTTCAATCAGTAACATACTTCCCGAAATGTTCATAAATTCTTTAGCTGGTGTGTAAAGAAATAAATTTTTTTACCAAATTCTTTCTTTATAACCTAATTATTTAACAATAAATTTACAGATTGTATTGTTTTTGACTGGTAATACGTAGATGATGGCTTCATTTAATAAAACATGTTTCTTTCAGTTGTATTATCAAGTTCTGCTTCACTTACTATTACCACTTGCTAGCGTCAGACATGGCGATTTACTACTATTGTAGCTTTTCGGGAGATGCAATGTTTGATTGTGAGCTTTACATTAAGTTCGATGAACAGTAAGCCTCTTTCAGCACACAATGCTTACATTTCTAAGGATTTTTCTAAGGAATGCTTACCTTTCTAGGGATTGTGAGTTTTTGAAGGGGGAAAATTTATACCCTATCAAACGGTACTATTAAAGTTCCCATTAACGTGCGACGTACATAGAGAGCTGATAACATTTCCCGACGTTCGGAAAATCTTGATATCCAACGATGTTGTAGATTGATTGCTGCTTTTAAAATAGTAAAAATAACTCAGAGGAAAGCCCTTATAATACAGAATAATAAAATTTCGGCATAGCGCTAATGGTAACTTATCGAGCAAATATAACCCACAGTATCTGAACGTATATGGATGTATTTAAATTGTAAATTATCAATTTTTAAAACCTTTTTCCCGTCAATATAACAATTGAAAAAAGTGGAGGTATTAAAATCTCTCTCTCTCTCTCTCTCTCTCTCTCTCTCTCTATATATATATATATATATATATATATATATATATATATATATATATATATATATATATATATATACATATATATATATACATATATATATACATATATATATATATATATATATATATATATATATATATATATATATATATATATATATATATATATATATATATATATATATACAGTCGGACCTCTATTTAACGAACCTCTAGTTTGCGAATTTCTCCATTTTCGGAACTTTTCCTTAGAACCAAGAACAGTTTGGGAATTTCTTCATAAAATAACCTCCAAATAGCGAAGTGCATTCTCTATTTAACGAACTTTTTCTTGTGATCCAGTATATTTTTTCTTCATATTTCTCAAAATATTTCTGAACTTTTGAAACTTATTCTTTCTTTTAACACATTTTATGGTTATTAATGACCTCGAACTGGTTTTACTATATTCATATAACATATCAGAAATTTCCAATGCATGGAACTATGATGTTACAGATCGTACTATTCGCAACAGTTTTTTTGCCAAAACTGGATTCTTTGTCAGCAATGAGAATTCGACAAGTACGGAGGACAAAGACGATTTTCTCTTAGAGGAACTTACAAAAATGTGGATAAAGCTAAGGGAAATAGAAGAAATTAACGATGATGTCCTGTTTGAAGATATTCTTTTACTTGAATCTGAAGCTGAAACCTCGGAAACACTAACTGAATTAGATATTTTGGACAGTGTGAAAAATAAATCAATACAGCAATGAATTGCGATAAAGACGTATATAATGAAAATGGAAATGATCATGAGGCAGAAATCAACAAACCGTTCTATGATGAAATGCTAAAATAATTTAAAACAATCCTACGAGGATTACAGTTTGAAGAAAATAAGCCTGAAGGGTTTTTTGGTACATTGCAAAGATGCGAGACGTATGATAAGAGAAAACACTTTTTTAAACAAAAGACTCAGACAAAATTAACAGACTTTATCAGTAATTAAATTTAAGGACGCATGTGGCAATGCATGTGGCAAAATTACTTCTTATAATAAATGCGATAATGTGATTTAAATTCATTAATTTTAATATAATTTTTTTTTAATTGAAAATGCAGTGTATTCCCGTACAATGTTTTGTTTTATTCTTGTTTTCCTTGCAGATTTCTTTTTGATGGGTAAGATATATGAAACAAATAGATATTGATTTACAAAATAAAGGTGTGGTTAATTACTTTTTTTAATAATATTTAGTGATTAGGAATTTAAAATTTGTTTTGTGTAGTTTAAAGTATTTTAAAAGGTGAACCTCTATTTAACGAATTTTCCATATAACGAACTTTATTTTGGGATTTAGCGACTTCGTTAAATAGATGTCCGACTGTATATATATATATATATATATATATATATATATATATATATATATATATATATATATATATTAAATCTTGATAAGTAGAGAAGAGAAATTGATACGATTTCAGGGGAAATAGGCTCATGTATAATAGCCCTGGAAATTCCCAAAATTTTTAAATAACTTGCATGGTCGCTTTCTTTTAATATCTTTTTCCCGTGGTAAGGTGTAGAAATTATGTTAAAATGGTTTTTCGTTTGTCATGCTTATGTTTATTAATATATTTTTAAATTATCAAAAAAATTTTAGATTGAGTACGCTATGCATATATATATATATATATATATATATATATATATACACAGTGGTACTTCGACTTACGAGTGTCTCGTCTTACGAGTTTTTCGAGATACGAGCATTCTTTCGGTAGATTTTTTTGTTTCGAGTTACGAGCTAAAATTCGGGTTACGAGCAAGATTCAAATATCCCATCGCTAGTTTGCGCGGCGAACGCCATTGTACGTGCTTATCAAATGAGAACACAAGAATCATTTACTATTTACAACCTTTATGTACAATAATTATACACTTGTATGCATATTATTGTGAGACTACTATCCAGTCTTAAACCGAGATTTTAACACTGAACAATTACCACCCGGGGCAGCTTGCTCTGCTCAAACTTGAGTCGTCCTCAGAAACCGAACAGCGCACATCCTCTCTCGCAGAGAGAGATTCAATTCCCAACCCCCACACTGGAACTTTCCATGGGGGTCTAAGGGATGGGATGACCCTGGTCCTAGGATCGCAAGCTCTCCCCCTTCTACGGATTCTGAGAAAACGTTCTTCAAATTCTCAGAAAGAAGAATCTGGACATTACAGCCACAGTGAACGATGCAACAATCGCCCAGCTTCCGTGTCTCACTCGTTCACTTTAATAGAGTAGCTGGTAATAAAATCGAAAGTGGGGAAAGCGGGGTGAAAAGATAAAAAATCAACGAATAAGATTTAATTTTTCAGTTCAGCCTTTCTCCTCCTCTTCCATCAGCATCTTCAAGTCTGATCTCCAAGGTAAATGTTGTACATTACACTTAATAAAACAAATTTATTGCCGTTCATTATATTGTATTGCGTTTTTATACAATGTTCGTCGTTTATAAGCGCATTTTTCTTATTTAAAAACATGTAACAAAAAGTTGTGGTGTTTAGGGGGAGCCCGGAACGAATTAATGGCATTTTCATTCATTTCAATGGGGAAAATTGATTCGAGATACGAGTATTTCGAGTTACGAGCTCCGTCATGGAACGAATTAAACTCGTAATTCGAGGTACCACTGTATATATATATATATATATATATATATATATATATATATATATATATATATATATATATATATATATATATATATATATATATATATATATATATATATATATATATATATATATTATATTAATTTTTCCTGTCGCATGTCTGTTAATATAGATACATAGGGAGATCAAGGTTATTTTAATCAATAAAATTATAAGACACGCAATTTTCTCGTCTATCTTTAAAAAACATAATTTATATACGCACATAAATAATGTGCTGGAGTATGAAAGCATTCCATTCTACTTACCTTAACGAATGCATTTACATATTCAGTAATCTGCATGAATATTTATCATTTTATACCCTTTATTACGAGATAAAAGGAATAACCAAAGCGTTTATATCTGTTCTCGCTGCAATTTTATGAAGAAAGTATTCAAAAGTAACTTCCTTTCCAATCTTTTTAATATTTCTGACATTCCTTGAAAAAAAACCACAGATTGAATGTAAATAACGCCAAAATGAGGAAATTTCACGAAGCAAAATATTTCGTTAATGAAGTGCGCAGCCGACATCGCCTTAAAATAAAATTAGGATAAAAAAATCAGTTTCCTGAAATGGAAAAATAATGATTTTTTTTTCTACTACTGCAGTTAACTCACGGAAAGTCCGTGTAAAGCAAAATTAAATTTATTTCTCATCTTGGCTTCATTTTCTTAAATCTAAAGTTTAAAAAAAAATCCATTGAGTATAAACATATGTTAATATTCATCATCTTCCGCATATTCCAGCTCTGCCATTCTCCTTTATGTTAAACTTTCAAAAGAAGTGAAAAAAAATATTTCTTTGTAGCGTCTAAGCAATTTGCGTGAATGTTAAACTAACGGGCACATTTTACATAAGAAAATAAGATATTTTTATTCTTCAGCAGTAAGTAGCATTAAAATAATTCATGATCGTATTTGTAAGTGAGACTGAAATACGACTTATGATATTTAAGATTCTCTGTGATTGAGTGATTTTCATTCAGGTCGCATGGGGAGTTTATCTGCAAAACAAAATATAATTGACCAACACGAAAATTCAAATTTGTATTCATTTCCTAAGCAGTTAATTATTAAAACATTTAACAATATTAGACAGTACGGGAATTTAAATTACAAATAACTTTACGAGGGAATAGGTTATATCCTGAAAAAAATTATATTAGATGAACGATCAAAGAAAAATATATTTTGGTGATAATATTTTTTTAAACAAAGCTTAAAAAGTTATTTATGTTTTTCCTTCAATAAATATTGGTAATGATATAACAAATATTTAACTGCCATTTATAAAAATTTTTTCCTTCAAAATTGAGAATATAAGACATTTAACGACACAAATTTTTAATCATATATTTATTACAAGATTCGCAGAATTGATGAAAAAGAGATAGAACTAATAAAGTAACTAACTTTAATAACACTATTTATTTGATGAGTACATTGTAATTCCGTTTATTAAAACAAATTACATAACAATATTATACTTTCAGAATACTTCTAACGATGATGTGTTATTGGAAATAGCAATGTTCTAATATAACATGAAAAGTATCATGTTTTTCATAATAGGTTTTATCATAAAATATCTATTAAGCATATCATTTAAAAAGCTTTATTTTCCGCTAAATTCTCATCAAGTATGAATTATTACAACATTCTTTACTTTAGAAGTCAAAGCCATAATGAGCTTTGGTCTAACTACTTTATATATGTATTAAAAATATTTAATACCTTACCAAAGATTCTCTCCTACGTATTGGCATTCATTAGTTATATAACATATTTTTATAATTCTTAAAGAACAATTAACTGCAAAATACTTCCTCTATTTGAAACATTTTAAACATTTTATATAATTTTTCCAAATGGCCCGGTTGAGAATTACCTATTAAGATGAAAGTTATATAGAACAAACGCAATGCATCATTCAGTCTGGAGAGATTCCTTTTCTATTATTTTGACTTTTGGGTCTAGGATACTTGCTTCTTGAATCGTATTGAATCTTATTCTTCAATCATCAAAACCTCAGTCTGAAATATATATGATAGGAAGGTTTAAACCTCTTACAGAAAAATACTCTTGGAAGAATTATTACTACAGATATATTGAAAGGGATGATTGTAGGTTGTAGAAACCTCATTTATGTCATAAAGTATGTGTCTTCAAAATTTAGAACTGAGAAATTCATCACAAATTCCTCAACTTATGTGAGCCCCTCGTAAAACACTTTTAATGGCCGATCGAACAAATTACCGAAAACATTCTCTGTGGCAATACATTTTGAAACAGCGCTTGGTTGCATTTATATTGTAATTAAAACTGAATGTTAATAAAGCACTCATGTTGCACCTTATGCATGTTTTAACAATCCTGAAGAGAAACTTGACGTTATATTCATTTCTGTCAAGTCCTATAAATACATTTCATTCACAAATTACTTTACTTCCTTTCTGTCCGGAAGCCATTTCTATTTTTGATTTAAAGTCTCTCGTTGTATATACACTGCTGTCCACCCAAATTGCAACACCAAGAAAGACAAGAGATATCACAACAAAATTTATTTTGTAGATAACATGTTGACCAAATATCAAATGATTAAATTTATAAGCTTCTGTGAAGTGTGGTTCCTGCCAAAATCAGTAGCCAGAGTAGCCGGCATTGTTGGAGATAACCGCTGCCACACGCCTCGGCATTGATTCAAAGAGACTTTGGATGAGTTCTTGGGGTACAGCAGACCAAGCAGCTTCCACACGTTGCCAAAGTTGATCTGCTGTGGCACCTGGGGATGGAATCTGGGTCAATCGTAGAGCAACCATGGACCACATGTTATCTATCGGCGAAAGATCCGGAGAGCGAGGGGGCCAGGGAAGCAATTCAATCTGGCGATTGACGAAGAACCGTTGGACAATGCGTGCCACGTGTGGTCGCGCATTATCCTGTTGAAATATGGCTGTGGGCAAGCCCTGAAGGTAAGGAAGGACAACTGGCTCCAACACCTCGGAGATGTAGCGCTGGCTGTTTAAAGTACCGGCAATGCGTACTAGAGGTGTGCGAGAGTGATATCCAATACCGCCTCATACCATAATACCCGGTGCAGGACCAGTGTGGCGGTGCATAACGCAGCTGTTCAGCATCCTCTCTTCACGGTGTCTCGAGCCTCGAATGCGACCATCGTGGTGTTGCAGACAGAAGCGTTACTCGTCAGTAAAGACAATTTCATTCCATTCTGCCGTCCACATCCTTCTGTCATCGCACCATTGGCGGCGGAGACGTCTGTGGTTCTGCGTCAAGGGTAGATAAAGCAATGAACGTCTTGCGGACAGACCACTCTGCTGTAAACGGCGTCGAATGGTACGCGCAGACACTGGATGATGCGTTACAGACTGCATGTGCTGTGCTATGGTTCGTGATATGACTGAGTGATCCGTCACTGCCATGCGCACAATTTGCCTGTCATCACGTGAAGTGGTGCGCTGAGGTGGATGCGATCGAACACGCCGGTCCGTCGTACCCTCCTGCATCCAACGATCACATATCCGCATTACAGTTGTTTGGTTTCGTCCAGCACGACTACCGATTTCCCTGAAAGATAATCCACAATCTCGGTAGGCCACTATCCTTCCTCTGTCGAAATAGGATACTTGATCAAAAGATGATCGCTGTTTTCGACGAGGCATAATTGATCGTTTTTTTGAAAAAACACAAGAAAAACACAATTGCCGAACTTGAAATCGTCGAAATCTCCAAGCCTTAAATAGCGCTTTGAAGTGGCGCCACAGGCGCGCGTGATGAGCGTCTGCGCTCAAATTCTAATCATTTGCATATCTCACCTCCGCTAATGCATGTTGTAAATTTCATGTTATTTGCATGTTTCCTTCAGGGTGTTGCATTTACAGTGGCCAGCAGTTTATTTATATAAATTCCATCGTTTTACTCATCATTCTTTCTAAAAATAAGAACTAACACCTCAAATAGATACTTTAGAGACATGTTCCAGTTAATATTCTGTCCTAGAAAGGATGCAAAGCCACGGGTTCATAAAATAGGACTTCTCACGCCTAAGCGAAAACATGGACAGATATGAACAAAGTGAAAACTTTTAACCCCTCAACTGGTCTTTCTTTCCGACGCATTTTCTCGCTGTGGGGTGGGGAGACTTTTATGAAACCATTTCGAAATGATGCAAACTGGCTCAGCGGACCCGTTGGAAACACGGGTTGATGACCCTTTAATAAAAAGTGAAGGAAAATTCAATTTATATATGAGTTTGGATAGAAAATTGTGATTTTTTTTACTTGACTTTTTCGATAACTTCGTGTCTAGTTTAATTGGTATAAATTGAATACCTACGCTAATATTTATTACACGACTTATAAAAGGCAGTTGTAATGACCAGATAGTGCCGCCGTGAGCCTGTTTTTTTTTAAATTATTTTTTAGAAATTTTATGAGTAAGCTCTAGAGTATGTACGTGGACAAAATATGTTGAAAAAGAATTGGTGTGTGATTATGAAGATACGTTATATGTGCTTCACTGTTTTGTGTAACGTGTGATAGTTTAAAATAAACCTGAAATATGTATTACTGCCTGGAATTTATGAAAGCCCACGCTACCGCACAATACATAGACAGTCGGGATACAAACGTAGTTTCATTTCGCTTGCCTTTTTTAGACAAGAAATGATTAAACATTCATTGAGTGACATGGCATAAATATAGATAATGTAACATTCTACATACTCGGTTTGATGCTATTTTTGCAGCATTCCCGTAAATAAAGGTTTGCCAGTTTCACTCCATAAATAAATCCATATTGTAGGTCGTAGACTAAACTACATTCAAATTGTGACAAAATTTAGACGCAACAATAATTTTAAAATATCTAAATGGCTGTTTGAATTCAAAATGTATTTAAAAATTGTTCAATATTAATTCTTGTTAATACATATGTTTTTATTTGATCTACCAATGACTACCAATGGTTGTTAAGATCGACCAATGGTTGTTAAGACCACTTCTAACTTAAAATTGCACACAATCCAAGATGTGCATCTCCTCCCTTTCATGCTACCAAACTTTCTTTGTCTCATGATGAACACTCTATTCCTAGTCATATTATTCAGTAAGTTCTCAAATTTTAAGCTTTGATCCCGTTTTCGGTGAAACACATTCAGCTTTATTTCACTGCCTTGAATGGGTATCAGCAGCTGAGACCAATAATAAACGTTATAGCAGGATTTATTCAAAGATTATACATAATATTTCAAAAACACAATCTTATATTAGTACGTTTACACACACTGGAGGTTAGCTATATCCATATCGGCAACCGGTCATTTCAGAAGCACCCGACAGTTTGAAGAAAATAAAATGCTTTTCACTATTAGAGAAACAATAGGTAAAATCAAAAAGTAGGCAATAATACAAAAAAAAGTATATCAGAACAATGGCCTGAGTCATTGAACTTAAAACAGAATTAATTTTAAGGCCAACGTCTTAGGCAAGTGGACTTTCATACTTTATTTGTATATATATATATATATATATAGGGTGATTTTTTTTAAAACTGACAATACTCAGAGCCATCTGTAGCGCGATCTATTACCGGGAATTCCACCAAAATTGATAGAGGGACTTAGACGACATGGGAAAGAGTTTCTTGACGAGTATGAATTGCTGGGTCATATGCAGAAAGTCTCCGACGAAGTCTCGGTTCCCTTGATTAACTATTTGCCCCATCACGGTGTTTCCAGAGCGGAGAAAATTGTACTTCGAGGTGTTTTTAATGGGTCTGCACCCACAACTACTGGTCGAAGCTTAAATGATGCGCTTCTTGCTGGAAAAGTGCAGGAAGACGTTTTTCACATTATGCTAAGATTTCGAAATCATAAAATAGTTTTAACGGCTGATATAAAACAGATGTTCAGACAAATATTGATAGACCACCAGAGAGATTTGTTAAAGATACTTTGGAAAACTAAAGAGTACGAAAATCCTACAGAATATTGATTGAACACTTTTACCTATGGAACCAAGTTTGCACCATTTCTTGCCACAAGAGTAATAAAACAGTTAGCTTTAGATGAACGTGCTAAGTTCCCGTTAGCTGCTGAAGTTGCGGAGTCCAATATATATATGGATGACATAATCAGTGGTTGTCACGATATTGAAACTTCAAAAATCCTAAAAGTTCAGTTAATTAAAATGTTTCAGACATGTGGCATGACTCTCCATAAAAGGAACTCTAATTGCGATGAGCTGCTTGAAAAGGAAAAGCAGTGCTTTGACGAAACTTTATTTGCCCCACCTGAGGAGTCTACAACTACTAAAACTTTAGGTATGGTCTGGAAAAAAGGGAAGATGAATTTGTTTTTAAAGTTTCGGTAAATCCTCAAAACGTTTACACCAAGCGTGAAGTTTTGTCCACTATTGCTAAATTGTATGACCCATTTGGTTTAATTGGGCCAGTTATTAGTAGAGTGAAAATATTTTTCCAGAAACTTTGGCTAGAGAAAATTAATTGGGACGATACACTTCCTGATCAGGCGCGCTGAACTTTTAATTGGTTAAAACGCGACACCTGACCTCATCACGCCGCATCGGACGAGGGTCACGTCATGGCTTCTAGAACAACCTTCTTATATCACATGTAGGCGCGTAGCTTGTTTAAGGGGAATACTAATAGATTACTTTAGAGTATTTAGATCAAAATCATATTGGGGAATAATATTCTGTTGCGGTAGGACAAAGTTAATGATGGGAAATGTTTACCGTTTCATATATATATATATATATATATATATATATATATAATATAATATAATACATATGAAAAGTGTAATAGATTAGAAATATAAATCTTTATTTTAATTTCCTAAACTAGAAAATAATCTCTTTTTTCTCATATATGCAAACGTAAATTGTTCTTTACTAATATATTTAGCTGATGGATTAGCAAAGAATTTCAAATCCCCGACAAAAATCCATTACTCAATTTTCCTTTAAAGTTAATATTGTACTCAGTCAAAGGCTTGTCCTTTGCATCTTTTGAAATCATTCAACCGGTTAATTCCATCTCTGAATGCACATTGTTCATCGCAGAACTGATATGAATATTTAATTTCATTTGAGGTTTCCTCTCGCAATAAAAGTGCCTCGGAATTCTTCTCTGTCTCTAGACGGACTTAAATTGATTCTTCCTCTCAATGAAAGAAATTGATTCTCAAAGGTAATATCTAATTCCCAATACCATAGAAAATCTATTAGTATTCCTTTGCTTTGAGATTTCGATTTTTTCTTGAACGAGTAAAACTTAGTTACATAATATACGATTTGAAAAGGATGATAGTAACTCAAAAGGTGAAAAGACAATAAAAAATATGTAACTAATTTGAACAAAATGAGGATTTTTATATTCTAATAAACTCGGTTTTTATAAGTAAGTACTCACGGACGGTAAAGTAGTTTCATCCAATAGGTATTTATATTTTATACGTAAAGAAATGTTTAAAAACATTCATTGATCCACTAATACAAAATTTGAAATATGCTACGAAGAGGAATTTTTTCGCCTCTTCGATTGCTTTATTCTAATGACAATACGTTCACTTTCCAAACTTTGTCTATGCAATTTTTTATGACTGGGCAATAAGGTTTAAGGTCTATCTTTCTCTGATTCTGCAGTCGTTTTCCTTTTGAGCTACGGACGTCTGGGGTAGACCCATATATATATATATATATATATATATATATATATATATATATATTTATTTTTTTTTATTTTATTTTTTTTTTACCTATGGCTTTATTTGGAAAATTAATCCATATTTACAGGCAACACAAACAGCAAAGAACTAAGCATTGAACACATGCATAAAGCACAACAGTGAACAAAGTCAGATAAAAGGTGTTAAAAGTTCATAGAAAGTTCATCTTATCTCTAGCGTCCCAGTATAATTTGGTAAAGTTCTCACTTTTTTGGGCTTCCGGATCAAGTCCTGGGCATGTAAGTAAATTGTCTGCATTCATATTGCCAGCCCTACAGACCTGGCATTCACTTTTGGTTAGGATGCCAATTCAGTTTAAATGTTCTGCTAGACAGTCGTGGCCTATTTTAAGTCTGAAATGTGCCACTGCTTCTGTACGGGATTTATGACTATAGTCTTTCCAGCTGTCCTGGATCTCTTCCCAACGTTTCCCTTTAGATAGCAAGTTCTGCTCTGTCTTAAGTTTTAAAGAGATTTTGTTGTAGATGCTTTTCTTTATTGATCCTGTAGAAATTGGATGAGTTATCTGTTGTTCTAGGGTTCCCTTCTTTGCTAACGAGTCGGCTCTTTCGTTACCTTCAATGCCAACGTGCGATGGGATCCATTGAAATACTATCACTTTATTATTGCTTTCAAGGAGTTTAATATTTTGTTTTATTTGGGAGATACCAGGCAATTCAGTGCAACGATTCGTCGTAACAGCCTGTATTGCAGCCATTGAGTCCACCAAAATTACAGCTATATATATATATATATATATATATATATATATATATATATATATATATATATATATATATATATATATATATAAGTGGCAGTTTAAATTTTTTTCGTTGGAAATGATCAACGGGTTCAGTCATTGCAAGGTACAGCTGTGTCTTTCGATTATAAAAAGTAAGTGAAATTTTAATTTTATTTAATTTAGTGGTTGAATATTTTTGTTGAGTTAGGTATCTGAGTGTTTTTCAAAGCGTACGTTGCATTTATTTTACTTTACGGACTTTTAAGGCAAGTATATAATCCAATCTTTGTTTCTAAGTCTAAAACAAAGACGTACAATGCGGAGTGACGCTTTAAATTGGGTGGCCAACTGTCCTTCAATTTCAGGATAGATGGTCACATAAAATCGAGGAGAGATGACCACCTTTAATCAATATTTCAAAATTATACGGACCGACGATTTTAACTAAATATAATTATATTTAAAATAATTATATAACTTTTATGTTTATAATTATATTAATGGATATAATTGTTTCAATTTTAACTAATATAAATATTTCAATAATAATTATATAATATGCCAAACAATTCTTTTCCAGTTTTTCAAGATGCCGAATAAATACATAAGAAAGCCTTATTCAATCCGAGGGACCTGGAGTAAAAATGATTTGTCTAAGGCAATGGAGGCTGTGCAAACGGGATCATATTTGGTAAAATGGGTGTTTGTAGCATTTCACATTCCACACAAGACTTTGGATCGTCGATTGAAGACCAATAATTCCAATAAAGGCAGCATGGGTCCTGGTCCGATGTTTGAAAAAGAAAACGAAGAAAGATTAGTAAAGCAGATTAAACGAATGCAGAAACATGGATTCCTATTTACTCGAGAGGATATGAGAATTCTCGCTTTTGAATTTGCCAAATAATTGGATATAAAGTACCGTTTTAATGATACAAGTGACAACAAACAAAAACACGACACTTCCAGTAGCGAAGACGATGGAATACATTTGAAATTATCAGATTCTACTCATTCCGAGGGAATAGAATTTAATGAGGATCACTGTGTTGGTTGTGGAGACGAATACAATACCACAACCAAAATGGATGACTGAATAAAATGCATAAGGTGCATGAAGTAATTCTATGAAACTTGTACAAACTATCAAGACCTTTGCCAAAAATTTGGTAAAATTTTACGAAAAGTGAAGGTTTGAAATTATACTTCAAATGTTGTTTATTCGAATTTTATTCACTCAGTTTCAATGGAATAATTGCATTTTTACAAATTGCTATATGGTTTTCATGATTAACTATATGAAATGTGTTGTTTTTGCTATTTTAACTTCACTTTTTCTTTCTTGTATTGTATGTCCATCTCTCCTCGGCTTGAAGAAGAGATGACCATCTGCCATTTTAATTTGAAACTATGTTTCCCTCATTTTGTTCTCAATGTTTAATTATATTTTGCCCAAAATATGATGAGTATAGGAATTTTAAATATGCATAAACATTTCTTGTGTTTGCATTCTAAGAATTTTTATTTCAATCTTCAAAAACTATGGCCATCTATCCTAGAGTTACCCTATATATATATATATATATATATATATATATACGAGGGTTATTTTTTTCAAGGTCCGATAGGTCTCTAAATGAAAATCACAGTCAGAATCAAGAAAATTTTATATGGAACAATGTGATACAACATTAAGCTACTTTTCGACGTAATCGCCGTTCCGATTCATACATTTGTCGTAGCATGGTACCAATTTTCCAATACCTTCATCATAGAAAGCAGCCGCTTGTCTTTTCAGCCAATTCTGTACGCTGGTCTGCAGCTCGTTGTGTGTGGCGAATTTTTGTCCCCCTAGCCAGCGTTTCATGTCGGCAAAGAGATGAAAATCTGAGCGAGACAATTCAGGACTGTGGGTGATCAAAAACTTCCCATCCAAAGCGCTCCAGGAAGATCTTTGTTGCAACTGCAGTGTGCAGCCTCGCATTGTCATGAAGAAGGACAATGCCTAACGACAACATTCCTCTTCTCTTGTTCTAAATTGCCCTTCGAAGACGTTGAAGAGTCTTGCTGTACGGAGTTGCATTGATGGTTGTGCCACGTGGCATGAATTCCACCAAGAGAACACATTTACGGTCCGAAAACACTGTAGCCATACACTTTTTGGTGGAGAACGTGCGCTTGAACTTCACTGGTTTACGACTCGGGGAGTGTGAATGCATCCACTGTTTGAATTGCTCTTTCGTTTCTTCAGTTTCGTAATGGACCCATGTCTCATCTCCTGTGACAATTTTGTCCAAAAACTCATCTCCGTCGTGATGGTAGGGCTGGAGGAAGGTTAATGTGGCGCCCATTTGCTGAGTTTTGTGATGGTCAGGCAGCATCTTGGTTACCCACCTCGCGCAGAGTTTGCGGTACTCGAGTCTTTCACTCATAATGGTATAGAGAGCTGACCGTGAAATTTCCGGAAATAAATCACTCAACCCAGAAAATGTGAACC
The DNA here is from genome assembly GCA_907164885.2 of Dolomedes plantarius. Classification (NCBI taxonomy): domain Eukaryota; kingdom Metazoa; phylum Arthropoda; class Arachnida; order Araneae; family Dolomedidae; genus Dolomedes; species Dolomedes plantarius. The sequence goes on from OU015501.1 coordinate 145,769,324, forward strand.
GACGATTTCCGCGAATCGCCTGATCCACGCGCTGAACAAGATCATCGGTTGACACTTCCCTGGTCTCGGCTTCCTTCCCTGGCCGCCTGCATCATGAACATCTGTGCGTCCAGCATCAAAGTTCCTGCACCATTTCCGCACTTTGCTGTGAGACATGAACGTTTCTCCGTACACTTTACTCATTCGTCTATGAATTTCAGCTGCATTGCTTCCTTCAGAATGCAGAAATCGAATGACTGAACGCAACTCACATTTGGCGGGAGACTATTTTTCGAAGCATGTTTATGTGCTCCCTACGTACTCAGAAATGACAACCGCGAATCGGCGCGTTCCCCTGGCCAACCATAGACACAGCGCAAGACATCTGCTCACAGACCTAGTGGATTTTCCCCGAAGCTTTCCTTTAGCGACCCATCGGACCTTGAAAAAAAATAGCCCTCGTATATATATATATAAATAAAGAATATATATATATATATATATATATATATATATATATATAATCTTCATTAACATGATAATTTTTTAAGTAATTGGAAGCTCTAGAGCAGCCATTTTTTGAAAATAGATTTTTTGTATTATTTGAAGATCATAAATTAACGTAAGAACTTTCGAAACTCTACTTTGGAAAATTTCCGTGTAACTTGTGAGGCTGTAAATAAAGACAATAGCTGTAAGGTTGGAAAGTATTTGTTTTTATGATTACACATTACGTATCCTAGACCATATATATATATATATATATATATATACATATTATATACGATGATCAATATATACAATTGATGTAAAAAATCGTAAGGGATATTTTTATAGACAAAATAATGTAGATGAAAATATTCAAATTAAATGCAGTAGGACATTCTAAAGAATATAGTACAGTTAATATAGTACAGTTTGAGAAAAATAATATCTTTTATTGTATTTTAATATTTTTTATAATGTCCAATCGTCTGCCAAATTAGCAAGAAAAAAAATTATTTTTGTCTATTTAGTTGTTATGCACGTGACGATAAATTTATTCATAGTACCAGAAAAAGAAATCACGTAATAAGAATTTAATAAATTAAATTCTAAAAATTTATTTTTACAAATTCACCAAAAATCAGAAAATGAAGGTAGAGATTCGAAAATAACTTCATTTTAAAGGAATCTTTATGATCTTTCTCGTGATATAAATTTTATAACCCTCAAATTATAATTTTAAATTCAAACTTTAAAAAAATTACTAAAACAGCTTAAAAATTTAATTTAAAAAAATCTAAGAAGAATTTTTCAAAGATCTTTCTTAGTGCACCCCTACACTATAAGAAGAATCACCATGGAAAAGTTCAGTCCTTTAGGTCCAGCGGTTTGGTCTGTGAGTTGTATGTCAGTCAGTGAGTCAGTCAGTTACGGAACTGTTATATATATATATATATAAATAAGTATATACAGTAAGTGAAAACTTTCATAATTTAGTTGTATACAATATTTAAGTATTAACATGCTTTATTTTTGTAATGAATTATTAAAATTAGTCCCTGAGTAGTAACTGATGTAAACAATAATGTGTGTAAATAGTATTTTTATTACAACGTTGTACTGAATAAACTCGCAACTCATATTTCTTCTAAAATTTAAAACTCTGACTTTACCTCAGTACTCTCAATATTTTGCGCATATTCTATTTATTTATTTATTTATTTTATTTATTTTTATTTTTTTTTTGGGGGGAGGGTTCAAATTTCGACCAATAATTTTTCTCTTTTTTTTTTGCCCCTTGTCCAATTTATTTTTCTAAAAATGCTTGCTTACTACTTGGTTTATTCAAGTAATCACCAACGATATAGTTTAATTTGCGTGTAAATCCTTATTATATATTCCAGCAATAAAATAGGACTAACATTAGTTTATAGGATGTAGCGGAGAACATCCTTTACGTCATCAATGTCTTCTGTAACTGTTTAATGTTAATTTAATATATATATATACATATATATGTTTAATGTTAATTTAATATATATATATATATATATATATCCTTTATTAATTTTTGTTTAAGAAAAATTAATTCTGCTGAGTTACAATAGAAATTACTTCAAACTAATAATTATACATCTTGTTTATCAACAGAAAGGCAAAAAGTCATTAGAGAAAAAAAAGTATATTAACGGAATATCAAGCTGCTTTTTTGCTTTATCGAAAGAGTCCAAAATGAGTCAAAAGTGCTGTTTAGAAAATGTTTTGGAAGCTCATAGAATGACAGATGGCAAGAATTCAATGTAAGCTGATGTATATATTTGAAAACACGATTGATTTTATGAAATAACAGTAAGTATACGGATGAAGCAAGTACAAACATTTTCATTATTCTGCAGTTTTAATGCCAGTAGTGAAATGGTCAGAAACAAGCCTATCCCCCAGGATTGCTTATCTCCCAAGATTGTTGCACGTAGCGCGGTTTGTAATGCAAGTTGTTTACGAAAACGTAAGGTGTTCAAACATAAAACCATATGCGGTTAAAACATTTATGTTGCTATGTCCCGAAGTAGCCTACAAAGATGTACTCGATCAAACTGGTGGTCTCGCCAAGGGAGTAATGTTGAGTCAACAGTATGGTGTTCCCAGAATAAAAGCTGTCAACAATTTCTGCGGTTCTGTGAGTATGTTTCATGACAAGTGCCTCCGCATTAGCCAAAGAAAAACCTCACTCAAAATTGTTAATTTCAGGGACATGATTAAAAGCATATGAGAGGAAATTTAGATAGCGCATTTCAGTAACTAGCATTTTTTATTGGCAGTTTTAAACCAGACGAGATATACTTACTTAATATTGATTATATATCCTTCATCAATTTTACTAATCTATGGTAAAATTAAAAAAAATTATTTAAAAAATCAATACATTTTAAAATATATTTAAGTGTTTATGCCATCACTCAATGCTGGTAAGGATTTAAAAACGCGTAAAAGATTAAATAAAATTATTGCTACAGATGCTTTGTGGATGTAAAATAGCAATAAGTAAATAAATTTTAAAGTTTTTGTTTTAAGAGATTATGTGTTTTTATCGACAGTGCCTAAGTCTATAACTTCCTTTTTAGTGATACATAAAACAGAATGATATGAATTTTGAAACAGATCTATGCAGTCGTTGATCTCTATTTATTCCACTCCCTCGTGGTACATGTTGCAGAGTATTCTATTCGAACGAAACGAAAGAAACACAAATTACTGCTGCTCAATCCTAACAGATACGACAAAAACCATTCTTTTCATTGGACTAATGATTTCCTATTGTTTCTTAGTTCTTTGTGGACTCTACCTGTCAAATATCCTCGATGTAGGTGAATGCGATTCCAATAGCCTGTTACGTGAGCTTTTACTCGATAAATCCCATGTGTATTTCTTCTTTATTACATCGGAGATCATATATCATTAAATTTCTTACATTATGTCACAAGTAGTTAACGTATCCCGATGAAATGGAGAGCAATTTTCCCTGGAATATCCTGCTCTTTATCTACCTTCCAGGCAGTAATTAATGATAGTAGCTGAGTGCTTAAAGTCTGAATCAATTACGTTCCACAGAAGTCATTAAAACTGCAACGAAAAAAGTTCATTATTGTTTGAGCGTTTCAAAATAATGATAGTAATATTTATCCAACGTTATAAAAATCTATTGCTTGGTTATTGTTCTATAATGATAAAATTGCATTGCCTTATAAAGAAATTAATTTTCATTTTAAGGCAGTTTCCATATGACCATTTTAAGAAAAAAATAATTTCATCAAAAATTATTTCCTTCAAAACAGTTAGATCCTGAACTTCAATATCAGTTAAAAGTGGTAAAAATATTAAAGATTTTTCTACATATAAAATTTATTTATAGCAAAAATAAAATACTTCGCAAAATTACAAAGTGAAAATAGTCATTCGATTTATTTCGGTTGTAAAATGAATAATTATACTATTAATTTAAACCAAGTAGGAGCCTTCAAAACAACATTGGGTGAAATACGTTACATTTTGATTTATTTAATTGGAATTTATTTGTCATTAATAATTAATTAATGATAGTCAAAACAACATGAATACAATAGAAAATTGACTACTAGCAAATCGTACATCTTTCAAATAGATCATATCTTGTAGAATAATATAATAGACAAACAACACTCTTTTTTCAATCGACGAGAGGATTAAGGATTTTTAATATTTCTCACGAAATATTACATTTGTAGATTACAAATGAAATATATTTAAGAAAATATTTCATTTTCACTGATTTATGGAAAATCAAAAAAAGGAAATTATAAGTATAACATTCATACATATAATTTTTTTCCAATAAACGAAACAATATTCGAAATGCAACAAAAAATTTTATTGCTTTCGATTAATGTTGTTTTTAATTTCTTCATGAATATTTAGAAATAGAAAGCCGTAGGATATTTCTAATTAATGCAAATCAAAAGAAAATAGAATGTGTACACTTTGCTACCCTAAAACAAGATTACGTTGTCATAAAGGGAACTTAATGTACATATTATACCAAATTAGTTTGGCAGAAATTAGAAAAATTGAAAATTTTACCTTCTGACTAAAATGCTTTTCGATATCCCTAATATGTAGACCTTAAAAGATGTTCTATTTGTGATTATTCAAAGTAAATAATTCCTTTCAATTTTATACAAAATCTGTCATAAAAGTGGAATCACACGCTTGTACAACTTCAATATATAATAGTTCCTTTATATATCATTGAAAATCCTTCAGAAATACTGATTTTAACATAAATATTTCACATTTTAAAGATATTTTTGCATTTACTTCTTGATTAAGGACCTAACTTTATTTTTTACATCATTTTCATGTTTTATGAAATTATTAAAATCAGGATGAGCCTATGAATCGTTCAAAACCCAAAAAAAAAAACGCTAAAAACTGCACTCTCTCTTTGGCGCTTTTCGAAGGAATAAAGATAGGTAAGCTCTTCCTAGAGATAAAGCCAAAATAGAAGGCAAAGTCCATCCTCGTGTAAGAAAAGGTTCATTAAAAATGAAATCAGTAATGGTCCATCTGCCAAAGACTAAGTTTTTGTGAGCTGCGAAACATCCAAGTAGAAGATTGACGCAAAATGATTCAAAATCGAACTTTTTGGCGATACAATTGATTGCATGTTCACAAACCCTCGTATAAGGATTGATTTCATGCATCTTTGAGAGCTAGTTGGTTGATTTTTTTTCAGGGAATCGTCAGCATCCACTGAAAATTAGGATAACATCCATTTTTTGGAATAGTATCACTTTAGCATTAAAGCCACAATGAAACCAAAATGGAACCAGTATCTACGGAACTTGGAGCTATCGACATGTGTACTGATTATTTTTGAGAATTGTATTATGGACGACAAAATGAACTCATTTTAAGGAACTGTCGATGACAGTTATAATGGGCATGGCTAGATGCTTAGAAATAGAAAAACTGAGAAATGTGTTACAAATACGTATTTAAGAAAATATGATATATTTTTCATTTAGAAAAATGAAACATACATTTGTAATATTACAGTACGTATAGATCTGATACTACTTTATAGATTAAAATATGTACGTACTTCTTCACGAATAGATAGAAGTATAATTCTGAAAGCTTCAGAGTAACAATGTAACGGAAATTATGAACAATAAAATTTATTTTTTATAAAGCTATTTATTATAATGCTCTTATTTCCTGATTCCAGCACACTTTGTTAATATTATTTTGTTCCCTAAAAAAAAATGTATTATTTGTTTCATTATGAAATCTTTAAAATTTAGAATCTTAATGTTTATGTCTAAAGAAAAAGCTTTATGATTATTCAACATTAACAAATTTCCTTCGGAGATCATTAAAAAAATAAGAGAAAAAAAATTCTCCACTTTTCTCTCAGTTTAATGATACGCCTGGAAAAAAATAATTTTTACCTTTATTTCGTTTTTAGATTGAGAAAAAAACAGTTGTTATTTAATTTAGCTGCTCCGAATAACATTTTCTGAGATTATGCTACATTATATAAAGTATGGGAATGTATGTGACCAGGGTTAACATTCCATATTTTCATACACGTCATTGAAACGAAATCAAATGAAATACAGTTCCGTTATTTGTGTAAACATTTTTTGGTAGTTACTATTGTCATGAGGACATTCATGCACACACACCTTGAATTCATTGGCTAACTTATTTTGACAGCACCACATAGGGGTGCCAACACTTTTCCCTTTGAGGAGATAGCTGAGGCAGCTCGAGACAATTACGATATACAGGGTGTCCATAATTAAAGTCCCACTTTCAAAAGGCTGCAGAAAAAGAACCACTGGTCAGAATGACTTCAAATTTGAACTGAATATACTGGAAGAAGGGGGAAACGATTATGCATAATAAAAAAAGTTTCAACCGCTTACAGCGCCATCTATTGATACATTTTGGAACTTTTTTTATTATGCCAAATCGTTTTCCCTTTCTTCCAGTATATTCAGTTCAAATTTCAAGTCATTCTGACCAGTGGTTCTTTTTTTTTGCAGCCTTTTGAAAGTGGGACTTTAATTATGAACATCGTGTATAACGATGTGGGTGTCAGTATTAATATTTTGGAGGGGGCCTCTTCGAATCAGACTTTTCAGATTTAATCGCACAATGGAAAAGATGGCACGAGCTGTAATTAGTTTTCATAGGATACAGGAACTCAATATGTCTTTCTACATGAAACAGTTTTGCTTCATTATTCCAAACTGCAATGGGAGATACTCTCATCAAGCATTGTGAGAAGAAACATATGTTAAAGATTTACTTTATGGAACATTTCACGGGATATAATTGAATCGTTAAATAATACATCTATGCAGTAACCATCATTTAAAATTAAAATCTTGTATTTCTATCCCAAAGTAGCATCGAATAGCTTTTAAACAAGGAAATGGGAATTTATATTAGAATATTAAAAAGTGATAGTTATTATGATCTGCTGATTATGAAAAATAAATTGCATGACAGCATTCTGATAAAAGTATTTTTATCGAAGCATTTTTTTCTACTTTAGTATATATTTTTTTCATTCTTTTGCCATGGAATAAATTTGAGGTAGTTAAATCCGAGCTATTATGAAACAAAGTATTTTATGTACTTGAATGCATTTTTGTAAACTTGTCGTTCAAAACACTTAAATATATATGACTGGCATTTTCGCCGCCCATATAGTGTAGTGGTTACCTTATTGAGCTACAACGCAGTAGGCTTGGTTTCCAATACCGAATAAGGCTTGTTGTCGTCCCCCTCCTAAGGAGCAAGACTGGCTGACCTATATGGTGCTCTCATAATAAAATAGCCAGGTACGGATCTTCATGGAACAATGTCAGAAGAACAAGTACCTACCAGTAGAAGACAAGTACCTGCCGCATTGAAAAAAAAATACTGGCACTTGCTTGTTTTTAAATTGATTTCAGCCTCCAACCACATTTATTTACATTACATTAACTAAAGAAATATTTTGTCTAACTTAAATTTGCATTCAGTAATTAATTTTATGATTTCTAATCTTCGTAAACCTTGAATAATCCATAAATACATTTTCTCGAAATAATATTTATGTTTGAGCTAAGTTAAAATAAATTACTTTATAGATATCGAATATGATGGGAATTTTTGCTTACTTTTGCGTTATGTTTCTTTTATAATGCCAGTTTATTATCCTTGGATATTTTAAGAATTCATTCTCTCCTGGTAGTTGCTAGCAACATCTTATAAATATCGATCTTTATAGCATTACCATATTTGTTTTCCTTTTAGGAGTGACATGTTAAGAATGTACTGTCTAAAATAGTTAGACATATTCTCGTAAAATTTATTTATTCTTGAAATTAGAATCTTAAGACTGAAAATGTATTTTCTTTTCGGAAAATCTTTACTTACAGTTCTCTTGAAAAAGTAGTATTTTTCAAATATAGTTAACTTGTTCATTTAAAATCTCAGATGAGTTTGATAATTAACATATGAAAATAAATTTTTAATGTTAAACTAATTAATTTCAACAAATAAGGTCTGTTTCAAAAGTAATCTTGTCACGACCTCTGTCTAGAGTTTAGATCTTCAAACCTCGTGGCTAATGTTCTACCAACTGATCTAAACCAGATATGTCAGAAAGTAGCATCTCTAGGGATTTCTTATGAACTAGGTATCAAACTAAATCTAAGGCATACTAAAGATAAATTGTTTGTAAAAAAATTAGCCCTGATAACATAAAATGAAAATGATTTCGAAAGATGGTCTGGATGCGTGAATTTTCTTGAATATAACAAACAAGAAAATATATATTTGAACTCAATTCTTAGCTTTGAATTATTCATTATTATTAAAACAGAAAGAATATAATGCTTATAGTTCTCGAAGGTTTTTTCAAAATGAGCTTTAAATACCTGAAATGTTATGGCTTTGTTAAATTTTTTTGTCAAGACATTAAAACAGGAACAACATAGCAAAATAGCCGAAAATTCCCGAACATGTAAAAGGAAGTTAGATTTAAAATCTATTTATTATGGACATATTGAAAAAAAGATAAAACGGTTAAAAATACACAATAACTGGAAAAAATATTTTCTATGTGTGATGAACACTCCATAAAAATTGTGAAATATTATTTTCAATCTTAAAAGTACTTTGCATGAGATCACCTATTCAATGCCTTCTCCAAAGTAAACTATAGAATTCAGTTAGCATAGTCTATAAAATTAATAATAGTCATTAATAATTAATTAATCATAGTCAAAACAACATGAATACAGTAGAAAATTGACTACTAGCAAATCGTACATATTTCAAGTAGATCATATCTTGTAGAATAATATAATAGACAAACAACACTCTTTTTTTAAACATCGAATCAGAATTTTTGAAGGTACACATGGATTACTTTAATAATTCTAAAACAAGGAACCCTTCAATAGTCGTGCGTGACTTTTAAAATCTTCAATAGTTGTGTCAATGTCCACTACCATTTTTAAATTTGCAATGTTTGATTTTCAGTTGCTATATAAAATAGACATAGATTTTCATGTATGATTAAAAGTAAAGATGCAAAATTTTATACTTCTTTTGAAAAATAATAACTCAGTGTAGTTTACCTCTTAATGATAACATCCGTACCTGTGTCCATTTTCGTTTGACAGTTTCTTTACTGCAGCTATTATATTGCGTATTTATTTTACGTTAAAATGAAATGTGTGCTATTCATAAAATATATAAAAAAAAAGTGTCAACGGAAGAGATCCATCATTAACTATTCCTCATGGTGAGGTACATATACAAAGCTGAGGGTTAAATCGCATGTGGTATGTGGTGTAAAATGGTATTTGAGAGAAACATATGAATAATTTTTAGCCGTATAATCTTAAATTTCCACAAAATGCATAATTTTTTCCAAAGACCAATTATTTATGTTTACTAATATAGGAATATAATAGATGTCATATAAAAAATATTCCCGCGTCTCTGGGTTTTCCACAAAATAGGCCGGAATATTTAACTAGTGATACGACTCATTGATCATAGATATAATAAGTAAGGACAAGACGTCCTCTTGGAAAATTGCCCGGCACTTAAATAGATCAAAAGATGGAAAAAAAATCGTAATTCTTATAAAATAATAAATGGATGGTTATTTTTATTCAAAGCTTTGAAATTTCTTTCGCTTGCATTCAATGTTATGGAGATTATGTAATTAAAACTTTGTTTGCACATCGACGGATTTTACAGTAAAAAGTAGAACATTTTTTCGTACCATGCATTTAAGGTAAGCATTTAATGTTAAAGAATTTTAAAAACTTCAAATGATTTACCATTTTCTAACCTAACAAATTACTTTTTTTTATTTAATATTTTGTCTACTTTTTATTCATTCATAATTCTGTTTATTTTCTATAGCAACGAAATTTATTTTGAGAAATTAACATCAGGGTGTAAAGTCATGGGCTAAAAATTCCAAAATATTTTTAGTAAAATTTTTCTCCCTATCAATTGACTAGGAAAAACAATTTTGTTTCCATGAAAAATATCTAATATGTCTTAAATGAACTCGTTCTTTATGGAATGAGCTCAACGATTCATATAAAAAATAAACGAGACATAAAAAGGCGACATTTTTATAGTTCTTTTAATTAAAGATACTTTAATGCTTTTAAAATATGGAACTTATTACATTTTCTAATGAAGTTTTCACAACAATTTTATTAAGTATTTTAATATTGACTAGATGAAAAAAAACCTTGAAATTTAATTAATTGATGCATGCATACGCATAATTAAGCTGCTGCAATTTTGGGAAACTAATATTTTCCACAGGGAAATTGGCTGAAGATTAGACAAAAATATTGAGCTTTTAAGGTATAAAAAGAAATTTTACAAATACTGCTGTTTCTAGGAAGACAAATTATAAATAAAACATGAAATTCACAGATGAACGTATAAATATCTCAAGCGTTTTAAAAATGAAAGCACGAAAATCGTAGAAATTTATTGCTGGATGGATGCCATCAAAAATATATTTGTGGGATATAAAAGAATCAGGACAAGTGTAAAATAAATATAAAAAAATTACTGAGAAAAATTTGTAATCCTTGTATTTTGTGGCATTGCTTTCATCTCAATTTTGCATAACTATATTCATTTGAAAACAAGATTACACTAGATTATACCCTCAGATTACTACATTACACATTGGATAATAACTGCTAGCATTTTTTGGTATTAGTGCTTCAAATTTGCTCCAAAACGCCATCAAAGAGAATGACTGCATTTCTACACAAATGTGACAGCCGTTGTGAAAATCTAAGGGACAGAGGTTTGACTATGTTACATTATACCGTATTATTTTTATTACATTTGCACACCTTGCGATGTAGTAATGTGAAATGTCTTCAACGGCGTACGTAGACCGATGCAATGTACTCGTACTTGTGAGGAAACTAATAGATCCAACTCATAAATCCATTACAGATAAGGTTTCAGACGTTATCATGCACCTCCTATTCGTCTGTTTCATGGTTTTATATGCATTAGTTTTACTTATTTCACACTAAAATAAAATATGTTAAAATTACTTATTAAACGGTTCATTTAAGAAGTAGTTTCTTTCATCTAAGACTTTAGGTTCGTAACGTGAGTAAAGGTACCGTCATTTACCTGATTCTGAGAAAGATTCTTTTTGTTTTTTTCCTAAGTACACCGTCATAAATCTGAGAGCTTTTAATAAAAGAAATAACAAAAATATTCAAATTTAGATGATTGAGAGTGAATAATCATTGGAAGAAAAATTCAATCTCCTAAAATATATTCACCAAAAGTGAACAGGTGTCAAAATGTCGTGTTATATTTTAAACTTAAAACCATTTCTTCCAAAGCTAGAAGTTGTATATTCTGTTTTTGAAAATATCGGAATGAAAACAGTAATTTAAGAATAATATTAAAGAGGAGCTGAAATAAATAATCCAATAGAGATAGATAAAAATAATACAAATATAGACAAGAGGAGCTAAAACATATACATAGATGCCTTAAAATCTGCATTTTAATAACTTATTGATAAATTTTCCAATAGTCTTCGAGTAAACACCTTTTTGTTGTAGTTAGAGAATAAAAAAGTGATATTCCATCTTAACAGCAAGAGCTACCTTGATAGTGAATTCAATCCAAGGAAAGAGCTTGAGAAACGTGACCTACAAAGCTACGTAGTATTTGAGTTAATGCATGGATTTGAATGGATTTGGTTAGATTTATCAGGGACCTCACAAGTGCCATTTGAAACTGAGCCTATTCAAGTTTATCATTCTGAGCCGTATTCATCTAGTTGTTAAATATGTCTCTATGGAAGTATCTTATGTGTCATCTCAGTACATAAGATATTTTCTTATGTGCCATTAAAAATGATAAAAAAGGCTAATAAAATTACACCAGGTTTTCTGAAATTATTTGAAGCTAAAGTTGTTCAATTTAAATGGTCAAATTTTCTGCCTTTCGTCATTCACCTCCAAAGTAATTTTTTGAAGCGTTCCTCTTATTATACTTCTTGTGTTAAGCCTTAGAAGAACGTAGTTCTGTTTAACGTATCGAGATATGACAATTCTGATGGTATCTATTTATTTATTTTGATATCATACGATCGATTATGGTTTCAGTTGTTAAATAATTTTGTTGGGATTTTATTAACTTTTGATATAAACTCTATCCATGCTCTCAGAACAGTGAGGTGATATAGCTAAATGGGTTATGAAGTTTCATAAGATTTCATATTTGGGATTATCTAATATGTCTTTGATATTATACAACAAATACCGAATACCTGGAATGGTTTTGTAAGCGGGAGATACATCAGGATTTAATCGAAATGATCTCAACTTTATCATTTTACATTCATTAATACATAATTTCAAAATTTAATTACGTAATTGCATTTACATACTTAATTATGTTTATAATGATAAACAAATATTAATTTTTTGCAGTAATTAACTTACTAGGAAAACCCCAGATTTTGAGACATTAAAAAAAATACTTAAACCCATAGGTATTTGATACCCCCAGATTTTTAGACATTAAAAAAAATACTTAAACGCATAGGTATTTGATAAACCCAGATTCTGAGTTTAAGAAACAAGATCTGGTAGCTCTGATTTCCACTTATTCAAATCGTGTTCAACTAAGCATAGGATGGTAAAAAAATAAAATTAATTCTTGAGATATTACAGAAATGCGAACGCCCTTTCTCGTTCGCTTGCATCAACAGAACATACAAACGAAACATACGTCTTATATTTAAAGCACAACCGCTATTATTAGGCCACTTATTATAACATTCATTTTTTTCGCAACTCATTTGCATGAGCTTTCCATAGTTGTTATCACAGAATATTTTTTATCTAAAGATATATGATCAATATGTAGCCACTAAATTTGTAAAAAAGCTCGAAATTTATTCATATTCTAAGTGAAGTCTCCGAACATTATGATCATAATCAGTGTTGGCACTTTGTCAATTACTTTAAAAAGTCATTGTTTCCTCTTTTCAGAGAATTTTACGACAGAAAACTGATACCAACCGAGTTAATGTAAATAATGTTTAAAATTATCTCCCTTCTGTCTAGTAAATACAGGAAATAAAGAGAACTTGTTTTTTATTTTTACTTCATATTTTTAAAGAACTCGAAAAAAAACCTTTCATTCGGTCGTAACAAAACACAGGCTATTTTTAACCTTGATATTATTCTTTTGCTTAAAAGAAGGCTTTGGTAATTAATTAATTAACGCCCGATATTTTTTAATTGGGCTTTAATCGCATGTGTCCGCACTCGCTTCAGCATTTCGATCATTGCGTTGATTTTTTTAAAATGTTAAACATTTTGAGTTTCAATGAGAGATTGTTTGTTTCCCTGGTGTAGTAGTTAGCACAATAATGCTATACACCAGGTGTGTCAAACTCAAAAGCTAACTTGGGCCAAACAAACAAGGTTTAACTATAGGTGGGCAGCAACTGTTCCATATTTTTTTAACAGGACATCTTATTAATAATCTATATTTTCAGCTTTTATTTCAACAACAAATTACTGTTAATTATTTAACAGTTGAACATTTAATCAACTTTCTAAAAGCATTTTGTTTGTAATTTTAAAAAAATTTTCAACATTTTTCATCTGTAAACAAGTCAGTAACATAACTTTTGACATATTTTAGATATTATTTATGCTTAAATAACGTATTATCCTAATTACAGCATATTCAACATAAATATACACATTTTGTTTAATAATAGGAAAAAAAGAGTATAATTAAAAAACATTTAACGAATTTTTCCTATCTTATTATAATTCTGCGTCGGTGATTTTACATATATTATTGTGTGCCAATATATTGGCCGGGCCGCAAGTTTGACACCCTTGCTATACACCAATGCAGCTGGTTCTTTTCCCTAGCGTAGGAGATAAATATTTGGTTGCTTGAGATACTGTAACATGAGTTGAAAACATGATGAGAAAATATAACACAAGTATAATCTGTTCAGGTAGAACAATTTCAGTTCTCAGTCTAGCTAACTTTGTTCTATGCGACCAAAAAAAGGTATGAATGTAAAAATCATACCTTTTTTGGTAACATGTAATGTAGACTCAAAATGTAGTACAGTGTAATTTGTTTTATATTTTTCATACCGCACCTAAACTTGATAAGTTGTTTATGCGTAGGTTTCGAAACCACATTATTGCTGGTAATGTAGAAATTAGTATGTATTTATTCTCGCATTTCTTATTGCTTGCTGCTACTAGAGGCATTTTCTATGATCTCTGTACTGCATCCTAAAGAAATTCCAGATTGATCTGTATTCGAAAAGAACATTGACTTTCAGTTAGCTAAGAGCACACTGCGGTTTCGAGTTTACAGCCGTTTGCGATTGGATGCACAAAAGCTCGATGTTATATCCGCTCTTACATGTCCAACTTAAGAAGAGGCGCTTGTACCCTCTACACTCTTGAGCTCTCTAATTGAACTGGAAAGAACATTCTTACGGATATAGTTTTGATCATGAAAATATCGCTAAATGTAATTTTGAAACTAACTTAACACGGCATATAGCAGTATAAGAGGATACACATCCCATACAAACGTTTCCTTTGATGAACTGCGTTATATTTAAATGAGAACGGTCCACCAACTTAATACATGAAATCCCGAAGTTCCTACTAAAGCTGATTCCTCTTTGAAATTCAAACCACAGATTATTTTCTCTAAATATTAAAATTTCAAACTTCAATTATTCTTAAATGTCGCACACAAGAAATAATCCCATTTCAGACATAAAACACAAACATTAAAAAATTAGTCTTAAATGTCTAGTTTTTGAATAATCGGATATCGAAATATAATACCTAGAATAAATTATAGAAACGCATATCCATGTATAAATGAATTTAAATATTCTGAAAATAGGGCTTTCTCCCATGTTAAAAGATTATGTATGGTGTGATAAATACAGGAAATGGAATAATATGTACTATGAGGGGAAAAATAGGAAATATCACAAACAACTACTTGCTACGCATGGAAATATTGAATCTAAAAATTGAAAGGCCTTTCGAAGACAGAATTTAATGGCAATTATGACTTGTTAATCAGTAGTATGAATTATTAGAAATGTATGTTCAGTAGATAAATAATATTGATAAAACAGATAACTGAAATTTACTTCCAACGCCTCCATAATAAGGTTTTCTTATTAATTCATACGTATTTTTCCGTGTCTCTTGCTAATATATTAATAGCAAAAGTAGAAGAAATGTTTGGAAAAAACGGATGATTTATCTTTAAAATATTTTCTTCGGTTCCGGGAATTGCAATAAAAAAATTCAGAAATAGATTCAAAACACCTTAAAAGATTTATGCGTTTTACAATTTTATTATCATTTTCTAACTTTTGGGAGTTTAATAATGGTTGAATACTGTGCTAAAAGTTGAAAAAAAGCTGAAATATTTTAGATGAATTTGTAAAACCTTAAAATGAAAAATATTTCTTAAAATAAAAAGAACGGAAAAAATACATTTTGAAATGAAGAACGTGCTCTGCAGTCGAAAATATGTCTGAGACATGTCGTTGCAGTATTATGAATAATTTTTGATAAGCTTTTATATTTGTCGTTACTTTGAAATAAAATAAATCCTGCACCTGAACACACCAGTTTTAATACTGATAGAATAGTTCACGTTTACACCACATGCATACAAATAAATACTCCACATTAGTGCACTCTAAGTCAAAATTCCCCATGAAATAGCATTAAGATAATACATTTTAAATTGATTGACCTTTTAATGTGCTTAACTATATTTTCTGCAAATATTTTTTTATAATAAACTTAAATTCTTATATACTTTTCTTGTAGCTACATGAACGATTTTAAACCAACTTTTCCCAACAACTTAATAAAGGCAATGTTAATCAATGATTCGATTGAAGCTTTCTATTTGTACGGCAAAGATGGAAAAACTTTTGTATTAAATAAATCAACAATAATGTCGATAATATGATTCCTGACAAATTATTTTTAGGAATTGCACTTACTTTTGAATATTAAAAAAATTTCAATATAAACATTATCTTACTGGCTAATAATCCGTTTACTATTCGTTAAGAAAATCTTTACAAAGACATAGTCACATTTCTTGGTTCAAGTCCCTAAAATATGACATTAATTAATACTACAAGCACATCTACGTCAAAGCTGTTTATTAAACTTTTGATAATATAAGCCATTTTAAATTATTTTATTGTATTTAACGCTATTAAATTGCTCTAATACGCTTGTACTGGTAAATTCAAAAGAATAGTATTTGCAAGGAAAATGACATATTTTCGAAACTATTAGCTGAGTGCAAATATTTCCTTATTATTATATTCTCATGTGCTGTATCGCATGTGCATTATGTTATGCGCATTATCTATCAGTCTTAAAAGCAGATAAGAGCTGTTACCATGTTAACTATATCATTCTCTTAAGCACTTTTTTCTTTGATCATAAGTCTTTTGAAAGTAAATCATGCTTACTTTAATAATTTAGAAGCCTTGCATTTATATATGCATATATCTGTATGCATATACATAGATATACGCACACGCACACACACACACACGCACACACACACACACACACACACACACACACACACATATATATATATATATATATATATATATATATATATATATATATACTAGCATTATTGTCCGGCGTTGCCTGGGTAGATATATAGATGTAAAATTTGTCATGCATTCCATCAAAAAAATACTGGGCTCCACCCCCCGCTCTTCATGTTCATCTGGCTAGACAGACTACGCTTAGCGTGTTTCTACTGAATTGATATACAAACAGTAAGAAAGAAAGAAACTTTGGGCCTGCGGACCTTCATCTGAGTATACGTCTGATTTTATTGAGAATTAATAACACAGTGTTCCGTGATTCGCACGTTTGGATTGAATAAGTTTACTGTTTAATTATATTTGTTAGATACTGTTAAATTGGATTTCATTAGATTTGTTTGATCCACTGTATAACGCAGTTTTTCCCACATCACCCAAGAGGTAAAGTGCAAGATCCATTATTCCCTTTATTTAATCAAAGTAAGCTGGGATTCCGCATGAAGCCTATTTTCCTTACTTTTGTGATTCGGTTTTTTTATTGTCGACAGGCCAAAAACCGTATAAAAAGCAAATTGCAAATAGATTTTAATTTTCCCAAGGCCAAAAACCGTTGAAAAAGCGAATTTGAATTCGGTTTTTAAGTTTCCTAAAGCCAAAAACCGTAGAAAAAGCAAATTGTAAATCAGTCCAAGCTATCAGAAAAACTGCAAATAACAAAGGACACAAAGCAGAGCCAGGAAGGTTGTGTTAAAACATACTAATTTGAATTGCATTCTTAAAAAACTTCCATCTCAGTTAGTCTATTGGTTTAATTTTATCTTTTACCGTATTTTAATATTTCTTTTGTCAATTTATTTTGTTGTTTAATTTAAAGTATGGCAAAAAGAAAAGAAACCACGTCATCAGCATTTCATAAATTAAATTCTAAAAATTAATCGTTGAAAATTTACCAAAAATCAGAAAATGGAGGTAAGATTCGAAAAAGATTTCGTTTTAAAGGAATTTCTATGATCTAATTTTTAAGCCCTTAAAGCTTAAATATTACAACCCTCGGATTATCATTTTAAATGAAAACTTTAAAAAATTACAAAAAAGCTTAAAAATTTAATTTTCAAAAAGCTAAGAATAATTTCTCAAAAATATTTCTTACTGCACCCCTACAGTATAAGAAGAATCGCCATGCAAAATGTCAGCGAGGAGTGTGTATCTGGGGAGGCAGGGCCAAAGGTTATCAGTACCTCTCCTCCCCGCGCATCGGATTTCACTGGTAACATGTTGTGGTGAATGAGCTGTATCCACATTTAAGTGCACCTCTTAGGGGCACAAAAAATCATTAAAAATTAATTTAAAAAACTAATATATATATATATATATATATATATATATATATATATATATATATATATATATATATGTTGTGAGGTTCCATTACGGACCTCAATAAATCTTCTTAGGCAGAGGATCCTTCAGACAGAGGAGAGCACCCCTCGCAGGTGTACCGGGCAAATTCTCGAAGCCGTCCAGTCTGCTTAACCCTTTCAGGGGCAACAGCCTCCCTCGTTTGCAGGGTGCCGTTATTTTCCTGATTTTTTTTAACCTAAAAAATCTTGGAAAATTTTCCAATGAAAGGTTGAAAATGTTTTTACTTCTTTAATCTGATAACATATGGCAGTACTAAACATTTTTCTGTTTATTTATCTGGAATACATTGAATTCAAGTGAAAAAAATACTAGGTTTAAGCGTTTGCACTGTGCGAACGACGCCCCTCAAAGGGTTATGGACGTTAAACGAGAAAGGAGTCACGCCCAGGCAACGTCCGTGTCGAACGTTAACTAATGGCACAGAGATCAGCTCTTGGAATAGCCGCCATCGTGGCTCCATCGACGAAACCAATCACAGGAGTGAAACCTGACGTCACAGCGTTCGTACGACCAACCTATGACTAAGTCCCGCCAGGGGGCTTGGAGCGCGAAAATTCGAAAGAGCGGCGAGAAAAGACCAAGAGTCAGACTAGGATTAAATCTCAGCCCGAGAAGCCTTTACTAAGAGGTCTTCGAGACCGAAAGCGACACTCCATCCCGGAGGTATTTTATCGTCAGAGCAGCCCACTTTAGAGGTTTCGTGCCGACCCATCTATGTCCTCGAACTTGTTAAATTTTAGGAACCAGGAGAGTTCCGATAGTTCAGCGATTATCTAGCCTCTATTGAGACCAGCACGGTTTGAGATATTAGCATCCCGCGAAAGCGGTATTTCAACCCTGGAACTTCTTACTGAATTGTGTTCCATTGCTGAAGTTAAAACCTCGGGTTACTTTTAAAGCCAGTTCCCTCTATGTCTAGAGGCTGTTTAAGGACCTTTGTAAAAATGTGTATAAATCATCCAATTCATATTTTAAATAAACTTCTTATTAATTCAGTAGACCGGACTCTGAACATCTCCTATTTTTCGCTACCTTGAATGCAACATATTGCAATATATATATATATATATATATATATATATATATATATATATATATATATATATATATGACAGGCAGCGTGTTTGCTCCTGTGTGGATTCGATATTATGCAGTCAATGAATTAAAAGGCCGGTGGCAAAGAACTACAATTAATATATTTAACATCGTTTATTTCCAAAATCTTAAGCTACCTGATTCAATCTGATAAATTAAATCCAAGAGTCATCAAGCTCCCACGCGACGCGTGACTATCTCCATCAAGTATTTCCCGCCGTCTGATTAAACGCTATTGTTTTTCTGCCATCTAAAGCCAACGCGCATGCGTGTGACGTTTGCACCGTAGATGAGGCCGAGGCGAAGCTAGTTTTCTTACTATTTATAGATTCCCTTCCTTGTTCTCCAATTTACGTGAATCAAGTTCACCCTGTAAAATACTTTCTCTGCGATGCGTTTCGAAATAAGATATGAGAATAGTGACGAATTACGCAACAACAATAAATTAATTACTAAGCCCCCTTTAAATTTAGAGTAATCATTCTTTTCCCACTAAATCCTTGACATATATATATATATATATATATATATATATGAATAAGTTTTCAGTCGATTACTTGGACATTATTGACAAAATATTTTGAATAAAATAATGATCAGCACAGTTGCGAAGCAATATACAGAATGAAAAGGAAATCTTTAGAATTTTAAAATAAAAATTCCTACTAGTAACTTCAAGTTAAGCCTGCGGACCTGATAGGAATAAATTCTGCTTTTTTAACTGATCCGAGCATGTTTGACTCCATTAGAACGATTCAATCAGTGGTATTCATGTTTTAGTGAAATCTTTCTTTACCACAATTCAGTAATTAATATCCTTTTTTTAAATGTAACTACCTCAAGTTAATGGTTTACATAATAACTATATTCTTATTTCATTCTTTAAAAATTCTTGGAAAGAGCAGAAAGAAATTACACATACATGAATGATTTAATATCGAGTTAAAAGTTATGTAAAAAAAGTCAGTTACTTTTCAACATAATTCAAATAGTAATATGTTTTAATACTCAATAGCGTTGTTTTAAATTCATCTTAGTAAAGATTCGTTACTGATGTAATTGTCTAATTTAAAATTTTGTCAATGAATAATATTTACCTTTTTAAATTGAGATTTTTCGCTGTAATATACATCATATTGCATGTTTATCTTATAATATATTTATTTTAAATCTTGCCATTAAATTATCTACGCATAATTATGGGATTATATATAAAGTAATGACACAGAAAAATAAAAGCTGATACACAAATTAAGAGAAGTTTCACACAAAAATACTTTTGTTTTTGTAAATCATTAAACACTGATCGCAATTTTCGAAACTTCATTTAAATCAACTGATTCCATTCAAGAAAATCTGAAAAAAAAATACCTTAAACAATACTCTGAGCACCCCTAAAATAAATATTCTGTTTTGTGGAAAGTAATGTTTTTGCCTTGAAAAGTCCTTTCATTATTTTCAAATTCTATTATGTTCTCTGTATAGCGAAGGATGACCTAATATCCGACCATTTATGCCATACACGTTTTTTGGCCTGTTTTAACACTATGGTACGCCAAGCATTATTTATTTTTGGAAGTTTTCTCTCATCTCTACACTACAGCCCCACTCTCTTGAGGCTTCGAAGATATACGTGAGAAAACTAGGGAAAGACCCTTTTACAACAGATTCAATTCAAGATTTTTCTCTTGTCTCTAACCTAATGCTTTATTAGAAGTAACTGCTATGTAAAAATTAGAACGTAACTGCAGTCAAAGTAAATTGGAAAAAGCAATTGTTTCGGAATGAGATACAGAGGAATTTGTCTCATAAAAGCTCTAGGATTAATAGGAACAATAAGACTACTTTGAATAAAAGGTATGGTATCATGCATTGAAAATGGCAATTTATTAACTGCTATATGTTTAAATCCTTAATATGCTATTATGGTGTCTAAGAAACACGTTCTAGCAGATGTCATCTATATATATAAAACAGTTCCGTAACTGACTCACTACTGACATACAACGCACAGACCAAACCTCTGGATCTAAAGGGCTGACATTTTGCATGGCGATTCTTCTTATGGTGTAGGGGTGCACTATGAAAGATTTTGAAAAATTATTCTTAGATTTTTTTAAATTAAATTTTTAAGCTGTTTTTGTAACTTTTGTTAAGTTTGGATTTAAAATAGTAATTTGAGGGATATAAAATTTATATAACGAGAAAGATCATAAAAATTCCTTTAAAAGTAAATCCTTTTCGAACCTTTGCCTCATTTTTCTGATTTTTGGTGAATTTTTAAGGATTGATTTTTAGAATTTAATCTATTAAATGCTGATCACGCGATTTCTTTTTCTGGTATTTTAAATAAATTTATCGTCACGCGCATATCAACTAAATAGACAAAAAAATATTCTTTTTTTTCTAATGCAGCAGACGTTTGAATATTATCCAAAAAAAATAAATATCCCTTACGATTTATATATATATATATATATATATATATATATATATATATATATATATATATATATATATATATATATATATATATATATACATATGTATGTATATATATATATATGTATATATATATATATATGTATGTATATATATATATATATATATATATATATATATATATATATATATATATATATATATATATATATATATATATATATACATATTTATTGCATCAATTGTATACATTGATCGTCGCATTTATTATAAATATATATAGTTATTTTTTTGGCATTAATTGCATACATTGACCGTTGTATTTAATTTTCACGTACTCCGTAGCGAAGCGCGGGTTTTCAGCTAGTTTTCTTATAAAATAGAAATTCAACAGTGAATCTAGCGAATCAAACTCAGAATCGTCTGATTTTCGAACAGATCTGCAAAGGACTCTTAGCACTGGGCTTAAATTTTATAATTCCTTCTGGATCCACTTCCACAGATGCAACTTCTATTTCTTTTAAAATACAAATAACTTGTCCCAGCAATAAAACCCGGAACCTTCTATATCCAGGGTAAATAAGATGTTGTGATATAACATGACCGGCCAATTTTCTTTAAATAATCTTCTTTATAGCTCAGTAATTTTAAAAACTACACACAAGCCTACATTTTATGGAATGAGAATTTTTAATTTAATATCGGTTGTTTGTGATTTAGAGTTTGTAAATTATAAATTGCTTGCTTAGTATAAGTGTGAAATCTTTATTGTCCTCAATTGCATATGGCAAAGAATACACTTTATTGTGTCCTTTAATAGCATCTCATGTGATTTCACCTAAATAATTTGTATGAATGATACGTAATGGAATAAAATTTTCAAAAATATTTAATAAAGATAGATATTACCAAACCGCAAATTTTAATGAAATATTTCATTTTCTTTTTATACAGTGCTTACTTCTAAATAAGGTCATTCCCCAAGTAAAATCACTAACAAACAGCTATACAAAAAAGTTATGTTATTTTCAGTCGGTTTCAGAGTGGGTGAAATGAAATATAGCAAAAATTTCTCTTTAACGATGAAATAAACTTAATTTAGTTTACAGTCTAATTATTATAAATGCTCAATGATTTATTTTCTTAGTTTTGTTAGGTGATCATTTTTTTATGCATAATATAATTTTTTTAATTTCTTTTATTAATAATAATTAATTATATGGTAAACATTTCTCCAGTTACTGTTTAATTTCAATATTAATTAATATGGTGTCTCCAAGTCTGTATAAGACATACTTCATCTATAGAAGTAAAGCGGATATATTTTTGTCGGTCTAAAGTTAAATTGAGGAATTATTTATTTCTCCATACCTAAATCCTGAAATTTTGCAAACGCAATTACATACAAAATTGAATATAGAATCTCTGAATAAGCATGTTAACCTTTATATATTTCTTACACTATATTTATTTAGCCGTTCCTGCGTATAATGGCAGGAATTAAGGCATTTAAGGAAAACTTATACAGTTACATAATCTGAATATACTAAAAATATGAATTTTATAAAATAGAACGTCTCACAGAATATTGAATCTGTTGGATATAATAGCTGATGATTCCTGTGACTCTCTTTTCTTTCCATGTGAAGTAAATAGATGCAGCAATAAAAACTTTTAATAATCTCCTCCGGGTTATCTGCGATTCCCGTAAATCATATAGGATTCAGAAAATCCCGAATGTATGATCGTGGTCTAGTCAGTAAATGTGGAAAATTTCAGTGTATACATTATCTTCAGCAGAAACAAGTAAATTTCTGAACCACAATTCTACAAACCATATTGATTCTCATTTTCCCAGGATACCATCTCCAACTTCCAATACAACACTACTGATTCTTTTAATGTCCATCTAATTTCCTCGGCGCGATAAAGAGTTTCTGACTGCCTGTGAATTACCATTACGAAGGTCAACAATCGACTAGGACACGAAAAATGTTCAATAATTATTTTCAGAATTATAAGCGTCTATCTTTCATGCATCGGAAGATAACTTTATTACTATAAAATTCAATGGTTGAGCCAATTCCCAGCCAAATGCAAAAGAATGGCAAAGTCAAATTTATCGCGGCACTGGAACAATAAAAACATGTCTTATAAAAGTAACTATTCGTATAAATATGCAGTTGAATGAATTTATTTTTGACAGGATTCACCCACGCTACTCTCGTGCTATCTCTCTCTCTATGGTATACGCTCAAACAAACAAACAAATATTTCCCTAGCGATGACTTATATATATATATATATATATATATATATATATATATATATATATATATATACCGGGTGGCCATAATTAAACTGACAGTGCTCACAGTGTTCTGTAGCGCGATCTATTTGCGAGAATGACTCCACATTTTGTAGGAAGATTAAACAAGACGGGGGACGAAGGATTCCGCGAAAAAATAAATTAGTTCCAAAAGTCATCGCTAGGGGAATATTTGGCGCTGTGTAATAGAAAATAGTGTTAACAAATGCAAATTAATACGGAATAAAATTACCTTTTATTATGCAAATTTCCGATTTAGTTCAAGTGCAATATGGCAACACTTTTAAAAAAGCGTAAAATCTACATAAACACCGATAAAGTCTCGTGATCTGCAATATCACGTACGCTGAGCAGAAGAAGAAATTCTTTATTCAAATTTCACGTTACATCCATTGGCACAGTGCCAGCTTCTTGGGTTTTAAAAGACAATGTGTTACGTTTCGAATCAATCGTATTGAAAGTTTATGTGCAATGACTCCTTCTTTAGTCGAGCGTGCGTTACTGGTCAAATTCTTTTACCTCAACCAGTACAACGCGTCAGCCGCTCTTCGTGCTTTTAGAACGCACAAAAAAATGCGTAAAGGTAACGGTCCTGTGTCAGTTAATGGGCTAAAAGCAATGGTTGCGACGTTTGAGAAAACAGGTTCTCTGAAGGTTCAGTCAGGCAGAGGACGAAAACCTGTACCACAGGATACAATCGAAGCAGTTGCCACGGCGATTGTCGACAGAGGACCAGACAATATTGCTGCCACCTCTAGCGATCGTGGATTAGCTCGGAATATGGATATGCCTTACAGTACGGTATGGAAAATCTTACGAAAGATTATCAACTTCTATCCGTACAAGATCAGCTGTGTACAGGAGTTACTGTACCCCAACCATGATAAGCGATTGACTTTTGCTCTCACCTTTCTTGCCAGAATGGAGGTGGATGATGCTTGGCTGTGGAAAATCTTATGGGGCGACGAGGCCCACTTTTACCTGCATGGAACTGTGAATACCCAGAACTGCCGAATTTGGGATAACAAATCACCACATGCTGTCACAGAAATTCCCTTACATTCACGAAAGGTAACTGTTTGGTGTGGGTTCACAGCGGAATTTATCGTAGGTCCATTCTTCTATGAGAACATTACCCCGACAGGACCGGAAACCTGTTCTGTTACCGGAGAGAAATATCGCCACATGTTGAACAGCATAATAAAAGGTATAATAAAAGGTAATAAATGTGCATAATAAATGTGCATAATAAAAGGTAATTTTATTCCGTATTAATTTGCATTTGTTAACACTCTATTTTCTATTACACAGCGCCAAATATTCCCCTAGCGGTGACTATTGGAACTAATTTATTTTTTCGCGGAATCCTTCGTCCCCCGTCTTGTTTAATCTTCCTACAAAATGTGGCGTCATTCTCGCAAATAGATCGCGCTACAGAACACTGTGAGCACTGTCAGTTTAATTATGGCCACCCGGTATATATATATAATGATATAATGATATAACACACACACACACACACACATATATATATATATATATAATGATATAATGTGTGTGTGTGTGTAGGAAAATGTATGTAATGTAATTTAAATTTCTGTGACATTAATAGCGTAATTCAAGAAAAATCAACAATGCAGATTATTAAATTAGAAGCAAAAAAAATGTTTAATTTAAAATAAAACACACACAATTATCTTTCCTTTCCAAACTACGGACATTCTTTTAAAAATAAATCTAGTATTAAAACTGTATTGCGAATCCGTTTGAGCTGGTGTAATTCATTTTATACATTTCTTCGGAAATGTGAAGCGAAGATTAAAGCATATTGTTTTGTATATTTTTGCTGCAGTTTCATCGAAGTTTCACCTCTGTTACGATGCATTTGCAGAAATCACGATATCCACAAAACTGATTAAATACGAAAGAGAAAACTAGATGAGAAAATGTATGTAAAATGAGGAATTGGCACACGCAATGCACGTGTAGATTTCCATCTGCCTCGTAATAAGATATCATCGAAGGACTTTGTTTTTCTAAAATTTATAATTTATTTTATTGAAAAAGTGTTTCTCTTTGCATGTTTAACCGCTACAGTAAAATGCAGGTGTTCAATAGAAAAAAAACCCTTTAGTTTTCATTTGAAATTATGGTGCAGGATATTATTTTTATCTTTGAAAACCAAATGAAATCCGAAAATGAGTAGTAGAAGTATTTATGTAATCTTTATAAATTATTCTAGAGGTTTTTGAATTTTTAAGCTTGGGAATACAAGAAAATTTGTGCTTTAAAAAAGTAACTACATATATTTTTTGGATTTAAATTGTAAAAGACCTATTTTTGTATCCACACTAAGAAAAATTTCAAAATGTTTTCGGAGTTTAAATTAAGTTAAAGATACGCTTTAATATTTTCAAATATAATGGCCAATGATAAAAATATTTTTTTTCAAATAAATATAATACATTTGATATGGTCGTATGTATCTACATTATTTACATTTATCGTGTGGAATAAGAAACAAAATTGGGAAATCTTCTTAAGACTTTATATATGCCTTAATTAGAACATAAGTTGTGTTTAAAAGAAAGAACGGCTGTCATGCTATTTAAATAACAAATTTATATATTTTTAAATCTCACGTATAAATTGTAACAAATAAATCATATATAAAATATTTTCAAAAGAAAATATATCAACTATATAGAATGTGGAAAAATAATGTTATTTTTTTCTCAACAAAAGGCTGATTTCTGTAAAGGAAGTTTTGTGAATTTGAATGTTTGAGAAGTCTCTGAAGAGCTGTCATGCATCACAGTACTCTTTCACAAAAATATTAGTATAAGGAGGAAAAATATGTAAAAATATATTAAATTGAAGAAAATCATGTCGTTAGAGTATACTTGTCACTTTATATTACCTCATATCGAGAAACTTAGTAAATATTTCAGTGTTTTAACTTTATTTAATCTTTCAAATTCAGGTTAGACAATTCCATGCTTAAAAAGTACGCCGAAACCAATACGAATGTCAACACATATAATTAAATAGTTCAAAAAAATTTTAATTCAAGCAAGGCTGTAAAATAGAAAAGATGACACTCTATTCATTTGACATTATAAATAGGTTGTGATTAGTCCAAGTATCAGAAAGGTAAAATGTTCAGTGCATCTTTATATTTTCTTTTATACCTATGTATATCAATGATTATAATCATTGATATATGTATATTCACCTTAGCAATGATAAATAATTATTAATCACTGCTATAGTGAAAAAAATATTTCGCTAGAAAATATCTTTAAAAGCGGTTGATCAAAGAATAGTCATGTAGTTAATTTATTTCAGTCTTAACTCCGGATGCTGAAAACGGTACGTTCAACTTCAGTGCATATTATTGTCTACGGGTTAAATAAATCACAAACGATTTAGTATAAAAAATTGAAATATAATATCGATTCACCAGTAGTTTCACCAAACTGGGCTGTTTTTCTTCAGAGGTGGGCAGGATAACGTCTACACACAAAGCCAAGACCTTTTGCCTAACTTCGATTAATGTTTAATACTTCTCCTTTGCTCCTGGATAAGAAAGTTGAATTTTCTTTCCAAATTCCCGAATAGAGTTTACTTTTCAGTTATTACAACAAATATATCTACGTTTAAATAATTTTTGACATTCTTCACTATCTTTGATACTGGATATCCGAACAAGACTTTCTTTAGGGGAATTAACAACAATAAACAGTTGCATTGTAAACAAAGGCATTATCCCCAGTTGTATTCAATTGGAATTTGGCGATTTTTGACCAAGGTGTTTTATTACTCGATCTCGCATACAGTGGAGGAAATTGTAAACTTCTTCAAGTATATGTCGTGGCGGTTCTGCGTATATAGTGGACCCCGGGATAGATATATAAATAGATAGATTAAGGATGATGATCCGTCGTTTTAGACTGTAGTTCTATAAATTTTCTAATCAAAATAGCATTGTCTTTTTAGGGGTTTTATTGACAAACATAAACAAACATAACAAGTAAATCGAATTTTGTCCAATATCAAGACCAACGTAGACCATACCGTGATTAACAATTATTTAATACAGACCATACTGCGTAACAATAACCTTCGTCTGTGGTCGGCTTGCTACAACTGGTGGGGATAGCAACAGAGGCTATCACGTGACTGCGCGGGGGAGCGCTCGGCCCCTAGGAGCGTCAAGGCGCAACATATGACCCCTAAAAAAAGGGGATTCCACGGGGAGATATCTCCAACACACTAACGTCAGACTCTGGACAAGAGGCCGAAAAAGAAAAAATAATAATACTATAACATACCAATACTATAACATACCACTAGAGGGTGGTAAGCGAAAATCATTAACCCACAACAGCTAAACGGGAATTAAACACTTAAAGTACCCAAAACAGAAATTTAACCCTCAGTAAAAAGTTAGAATTAGTTCCTTTCAGATCGACTTAATGAACAACAGGGGACTTGAGAAAGTCTGAAAAGTTAACACCTACACTTGCCGTAAGAACATAACAGTCTAAACAATTAACTAGGAACCGATGACGTTGGATTTCGTTACTGCCTCAGCCAATGAGTGTTATGCGGAAGGTATAGTGCGGAAGGTAGAGTAGTACAACTATTTTCAAATTTCTCACTCACAGATGGAACGCACTGTTGCATTGCGACAGAGTTTGTCAATACACTCCAGTAACACTGAAGGAAAAAATAAGTTGTTTGAAACCCAGGTATGGGCCAGGTTTGAGACCCAGGTATATAAAAAAATATAAAAGTCAACTGGTATGACTTTGTTGTTCAGTATAGAAGATCAGATATAGTTTACCCACAACACGTTTAATCCTAGGAAATCCGCCTTTTTCAACAGATAAAAAAATGGCTGCAAGATCCGACCATTTCAGAAATAGATCGACCACAAGATCCAAATGTTCATTAAGAAACGCGTGGACGTACGCTCCAATGGAAAAAAGTATGTAAGTAATAAACTTAAGTCATTCACATAACTGGTGGAAGACTGGAATAATGGATGATAGTTAAGTGTCAGAGATGAAAGTAATAATGGACAAAAATAATGGGCAAAAGTCATTTTTAAAATTTTTTTTTCAAGCAGGATTGTAAAAAATATATCAAAAATAATTCTGACTCAAAAATAAAATTTTCTGGTTTCTAATATTAATTCTAATATACTAGCAACTAGCAGAACCCAATTTAAAGATTTGGGTACAGTTTTCTGAAAGTTTTATTTCAATTGTGAATTAAAGCTAATATAATTATAATGCTCCTATATGTTTCTGCAACGATATCAATCAAGATTAGTGTAGGTGAAATACATACTTTTGCGTTTTTGAAGTCATTCAAGGAATATGTAGTGTTGTAGTTCATCTTTGGTTGCGCTACGAGCGCCGTACCGCGAATCACCTGCCGTTTCAAATGTTTGAACCAAAATGCATTGCGCACAACAACCGAGCAGTTCGGCAATAATGGAAATCTCGTTGGAGAGTAATTTCTTAGTAATCTTCAATGTAAATACTGTACACTAAACTTAACTTGTAAATAAAGTATATTAATTGAACCTGATCGTCGAACTGAAAGAAAGATATGCAGTATCATCATTGAAGACAAATGCGTTTGAACATCTCCCAGGGCAAAATTACCATCTTGCGTCCGCGTGACAGGACTAATTTGAAACTGAAGGCAAGCGCATGCTTACTTAATTTATATTTGCCATAATGAGTACAGATAATGTGAAAAAACTGAAGCGGCCTGCTTGCTGTTTTGCCCTCATCTACAACGATATTTGATGCGATATTTACAAACATATTTGATGACTCTGAAATGGTATATGATGATAAGGTAGATGCGCAGGGAGTCCTAAAATGCCATTTAATGGAAAAAGTTGAAATACATAAAGCTTCAAATTCTGAAATTTTTGAAAACATTCGTGCTAGTGAAATCGAAGATGAAATTGAAGGAATTGAGCTCATTGCAGAAGCAATTCTAGAATGGAAATACAAAATTTTAAAAATTTTAATTCCGAATATTAATGTTCGATCCGAACCGATTGTTCCAGACTTTTTCCTAGTCCCGGTATTCCACTGTCGTAAATGTTCCGTACAAGTTATACAGACCAGATGTGGTGCTCAGGTTTTTATCCTGATCACCAAGTCTAACACCCAAGTGTCCAAGAGAAGCTCTTTTTACAAAGTCACTAACAGTTTTTCTGTTTTCTTTTAACGTGTATTCTCCGCATATGTAGCAAACACATCAGGATGATTTACACAAGTTCTTATACTTAAACTCTTTTTATTTCCATTCTACAACACGAATACAACAATTTACACACTGTACGTTTTAGGTCAACTTTATAAGAACTCTTTCCGAAACAGAAATATCACTTCGATCTACCCTGCATGGCGAGAACTCACAAACTAACCTCAACTCTAGTTGAAACGTTGAATGTCACTTCAGTTAAAGGCCAGGTAATGCTTATTTCTTCTAGTGGATTTTCCTGGAACTAACTGAACGACAGACGGTTAATAATAAGGATTAAATCATCCATACTTGAATGTATTGAATATAAAAAACATTGACAAATAAGAGGTTCTATCTAAAGAAGTAGAGGTGATAGAGAAAAATTGATTTCATATTTAGATTCAGTGCCCCAAATATAGCTAAAATTAGTTCTAAAATCCTAGGCACCCCAAATTTTATTTCTTGTAGGCCTGTGTTATATTTTCATTATAAAATTGTATTTTAATTAAAAAATTGCTATCTAAATTCCCAAAGTTTCACAAAATTCTTAAACATTTCTGGATTTTCTATGGCTTTGCATTACAAAATAAAGTATCCAAAACCTTTCCTTCATCTAATACAGCAACAATTTTAATATGGTTGAAACGTATTTTTCTGAGTATCGACATTGATACATAGCCCATATATTTTTGCCTTTAGGCATTGTAGTGTTAGGTTTACAAAATAGTCCATTAAAAATACTCCATAACTACCTACATTATGTTGGATTTTAATAAATTAAGAAAATATATATATTGTCATTAAAAACTGATATGTTACAGAAAGGAATCATTTATTTCAGTAAATGTTGATTAGAGTTTGACGAGACCAGTAATCCTCTCGACCAACTGCATTTTGATGCCCCTAGGTGTTTGAAAAGCAGAATTGTGCGGTTATAGTTATTTGTATAGTTATAGTTATTTGTCAGTGATGGTTTTCGTACACGGGTTTCGATTCAGTACACGGGTTTTCGATAGATACAAACCTAATGTTAAAGCAGATTGTGTGACATAATCATATTTGAGACCATACAATGATAGGAAAATCTCTTCATTTATAATCACATAATTCCTGATCATAGATACCTTAAGTCTAATATAAACATTAATATCAGGACTAATTATAGCTATGTAATTGGTCATATATATATATATATATATATATATATATATATATATATATATATATATACCAGTATAGTCAATAAGTTCGGGGACTACCGTCCCCCCTCGTGCCCGGTGTGTGGGGGAACCAAAATAACGATGTGGTTTGCAAGTCTGGTTATCTGCGTACGCGTGAGACGTCACATAACACTTTGTACAACTGCTAAGGTGCGCAGCTCACCATTTGGCTGCAGACTGTCAGCCTATGATGTCCATGTAGCAAAATGTCCTTTTTGGAGCAACGTTCCCACATTAAATTCTGCTACAAATTAGGAAAAACCATTGCAGAAACGTTACGGTTACTGCAAAAAGCGCATCGGGACGAAGTTATGTGCAGATCGAAAGTTTTCAAATGGTACAGCTTGTTTAAAAATGGGAGAGACGCCGTTGTAAATGATCCGTGAAGTGGGTGGCCAGTGACCCCACAAACGGAGGCGAACATCCAACGGGTAGAAATAGTAGTTGTTTGGTTTGTTGAAGTTTATAGGCGCAAGGTCCAAAAAGGACAAGCTGCGCCAAACACAAGGTAACATCGTCAACAAATGGTAGGTACAGGTTCTTCGTCGTCTCCAGGAGGCAATCCGTGGTAAACGTCCACATGTTTGGAAATCCAACATGTGGATGTTGTTGCATGACAATGTCCCGGCGCACCGATCCCTGATGGTGCAACAAGCCCTTGCTAAACATGGCACCACAGTTCTGTCACATCCCCCGTATTCCCAGACCTCGCTCCTCGCGATTTCTACCTCTTCCCGAAACTGAAAGATCGCATCAAGGGCAAGCGGTTTGCAAATGCCGAAAAAGTGATGGCAACAGCGACAACCGCTTTGCGACAGCTCTCATGCAAAGGTTTCCAGGACTGTTTCCAGAAGCTGTATCAACGCTGGCAGAAGTGTATGGTTGCGGAAGGACATTATTTTGAAGGCGATTGTGTTCAGAAGACTTTGTAAGTGTATTCGTTGTTGTAGAAAATAAAGTCCCCGAATTTATTGACTGTACTAGTATATATATATATATATATATATATATATATACAGTGGACGCTCGTTAATTCGAACTTCCGGTTAATTCGAACTAATCCAAAGGCCCCAAAAACCTGTATTGGAGTTAATGTTAAAAATATCTCATTAATTCGAGCTAAATTTTTATCACTTCGGTTAATTCGAACTAAAAATTTGACAAAAAAATCTTTTTCCTCGTTTAATGGAGAAAATACACACTGTATTTATTATTTTATGTGTCAAAATTTCTTTTCTGTGTAAAGAGGCACATTCCTGCATTCCTAGACTATTGCATGTCTGCTAAACGTTAGTAGCTATTGTTCTTCTTATTAGTGCTAAACGGAAAAAGCAATTTTCCTTTATTTGGATCGATTCTCTTAGAATTTCAGAAAAACTAGCCTTTTCTACAAATTCTAGGGAGCTGCGTCAGTTATAACTGCAGTGCAGACAAGCTAATGAGGTCTAGTTTTTCTTCCTCAGTGTGTGGTGTGAACGTGTAAAAATTCAGGATGTCTACACGTGGAAAGTACAAAACCCTAACTTTGGAGACAGAGGTAGAAATTTTAAAGAAAGTAGAGAATGGCGAATGTAAAACAAAGTCAGCAGCTGACTATAGAATTAAAAAAATGCCTTGTCAACTAATTTGAAAAACAAGGAGTCAATTTTAGATTCATGGGAAAAATCAAAATTTGCTAGAGGAAGGAAACACATGGGAAATGCGTCCCAAGAAGTTCTAGAAAAGGCTCTACTGCTATGGTTCCAGGATGTTAGATCTCGAAATTTTCCGATAAAGGGACCCCTAGTGCTGACGAAGGCTGATGAATTGGCAAGTCGAATGGGTATTGAAGATTTTAAATGCAGTGATGGATGGCTCTCTCGATTTAAGTCAAAGCACAATATTTCTTATCAAACTGTATATGGCCAAACCTCTGATGTAAACGAAGACGTATGCATTAATTTCGGTAGGAAACTGCCAGGGCTTTTCTCTACTTATCTGCCGCAAGATATTTTTAATGCGGCCATAATGGACAAAGCCATAATGGACTCTATTAAAACTCTGAAAGCATTTATTCAGATGGAACTTTCCTCTGAAAATGAATTGAAATGTTTACTTCAAATCCAGAAGTTGGCTGAACAATGTAGGCATCATAAACAAAACCAAACATCCATTTTACAGTTTTTTCCCAGAGTGTAATTCGTATTTGTAATTAAAGTTTACTTTCTACTGCATATCTTCTGCTTCATTTTATTATTAAGGCAAGTCTGTATTGTTTTTTAATATGTTAATTTTAGATAACATAGTATAATATATTTTCTGGGGTTATACATACTAGGAGATTTTTCTTCTTCAGTGATAAACTTTTAAAGTATAACGTCATATATATATATATATATATATATATATATATATATATATATATATATATATATATATATATATATATATATATATATATATATGCGTAAACGTCAAATAATATTTTAAATCTTACAGAGTGCAGATGCAATTATTGGTAAGGAACAATATTTTAAACAACAGGTATTGAAAGATTCAGATATTATTAAATTATTAAGCCTGAACAATAAAAGAAGAGAAGTACTCCAAATGTCTTAATTCAATAATTTTGTTTCAAATATGATAAAACCGTAGATTACGAGATTTATGCATATTTTAAGCTGACATTGTATATAAGAGAAAAGGAAGTATACTTTTGAAATATCTGATTGCAACATAAATCTCTATAACCATAATTAAATTTAAAACATTTTTACATTAGTTTGGGACTAATATTTTTAAATTCCTAAGTGCTTCAAATACAGTTACGCAAGATAAATATTTTATGAACTGGAGTAAGACAATTAAATAATTTAATAAGTGCATATGAATTATACCTTACAACATTTTACTTAAGAATTCATAACCGAATATTTCTTTAGAATCTCAAAAAAAATTTTTTCACTATGGATATAATGTAATACTTTCATTCATGTTGCTTGACGTTGTGTTAGTATTATAAAAAAAATCGTTTTAACTCACTCTGTGTATAATATTTGCGAACATAAACTAGATATAAACTCCGTCACATGAACTAAGAAAATAAAGAATTCTGACTAATAATTACTTCTATATCTTTATCATTAGCCATTTTTAACTGTAAAATGACAGAAGTTATTTACGAATCCATATTTAAATTCTCTTTTGTGTAACAGACAATGAGTGTTGACAATTAAGTGGTTTACTCCCTTATTTATTTATTCTTTTGAGACTAATTTCTGGTGCGCATTAATAACAACTGCCAAAGCTTTTAAAAATGAATCTTATGGGAATAAATGTGATGGGTAGGAGCTTACTTATTTGATCGGTGAAAAAAAATGAACGTAAAGAAACAAGGCAATGCAACACGATGTTATCGCATCTTTTATATTCCACTACGGATTTTTTTAAAACGGAGTATATTATCATATATTTAAATTTTAATCAATAAAAAAATTCATTAAAAATTCACTTTATTATTAAATTATTGTACATTATTAGCATTATTAAATTATTGAAAATTATTGAAAATTATTGAAACTTTGCAAATGTTACTGAAACATTTGTACTCGCTGCCTACTATGTATATAATTATTCTAATTATTCTAATGATTTATTTATTGTACAGCATTGATATTATTGATTCATGTAGACTAGATATGTTTTCTTAAATCTTACATATTAAAAGGTTCTGTATAGATTACACAAATTTTTAAATATTTGATATTACTCTTGACGTTCTCTATTTTGTGAGTTTGTATCATGTACTCACATGCTATTCTAGTACTATTTCATCCAGATTTATTATTCATTATGAAAACTTATTATTTTTAATAGATATTTGGAGTCTGTTTATGAAAAATACCTTGGACTTGAGTTATCTTAGGATTTTGTTACAGAACTGATAGTAAATTTGATGGAAAAAGATATATCAGCCTTTCTCCCATTAAATATTATTAAAATTTTGTGGAGTTATTTAATTACATTGAAGAGAATAAGCTATTAGAAATTTAAAGCTAAGGGAAAATGCTATTAATACAATATTGCATTATTTCATAAAATTTAAATTTATATATCGTATGAAAGAATTATTTATATATGTAAATTATTTATATATGCATACATAAAATATGAAACTTATTTTCTGTTTGTATATCTTTGTAGCTACAGGCAGTAAATAAATTTTTCGGCAGTCCTTTAATATCACAAAAAATGTTTACATATCTCTTGTTTATGTTTTTCAACATAAAATTAATCAAAGACAAAATTGAAAATCATTAATATTTTTGGTGCTCTCTAAGTGAAGGGCAAATAAATACTCTTCAGGGTGATATATAATTTACCAACACGTAACTGTAAGATACACTGGAGAAATGAATTAAGAGAATTTGCATATTTTATTGAATTTCATGAAAATAATTGAACTGAATGTAAAACCACTGCTTCTAGACAAACATGCAAATCTTGTACGTCACACCGGTTAATTTCAAAATGTAACAGTAAACATGAGTAAGCACCAACGTTTAGATGATGGAATGAAGTGGCGAATTGTGGGGAGGCTAGAAGCAGGCTAATCTCAATTCCAAATTTGTAGAGAGTTCAATTTAATGCCCAGCGTCGTGTGTAACTTATGGAAACATTTCCAAGATACCGGATCCATCGAGAGAAAGCCTGGGCAAGGTCGTCCAAGAGCCACAACGGCCAGAGAAGATCACCATTTGTCGATTATAGCGAGGCGTAACAGGAGTGCTACAACTTCTCAACTTCTCAGCCACAGGAACCCGTGTATCAAAGGTGACTGCTTCCAAAAGACTTCATGAGAGAGGGTTGTTTGCAAGAAGACCTGCTGTTTGCATCCCGCTCACTTCTACGAACAGTAGAATTCGTTTATCATGGTGGAGAGAGCATAGAGATTAGAGTATGGATCAATGGGCGACGTTCCTTTCACTGATGAGTCCCGGTTCAGCCTAAACACCGATTCTCGCCTTACGTTCATATGGAGAGAACCAGGGACCCGCTACCTACCCTCCAATGTCCGCGAAATCGACCATTATGGCGGAGGAGGTTTAATGGTCTGGGAAGGCATCGTGTTGGATAGCCTCACACCTTTCCATGTCTTTGAAAGAGGCACTGTGACTGGTGTGAGGTATAGGGATGAGGTCTTGGAGCCCTATGTTCGCCTTTTCAGGGGTGCAGTTGGCCCTGAGTTAATATTAATAGACGATAACGCGAGGCCACATAGAGCTCTTCTGGTCGACGAATTTCTAGAGAGTGAGGATATTCGCGGGACTGATTGGCCAGCCAGATCTCCAGACCTTAACCCTATAGAGCATATCTGGGACGCTCTAGGGATGGCAATTGCAACTCGCAACCACCCTCCTAGAACCAACCAGGGAATGAAAACAGCGTTGCTGAACGAGTGGGACCAATTGCCACAGGAAATGATAAACTGCCTTATTTCAAGTATGAAATCACTCTGCGAGACCTTTATATCTGTAAGAGGGGACCATACCCCCTATTAACTCATCTATTAACCCATTTTTTGGTTTATTCTGCAACCGCTGTTTCATACCTTCCGACTCCAACGAGTGTTACTCACGATCATGCGTGTGTATTACAATTATTGAATGGTTATTTGTTTTGTATTGTATCAATGTATGTACATATCAAATTTCATTAAAATCGGTACAGTAGTTCTAGAGATAATCGGCCAAGTCTGCAAATTCTCTTAATTTCTTACACCAGTGTACATGAAAACATTATTCTGTCTGAGAATCTAAATCTAAATAGTTGAGTAATTAATCGTAATAAATTTATTGAAATTTTTTTTAACAGTTTTCAGAGATAAAACTCTTAAGTATGCATAAGCTATGACCAAATTATTGGTTTGTATGTTAGTATAGACTTCATGGCTACCTTAAGCATTTTTAGCATGGTATTTGTTCTCACTTTTACACTCCCATATATTTTAACATGGATAAGCTAATATAAAATTTAAATTATCACTATATATATATATATATATATATATATATATATATATATTATACGTTCGTACACTTACTATTTTCAATGAAATAGGGGTCTATCCATTAATTAAAATGAATATTTCAGCATGGGTATTTAGTAATAAGATCTACGGTCTATTCTTAACAAAACTACATGAAATATTTTTAAAACATAGTAAAACTTTCTTTATAAGAAACCAACAGTCAAAAAGTAACAAAAACTTTATCTCACAAAAGTCATCGTACACTAAAAAATCTCTACATATTAGTAAATATTCTAATTTTTCGTTAAATTAATATTCAGTAGGATATCCTTTAGCATACACAACAGCTTTTAAATGTCTGGGAATAATTTACACTAGTTCTTTTGTAATTTCTGCAATAATGTTCATCCATTATTCCATCATAACTGTTTTTAGTTCGCTTTTCGTGTGAATGTCATGTTTTCGTACTCGAACCTCCAGTTCTCTCCAAATGTGTTCTATTGGGTTTAAATCTGGCGATTGAGGTGGTGTTTTCAAAACTTGTGGACAATTATAGACACCAGAGACGAATGTTGAGAGCCATGTCCTTAGGATCGCTATCTTGATAAAAAAACAAAGTTGTTTCCAATACCCAAATTTTAGGCTGATAATTTTAACTTGTAAATATTTATATAAACAGCATGATTCATTATGCCATCAATAAATACCAAATTACCTAGTCCTAATACTGACATGCACTCCCACACAAGAACATCTCCACCGCCATGCTTAACTGACCTACTAAGTTCTTGGGTTTAAGTTCCGCATTTTTTCTTCTCCATATAATAATACGTGATGTAATGGATATACATAAATATATATATATATATATATATATATATATATATATATATATATATATATATATATATATATATATATATATATATACATATATATATATATATATATTATATATATATATATATATATATATATATATATATATATATATATATATATATATATATATATATATATATACATATATATATATATATATATATATATATATATATATATATATATATATATATATATATATATATATATATATATATATATATATATATATTTCCCTGCCTTATAATTCAGAATTTTAGCGTGCCAAATCTGAACGTTTGGTTGTTATTCATACTCGAAATTTCAACTAAAAACACATCAATGGAAAGAGTTCACATAAAGACCCCAAAATAAAGTGTTTTTTTAACATTGTGAGGTTGATCTAGAGAAATCATAGTACGTTTTAGAGTCGTGGATTCTCTTTAAAATAAGCCTAAGAGCTTAGGATAGATAAAAACGTAAAACACCGAAACAAACAAAATATATTGACAAAATCAATTAATTAGTTCATTTGAAAAAAAATACTGTTAAATAAATGAGTAGACTAATGTGCGAGAACTCAGCTTTGGGAAACTTTCTAATCTGAAATGAAAGGAATTCTCAAATGTAAATATTCAATCCTAGTGTTTACGATTCTAAACTAAAAGAATGTTTTCTCGATATTTTATTAATGTATTGTCAAAAAAAATTTTATTCTTTTACTGGTATTTACTTTAAAATTACTGAGCTAATGTTTAGAGTAAGATATAATTGAACGTTCAATTATGGCACACAGAGACTTATATATAAATAGACATTATTCAGATGAATAGATAAAATATGTTGATAGAAATTAAATAAAAAAACTTCCTAATTTGAAAAAAAAATTTAGGGAAGATTTTATTACAATCACGTTAATGATAATATAAAAATGTGTGATGAGGAACAAAACTGTTTCTTCGTGAAATAATTTCATTATACTTATAGGAAGGTATACTTTTTGTATGAATTCTACAATGGAATCCTTTTAAATTCCTTTAAAAATGGGACAATATACAAATCTTTTATTAACAGGCATTGATGGATTTTCCTGAAGACATTCGGATTCCATGAAAGCTATTCTTGCTAGATATGCAGAGCTTAATTTCATTTATTTCAAAATGCTTTCGAATTTTACTTTCAAAAATTCTGAAAGGCGATCGGGAATCGAAATTTTTCTCCAAGGAAATTATGAAAATCATCTCAATAATTCTTTCTAGAGTAAACTTGTAAAAAAACATTTGATGGAATGTAGGACGCAGAATATTTTAACCTGGCTCATGTTCTTAAAAATGGGTAAGGCATAAAACATAATACCCCTAGCATTATATATCTTTATATATAAAAGGCAAAGTCTGTGTGTGTGTGACCGAGTTTTTGTCTGCTCGCGGCGCAGCGCAAAGACGGTAGGTCGGACAGTCTTGAGATTCGACACGAAGATGCCTCCCGAGGTCTCATTATGCACCTCGAAGCCCTTTTTTCGATTTTTTAATTAGATTTTCCGTAATTAAATATTTAGTCGCGATTTGGAGCTCTCGGACGAGTAAAAGCTCCGTAAATCCTAACGTATCCGTCCAAGAATTTTTTTTTTCGGACGAGCCTATACGGGAAAGATGACACTATACGGAAATCACAATTAAAATTGTCTGTCTTAATTTATCGATTAATTGTGATTTTTTTTCGATCGCCTGTACGCACCCGTTTTTCGGAAAAAAAAACGCGATTTTGTCCGTGACCCTGTTTTCCAAATTGTCGAATCGATACGTAAATGTCGTTACATTTTTACGAAGTTTTTATCTCAGAGACCCTAGACATCACAGTTTCGAAAGCCAGAACCAAAATTAGTTTACAAATTGTAGTTATTTTTTAATAATTTATTTTATGATTCGGAAACTCTTGCGAGAAATCTCATTTTGGAGATTTCGTTCTTCATTTCCGGACGAAGGTAGCGGGTGAAAATAGGAGAAAAACCAGTTTTTCGACGTCATGCACGTGATGTGTTGGGGCGTTTGTTTTCTATGAATGATTGGGTGGTTAAAGGAAATCGATTACTATTGCAGTGATAATCGATTAAAAAATCACATTTAGTAATGCCGTAATTTTTTTGGCCAGCACTTAGTTAATATCATATAATTTGTGGTTTATTTGTGGAAAAAATCTATGAAGATTTCAAAGAATTTCAGCATGTGGAGGATGTGATATATTCGCTTTCAAGGAAATCGATTACTATTGCAGTGATATTCGATTAGTAATCCTATGTCAAAAATTTTGCCA
Organism: Dolomedes plantarius; assembly: GCA_907164885.2. Lineage (NCBI taxonomy): Eukaryota > Metazoa > Arthropoda > Arachnida > Araneae > Dolomedidae > Dolomedes > Dolomedes plantarius. Next base: position 145,809,988 of record OU015501.1, read on the forward strand.
AAATGTGCCAGAAAGGATCAAATTTATATGGGTAAAATAATGTATCGTGGTGAGGAAAAGGTTGACAGCGACGCCCAATAACAAAGGGTTAAGGCTACTAAAAAATTGGTAATTACATTTCCCGAGCAACGCCGGGACGGGTACAGCTAGTATATATATATATACAAGGTGCGCCCTTAACCCATTTATGCCGGAGGTTGAAAGTTTTGAATTTTTGCGTGAAATTCGTATATGTTAGTTAGAAAAATGTAAAAAACAACAATTCGCTGAAAATTTTTTTTTTATTTCATGCCATTTATGAGTAATATGGTGTTCCATTTTTGGAACACTAGGCAAAACCATTGCTGTAATTGTTACTAAGTATTAAATATGAATATTATTAAATGTGGTTATTATTCAGTGTGATAATCAGATGAACACTTCACATGTAATGCAACATTGCATTTTTCACATTGAAATGTGGTGTTTTTGTGGCATTGAGCGCAACGTGTTTGCTTGCCTTGCTTGATGATTGTATGATTCATGCCATCATGGCGTGAATCGATGTTACGTTTCCCACTTGGTTTTCCTTTCCTGCCAGGTTCGGCAGGATTGCCATAAGTCTCTAGATAATGGCATGCTACACGACGACGAAACTCCAAAAGATCCATTGGTTTTGCATCATAAGTTTTGTGCAATTGCCAAGCATTTTGCAAGACCAATTCGAAACAAAACAACAGTGGGCTTGAATACCATTTCTTGCCACGGATTGCTGCTCGATACTTGTCGATGTTTTCATCAGCTCGATCTACACCTCCCATAAACTGGTTGTATACTTTTATCATGTTCGGCTGCTGGACTTGAATTTTCTTTTTCTGTGCTTGAGAATAACGATTGACATGAGATAGTGGATTCACACCAGCACCAGATGATGCAACAGTCACGACACTGTTGTCATGCCACCTGCATACAATATTGCCATTGCCATCAATTCGATAATCAAATGAGCCTCTTTCCTTTTTCTTTAGGACAACATCCGATTCCAATGGTGGTTTGTCAATGCGACCTTTTCTCACGGTACCTGTTGCCTGATGGCCCATTGAGCTGAGTTTATCAAGCAGGGTAATACTTGTGAAAAAGTTGTCAAACACAAAATGATATTGCCCAGGGTGCTCCCCTGTAAGTGCATCAGCAAACTGTAGGACAACAGAAGCACCAAGGCCATACTCCTCATATTTGGCTGTCAGGTTTTTACCCTGGTATGGTTGAAACCAACAAATGTAACCTAGACGGGTTGCCCCACACCAAAACTTGTAACCAAAACGAATAGGCTTCCCTCTTATAAATTGTTTGCATCCATGTCGTCCAAAGTAAGGAACCATGGATTCGTCAATACTGAAATACGTTTCGTTTGGAACAAACTTCATACATCGTTCATTTAGTTTGTTTATAAGAGGTCGTAATTTAGCAAACTTGTCAAGTGGGTCTAAATTCGCATTGTCTGCAACATGCAGATTTGAAAATATTGTTTCAAAACGGTCACGTCTCATGGCAGTACTAATGAGGGCATTGTGCGAATCTGCCCTTTGTTCCCAGAACATACGCCGTCTAGGAACTGAGACATAACCACTCAGAAAAATAACTCCCAGGAAGCATTTCAGTTCAGAGTTCGTCAAGCTAAGATTTACACCCTTACCTGCAGCATATAAATTCGAGTATGTAACAATGAGTTCAATGACATCATCATTCAAAAAAAGTTCAAGAATTTCTGTAGGCGTTCTCACATCGCTAATTTGTGACTGTGTAACTCTTCCTGATATGGGTTGTGCATTTAGATCCGCTTTTTTCCATTTGCGCACAACTTTGGTAGGCTTTCTTTTCTTTGTTGGAGGTGATTGTTGCGTATTAGTAGAAGTAGATGCAACCCCATCTGCAGGAGAATCAAATTTAGGGAAATATGGAGGATCATCTGGATCAGAGTCAGTATCAAAAGAATCATCCAGAACAAGATAAGCAGGAGCACGCAGCAAAGAACCAGGCAGATTGTTTATTGTTCCACCATCTTCCTCTCCAGAGTCCTCATCAGAAACAGGTGCTGTAGCATTTTCAGGTGGTTGTATAACTATAGCACGTGCTTCTATGTTGTCATCAGTTTCTAGCAAGTCAGTTAGCTCATGTAAGGTTTTTCTGGACATTTTCTGACTTGAAAAATGAGTTCAACTAAAAAAAATATGGAGGGAAAATATTTAAGTTCTTGTGGTAGTGGTTTTGCCTAGTGTTCCAAAAACGGAACACTGGAAATTTTAAGCCTATAACTAATACAAAAATAATAACTTTTGTATTTTCTTGTTGCAGCATGAAAGAGTAACTAGCAGAGTAATAACAAAAAAAAAATTTACAACTATAGAGTATAATGCAACAAAGTTATATTTACCTGTTTATAGGTGATTTTACAAAAACCTTCAGGAAAATATAAGCCAACTTTCAAAACCTCATTGCAGGCAAATATCTGCAGGAATGACTAAATGAATGTTTTAAGTGAAACTGCTATACCCTTACGAAGCAGGCTGACGTCACAAATCCAACCACACATGCGACCTTGAACTCTTAGACTAAAAATAACTTTCACTCGACTGCTGTTCCAAAAATGGAACAGTAGGCATAAATGGGTTAATGTAACCGGACAAATTAAAAGGTCAAACAAAAAAATAAAAAAGGTGAAAGAAGAATCAGCTGGATAGAAATAGTGACGTCTCAACTCTTGTTAAAGCCAGTTTAAACTGGTTATTTAGTCGTTTGCATATCAAAACGCCGTAGTAATTTTCATTTACTGAGAAGGCATTGTACAAAAAAATTGCTTCGGAAGACGCCCTTAAACTTCAAAGGATGAGGAAAATGTGGAGAAAATTTGTTCTTAATATCAGACTAAGGTGATGCTGATTACATTTTTTGGTTACAAAGGACTTATTCACCACGAATTTGTTCCTGAAAATCAAACAATTGATCAGTATTTTTACAAGGAGGTGCTTTTTCAATTAAGAAACGGGATAAGGCGAGTTAGGAAGGAACTGTTTGATTCTCGGCAATGTTTTCTTTTACACGATAATGATAGGCCCCGTTCAGAAATTTCTGTACAACAATATCTTGCTAGGCATTCAATTACAGTGATAAATCACCCACCATATTCTCCCGACTTATAGCCAGCTGATTTTTGTCCTTTTTCCGAAGCTGAAGATGACTATGAAAGGACAAAGAGAGATTTGAAAATGTCTCGGAAATGTTACGCATATTTTGTGAACGGTTAGTTCCAACTCCTATAAACAGTGTTTCGATGACTTGGTGACACGTTGGAAAAATTGTATAGACACCTTTGGTGATTACTTTGAAGGAGTTAAATTTATTTGCAGGTGAGTAATATTTTTCTTATTTATAAAAAAATGTCCGGTTACTTTATGGGCGCACCTTGTGTGTATATATATATATATATATATATATATATATATATATATATATATATATATATATATATATATATATATGTGTGTGTGTGTGTGTGTGTGTGTGTGTGTAATATATTAAATATTAGGCCCTCCTTTCTAGCATATAAATTCCCTTTCCTATTTCCAATCCCCAGTAACATTACTTTATCGCTAACAAACCCTTAACAACAGAACTTCCCTTAAATCGCATGCCTCTGCATTTCTACACTTGTATGTATACGTCTGGAGAAAGGCGTGGGTTCGCATAGCGAGCCCCAATATTCTGCTGATCCTACAAAATAATAACATTATGTTTTTTTGCTTCTCGCGTTTACTGTTGAAAGGTGACATTCACTTCCTTATGATATAGACGGATGTACTTTTGTCGCTCTAAAAAACAATATGGCCAGACTGCATCAAAATTTTATTTTTCAGGCTGAGTCTTGTTCCAGCTATGTAAATATGAGCTAGTTTTCCTTTCAGATAATAATTCATGGACGAGATGTAATGGATATATTACATTAGAGTCCTACAACGATTCTTCATGTGCGGATCAACTGCAACGGATTTCGAGTCCAACATAGGAATATGTGTGTGCGCGTGAAAATCCAGAATGTGTATCGATTACCGAAAACTAAATAATATTACAAAAACAGACTCTGAACCAATTCCCTGAATCGAAGCAGTTCTATATCAGTTAACCAATGCTAAGATTTTCTCTACCCTTGATCTCGCGAGTGGCTACTGGTATATTAAACTTAATGAAAAAGATACAGAAAAAATTAACTTTCACTTAAATTTTGGCATATATGAATGGAAAAGACTACCTTTTCGCTGGAAAAGCGCCCAAGCCATATTCCAAAGAACACTGAGACAAATGTTAAATAAATACGAAATTACATTTGCGCTGTACTATTTTGAAGATATAATTATATTTTCAGTCTCTTTCAAAGTACACTTAGAGCATTTAAAAATTATTTTCTCGATTTGTGAAAAAGAAAACATAAAATTGAAATTTTCAAAATGCCAATTTGCCAAAAAATAAATACAATTTTTGGGATATGAAGTGGGAAAAGGAAGTTATCACCCGAGTAATGCCAATATAGAAAACATTAAAAAACTTCAAGCTCCCAGGAATGTTAAAGACTTGCAGAGATTTTTAGGTAGCGTAAATGATTATAATAAATTTATTCCCAACTATGCTAAATTATGCGTACTACTGAATAAATTATTAAAGATAGAACCTAAATTTGAATGGACAGATGATTGCCAAAAAGCTTTTCAGGATTTAACAGACGCTCTTATTTCTAAACCCATTTTGACTATTTACAATCTAAATTACCCATGCCATATTTTTGTGGATACGTCAGACAAGCGGTAAGCACAATCTTAATTCAACATCACCCTGATGGAAGTTTGCATCCGATAGCCTATCATTCTCGAAAACTTAGAACTTACGAACAAATTTATACCATTACCGAGTTAGAGTGCTTGCAATTATTGATGCTGTGGATAAATATTATTATTATTTACATGGGACTCATTTTACTGTTCATACGGATCATGCTGCACTTGTTTGGTTAAAAAGTATTAAACACACAAGTGGACGATTATTCCGATGGTCACTTAAACTTTCCATGTACGATTTTGACATTAAATAGAAAAAAGTTTCTACAAATTATGAAGCCCATATGTTAACTAGTAACCCACTTTCTCACCATGTAACTTTACGTGAACATCACCCATTGTTGACATTGCAAGAAATCGAGCATCATCAAAATTTTGGTAATGTAAGCAGTAAGAAATTTAAATAAGTAAATAATGTGTGGATAGTTAAAATACAAAGTTTAACGAAAATTGTTGTGCCCTTCTCTTTACGATTAAAATTATTAGAAAAAATCCATGTTAATTATGGACATTTAGGAGTTTCGGCAATGTTAAATTTGATATCCTCTCAATATTATTAGATTGGAATAACTAAATATATGAGTATGTATGTGAAACGTTGTGAAGTATGTCAATTAAATAAGAAGTGTAGACAAAAAAGCTTTCATCTCCTACAAATGTTACCCCCTACCACTGAACCCTTTAAAAGTCTTCCCACAGACACTGTTGGTGGTTTAAATCATTATGAGTCTACAAAGAAATATTTTCACATAGTTATAGATCTTGCTACCAGGTATATCTGAACCTTTGCTTCTAAAAATAAAATTACGTATACTTATATTAATTGTTTAAGACAAATTTTTCAAAATGAAGTCCCTAAGAAAATATTATGTGATAGGAATAGTGTTTTTACTTCCTCCAACATTTTTTGAGAAACAATAATATTAAACAACTCCTAACTACTTCGCATAGACCACAAAGAATGAAAAAAATGAAAGAGTAAATCAGACCCTCATTACTAGGCTTAAATGTAAATTAAATTCACACCCTGGTAAAGTCTCCTGGACAAAATTATCACGTGAAATAACAAACGAATATAACGACAACCCCCATACCGTAACAAAATGTCTCCCTTCTTAATTAATGCATGGAAAACAACCCTACAATAACTTGATGATCAAAACATGTACCCACCAATTGAAGTAGCTAGAAAGATTGCTAAAGAGAGAACTATAAGAAATCATGAAGTAAATAAAGAAAGGTATGACACTCATTTTGAGGAATCTAAGTTTAAGGTAGATGATATAGTGATGTACGAAGATTTCGCTACCCAAATACCCCTAAACTTATTCCCCCTTATTCTGGTCCCTATAAATTTTAAAACAAATTTCTAGAGTAAATTTTGAAATTAACAGACCCAATTCTCTTACTAAGAAAACTTCGGAAATTGTACATTGTACCAGATTAAGACTTTTCAACCCGGCAGATAATTTTCGATTATCAACTGGAAAAAGTAAAATTCCTATTTTAATAACAGTAAACCCCAAATCACCCAAGATCCCAAGTAAAAATTAATTAATAGTGTTTGAAAAAAGTGAATTAAGACGACTCAACTGTGACTCAAATAACTACCTGAATATGACTCCGATAATCTTACGATATTTTGATAACCTAATGAAGATTGTTGACGCATGATGAAGATAACCTAACTTTGATGGATTTAGATACCTACCTAAATTTCGTAGTTAATTATATTTATTTAGAGAACTTTTGATGCTAGTTTGCCTTCCACAAATTACCATCTAAATTATTTTAAAAGGAATATTTATTAAAAAGAATGTTGATGTGCTAAGTTAAAGAAAATTTTTTCAATGTCACAGGTTACCCTTAATTTTTTCAAGTGTGTTGATGATCTGAGTTACTATTTTTGCTGACATCGAAAAACCCTTTTGCCAGCACAAGGGGAAGTTCCTCCCGCAGAGGGATGAGCCTCTTGTTGTCTTTGCATCACAGCACCCTCTTCATCACTAACAATCTTTCTCTTTGGACATCACAGAGGATAGCCCATTTCACCTCCAGGTTTGCCACTTATATCATGATTGGTACCCATGATTTTAGAATTGGAATATTTTGAAGTGAAACTAGTGACGATGTTAAAGCACATGATGCTTTTGAATACTAGCTAATATTGAAATGATGCCCATTTACTTAATTAAGGACTTATAACAAGTTATTTTGCGTTGTTTAATTTATCATCTTATGTATTGTTAGAAAACTTTACAGGTATTAAATTCTATGCTGTAATTGAAATGAAACTTTCAGAATAATATAAGAAATCAATTTGTAATAATATTGTCTAAAGTAATGTTGTCTTGAACTTATTGAAATATCTTCTGAATTATACATTGTGAATTATTTTAAAATTTATGTAAGTATACTAGATAAGGAATATGAAAAATGGAGATCGATGTATAATTGATGTAAACCATGAAGTTTCGAGAAAATGTGAATAATATGCAGAAACTGAATATAAAACACATAAATAAGGACTTATTTGATAAACCATGTATAACGACTGGAATTAAAACTGAATTTAAGGACTCTACGAAATATATGTTATTTCAGGACTCATTATTGAAAGAAAAACTTTGATTTCTTTAAAGTTATCTAGTAGATTATATTAGCCAATAATATTTCAGTTATTTGAATTTCTTTGAACATTGTATTAAAATTTTTAAATTTTTTGTTGCATATTATATTGATTACATGTATTTCAAGTGTTCATTATAGATTTCATTGTATATTTCTTTAATTTCATATATTTTGTATGATACTGCAACGAAGTCATAAGAGTGAGTTTAGTTTTATAATGAATATTCAAAAGATTTATCTTTGTTTTTGTTTCGGTGGAGTTAATTTATGATGGGTTATTCACAAATCTCTTGACTCTGTAACCCTGATGTGTTCTAATTCTCACCCACCTTGCTGTTTGTCATGATTTCTTTCCACCAATGTTGTATTACAAAAAATGTAATTTTATGATGTAGTTAATTTTGATTATGTTACATTTTAATTGTACTGATTTTTATTATAGAAGAGTTTTTTTTATTATGTTTGTGAAAATGTCATCTTTCAACGTGATGATTTTCCTTTTTTTCGGGGGGATTTATAACAAATTAAATATTAGGCCCCTCCATTCTAATATTTAAATTCCCTTTCCTAAATCCAATCGCCAGTAACATTCCTTTATCGCTACCGAACCCTTAGCAACAGAACTTCACATAAATCGCATGCCCCTGCAGTTTTAAATGTGTATACTTCTGGAGAAAGGCGTGGGTTCGTATCGCGAGCCCCAATATTCTGCTGACCCTACAAAATAATAGCCACATGTTTTTCGCATCTCGCGTTTACTGTTGAAAGCTAATATTTGCTTCCGAGCCGTCTTCTAAAATGGACGGATGTACGTTTGTCTCTCTAATAAACGATTCGGCCAGACTGCATCAAAATTTCATTCCTTTCAGGCTGAGTCTAGCTCCAGCCATGTAAATATGAGCTAGTTTTCCCTTTCAGATAATAATTCAAGGACGAGATGTAATGGATATATATATATATATATATATATATACTACATTACTTTTCTGCATGAGTTTTATGAGCGTATTAAAATTTAGTTAACATTTTATACATCATACATTTTATGCCAGACAGACAGAACCTTGACTGTTAATATTACTACAAAAGTTATTTAATACTTTCTACGAAAATATACCACTCAGAAGAATGTAGTACTGTAAGCATAAATCCTTTGTTTTTATGGATGTAAAGCGCGTTATAACTTATTTACAAAAACAAATTGTGAAATATTTTCTAATAATTGTCTCAAATGTGTGAAACATCTCCTTTTTTAGAGCGTTTAATGGTACGAAAATATTTTGTATTGAGAAATCTTATCTTAAGAATTAATCGGTAATTCATTAGATAATGTGCCCTGTAAAAATGCTTAACATCACATAAATCACCTTGTAATTATGTTTTTCAAATATCACTCTCAAATGGCATTAACTTCAATTATCTGTCGATCAAAATATATTTAAGACCGTTATTAAATAGTAGCTTTGACATAAATCTTTATTTTTAACCTTGGTAGCATTGGATACAAGATATATTGTAAGGATAATGTTAAAAATAAAAACAATTTTTTTTAAATGTATGTGTATGTATTTTGTTCTTAATTTAGCTTTGTATATAATTATATTTTAACGTCTTATTATAAAGAATACTGTTTTAAAAAATGTCCTATTTATTATGTCAAGGAATTAAATTTTAATTTTATAAGTTTTGCTAAGTATAAACAAAGAAATAAAAATTTCTCAAACTAATCCTTCCTAAAAATCAGAACAAAATTTACTGAATTCGTAGTATTGGAATTTTTAATGTAAAATAAAATAAAATAGTTTATAACTAATTGTTAAAATAACAACTGCTTTAACTTCGAGCCATAAATTTAAATATGAAAAACCCAAATAAAGATGCACAAAATAGGAAAATTGCAGATTGCTAAAGTTTAAATATTTTCATTTATTTCCCTTAATGCTTAACTTTTTTCTCTTCACTAAGCAAAATTAATTATTAAAAAACATTTTCTCACACAATATTTTCTGCATTTGATAAAATATTTTCTTCACCTAAATAATAATGTTGTTACTGTACAAATAACATTTTTGAATTGTTTTTACAAACAACACTGATAAATTGGAGTGATTTTATAAATGAAATGGTTTTACTAATTTAAAATACCTTCATTCAAAATTTTGATAAAGTAGTATAGTCTATTAAATAGCATTTCATCACTTGAACAAGTCGCACATTCTCTGAAAACTAAATTAAAGGGCAGTGAATAAAGGCTATAACATAATGTTCTCTAACGTTGTTTCAAGGCCTAACAATTGTTTAACTTGTATCCCAGGTGTTCCTGATTTCGACGCATTAATATTAATTACTCTTTCCCCACCATATGATTAAATAATGTATACTTTCTATTGAAAATTAAAGCTCATAAACCTAAATCGAGCACTTAACTATTTAATTATTTTTCATGTTGTAAGCAACTCCTGTAAAATGAATATACTGTTAGAAATATAATATTCGTAGCTCTAATTTCCATTTCATTATATGAGATACAATAAAAATTAATTATTACTCTTATATTCATAGTGATGTTTATCTTGTGTTTCTTTGCACTTATAGTGAGCTTTAGTGTACAGCTTGAAATGTAGATGCTGAAAAAAACTTCTCTCCTTTCTTAGTTTTCTAAACATTCTGTAAATCCTTAATTAAGGTATATGTCTTATTCTATTACGAATAAAATTTTGCATCAAAAAATCATTTATATAAGCGAAAACTCTGTTATTTTTTTACTTCTTCAAAAATCGGTAAACTGTTAAATTGCACTTTCTAGGTTAAACGCAAATACATGAATACGAATGAATATTTATTCAGGTACAGATTTACCCACAACGGGAACAGATCCTCAAACTCGAAAGTTAAATCTGTTTTGAATTTGTCGTGACAGAAATATTTAGAAATTTGCTCTAATTTTACTATAACAACAGATAAAAAAATGAAAAAGATGTTGGTGTAGGTTTTTTGTTATCTTACCGCCATTTTAACATAAAGAAAAACTGAGTAGATACTCTTTCAGTTGTCATAGAAACACCACAAATGATTTAATAAGCAGATGGGGTAAAAAGGGCTATTAATACATTAAAAAGTATGAAATTACAGGAACTTTGACAGCAAATTTAGGGAGTGACTACGGTGGCACCGATGCACCGATGTACGATTACAATCTTAAATATATAAGCTTTAAGAACTTGATATGCACACTTACGAAAGATTATTTTAACGCCTATCTAATTGGTAGTAAGTATATAGAATGGAAATTGTGATAATTTAAAACCTTACGACATGGAGCCTCAACATTCCAAATCTTTTATGATTCCTATTAACGTTGTTTTCGGCCAGGTAATCTCTCTTAAAATCGAAATATATGCCCTCTTTATCTAGCAGTTATAATTCGAATAACTTATCTGCATAGATCTTTCTGTTTAGGTATGATTAGTCAGGGAGATGAAAAGTCCACATTCATGGCTTAAATCCTCCGATAAAATCCTTGGAATCTCCCTATTTGCAACATATCATCAGACAGATTATTTAGTTTAAATTTCATTCTACACTGTGTTAACAGCCTTTATTATTATGGTATCAGGCTGTTAATATATATTTTTAAGGTATTATTATGGTTATAACACTTGATTTCAAAAATTTTTGACGAGATAGGAATGTGTTACGTAGCGCATTTGTTTTTTTCCCGGGGTGGTGATGGACGGGATTTACGAAGCAATAGAGTATTTTTATTAAAATCAAACACTGAATTTTATTTTATACGAATAAATTATAATTCTTATTATTATTCATTTCGTAGTTTCTTTAAACTCTTAATTGTGTAACGTAGTATTGTGTTATTATCTGAATAGAGGCAAAACTTTGGACATCAGGAACACTTTTTAGGAAATGACACAGCATTTATAAAAATTCCTAATGTGAAAAGTAAACCGTTATGCAAAACATTAAACTTACTTCCACATTATGTAAATACTACATATATCTAGTAAAAGTAACGAAAAGGATATAGACCTCAGAGTTTGATAAGAAATAGAAGCAGGGGGAATTTGGATTATAAATGTCATATATATTAAGAGATAAAAATGTCTTTTTACGTATTATATAGTACATTATTTATTTAATGGAGTTCAGAAGACTTCGAACTAGCACTGTCAGCTGATGTCTTAAATAAAATTTACTTCCGTCCATTTCAAATTGAAATTGTCCTTACAAATTATTATTTCCGTATTTTTATATAATTTTAATAGTTAATTAGTGCGATTAACCATCCAATCAAATATAAGGATAATTTAATTTTTATTTTATTTTGCAGGACGAGGGTATGGAAATAAGCTCTACCATGTAATATTTAAATCTAATTCCAACTCTTAATGTAGCGATTTATTTCCCATAATAATTCTCTTAATAATAAGTCAGATATCAAAATGAGATGCCACTTTCGAAGATATTCGCTATATTATTAATATGATGTGACTATGAATTTGGAGAAACAACGTGATGTGAAACACTGAAGTCTCTGCATCTCCATAATTTGACCTGTATTATATTAATGATAGCATTATTATTCTCAGAGAAGATGTATTACAAATGATTAAGTTCAAGCCCATTAGTCATGCAATCATGATTCTCTCAACAGTGCGCGTTCGATTGTAGCGCATAAATGTATCATCTTTACAATACATATGACACTTAGTGGGGCATACATATATGTTCTACTATTACATACTTGAAACATACAACATAATACTTGAAACAATACTTGAGCTAATTAACTTTTCAACACACAACACATGTGCGTGTATATATATATATATATATATATATATATATATATATATATATATATATATATATATATATATGTGTGTGTGTGTGTGTGTGCGTATGTGTGTGTGCGTGTGTGCGTATGTGTGTGTGTGCGCGTGTGTGTGTGTATGTGCGTGTGCTAATTAATCAAACAAAATTTTATAGGCCGTAATGAGTAACCAGAAACATAAAAAGAAGCTTAATTAAAGAAGCTTATCCTTAATTAAATAATGAAAATATTGAAGTAATTTTGAACATCTATAACAACACCTGGATTGTTTAAAATCTTCTGTACCATAATATTATTTTTAAAAAAAATATTTTTGCATGTTTGACAGTATTGATACAATTGTGAATTGAACATTTTAGATAAAGGTAAAATAAATTTGTCACTTTTTCTTTATATCAGAATCATATCACATAGATTTCACATACTCCATTACTGTAATTTCTACAGTGTTAAAAACTTTAAACTTTTTCTTTTTTTATATCTACATACATTAAATATTTTTGTTGTTGTTGTTGTGAGGTCATATGCCATTCTTTGTAATAGTAATATTGAAAAACTAAAAATTTTAGTATTAGTTAAAAATGACTTACCTATCGTATGGGTGAGCATGAGTAAGAAAACATTTAATATTTTTATATTTGCCATTACATACAATTTGCGGTCACGACCGCACTTTATGACGCTATAGTTTAATTGTGCTTATAAAATTATGTTTCTTGAAAACAATAGAAAAATACTTCTCAAGTTATACTAGATGCCAGCCCAAATATATACATTGTCCGGTAGATATTTTGTCCATGATTTAATTTTTTTTCTACTCCTTCTAATGGGCCCAAATGCGAAATAAAATTGTGCGAAACTTTCTTTGGTAACTTTCCATGGTCAGAAATGTCTTGCGCTCAAATTGTGTAAAGTTTCCAGGCTCGTTCAAGGGGCAAAAGTCTGCCTCTCCTTACTGTTGCCGCTGCGAGCTTCCCACTTTTTGCACTTTGTTTGCGGCATGAGGAAGCGCGAGTCTTTGAAGGAACGCAACGTACTGCGGCCGCGATATCTCGCTTCAGAATGAGAGGAATATTGTCGAGGCAGGCTCCTTTACTTCTCCAGGCCTATTGATTTCAGCGCCACCGTCGGCTGGCGGAGGCTGCACCGTGGCCTTTCTCTTTCAAAAACTTATCGTCTTTTCATATTAAGAGTGCGCACAAGTTACGGAATAAAGCTGCTGAAAATATTACAAATCCAAGACGGAGTCGCTCATCAAATATTTGGTTGCTTAATTAAAAGGAATAGGTTTCTGTTACAGACTATATCTTGTTTTAAAGATAGATACATATATATATATATATGTGTGTGTGTGTGTGTGTGTGTTTGTTTATATGGTACATTTGAATTCATCCACTATACTTTATATCAAAAGTATAAAATGCTTATCCGAGCAAATCGTCCGAAATATTAAAACTCAATAGAAAACACTCACCATAAATTCACTGCCTAAACACATGTGCTTGTTCAGTGCATTCTTTGAACTGTTTCATAAAGAATATTCAAAGAATGTTCTTTAATATTTTCAAAGAATGTTCTTTCAGAATAAAAAAATAAGTTACAATATGTAGAGCTAATGTTGCTTATTTAGACTGCATATTATAGACAGCGAATTTTAAATAAAATAGTTTTTATGAATTTAAATATACACAAAAAATATTCTTTAGCAGGGCAGTAATATATATATATATATCTGTGTGTGTGTGTTTGTTTGTGTGCGTGTGTGTGTATGTGTTTGTTTTGACAGGAGGTATGTGGTGAAATATGACTGCAAATGTTTGTTAACTTGTTACATGTTAAGGAAAGAATATATTAAGGACATTTAGTATCTAATTTCCTGCAGTTCAACACCAAACTGTAAAGAGTACTGATAACAGTCACATTTTACGGATGCATGAATGAATAATTAAGATTTTTTGGTTTCATTTCTATTGTTTTGGGGTTTCAACAATTTGCTTTGGTATTACAAATTACTTATCAAGAAATCATTTTGAGATGAAACCAAAGCATAGCATTTGTAGTTTAAATTTGTTAAGCATTTATTAGTGATGATAATTAACAAAATGTTTCGTTTCCTATAAGAAATACATTGAAGTAAAGCAGTGAAATTTTCAGTAATAAGTTTATTTTAAGTTTTGAAAAGAATTAACAAATATTTCAAAACCGAGGAATTTAGTTGAAATTACTATTTGTGCAATATTTCGCATTTAATGAGATACAATCATTTTATATACTGAATTTATAAGTTTGAAAAAAAAATGATAAAGCAAATATTTTACTCTAAAGTTTTGAAGGAAATCCTAAACTGAAGGGAAAGGAATTTAAATTCAGGTAAATATTTAGTAGATGTATAGTATAAGTGAAAGGAGCGAATTAGAAGTTTTTTATACGATTGAACTTCCCGTATCTCATCATAGAGATACGAAATTTTGTACATATGCACATTTCACTATAAATAAATAGAATAACTTAAAAGAAATTTCCAATCTCATTATAATTTTAAGATTTTTTAAAAAATTTGAAATTTATAAAAAAAAATGTAAAATGCTCCTTGCTACTTAATATTTGAGATATTTCCTCGATTTTGCATTTTAAACTCTTTAAACTGTATAACAAGCAAATCTGGGTATCAATTATTTAATCCCTTGAATAGTTAATTTTTCAGAGATTTTTTTTAAGCAAAATTTTGGCTTTTGAAAAGTTATAAATCAAATTTGATTACGTTAATGAAGTCGAATTGTAAAATGCATACCCAGTTTTTTGTAAACAGCATCAGGATTCTTCCTTATCAATTTCATGAATTTTGAACAAAAATTAAATAGCATAAAGCATTTAAAAAATCTAAAAACCTTGAAAAATCTGTTTTGAGAAAAACAGATTTAAAATTTATTACTACACTTATTCATTATAAATTACTTTGTAAAAGATTCATAAAAAGTTTTTTTTACTTGAAAAAAATTATTTTGATACTAATAATCTACAGAAATATATATATTTTTTACAATAACAGAATCAGTATTACAATGGCGAGATTTGCTGAAATAAAGGTCCACCGTTTCCTTAAACCCATTCGGCAAAAGGATCCCAATGGGTTATCGTTTAAGTTGCATTTTTTGTGAATTTTCGCTAATGATGACGGAACAAAGACCAATCATGCCGCATTTCCACCAGCGAGTGCTGTATCTCAGCATCGGCCTGACGATCGAAATGGTTCGATGACTTTAGATCAGGACAACTAGTAATGGCACCCACTTGGCATAGCGGAGGACATCTTCGCCTTCCACGCCGAGGGCTTCGGTTCGATTCCGAAGTAAGGCTTGGTTAAGGCTGCTATGTACTAACCCCATTGGATTCGCTCGCCTCAGTGTTAACCTACGGAGAAAATTTGTCTACGGATTGCCGACTTGGATGCAAAGATTTTTTTTTAAAATTGTACTCCGTCATAGAGAAAGAAATTTTACATTTGTGTATATTTTTCGGTTTTCATAAAAAAATGCAATTAATATTTTAAAATTTAAATTATTCAAGGAAAAATACGGTATAGTGTGTTTTAAACGCTCATAAATTCCTTCGGTGGACGAAATTTATAAAATGAATCCTGTAGTGCTTTGCAGAAAAGTTCAGGCTATCTGACAATACCAGTTTTATCTGATTTTCAGCATTTATGTACCTGTAAATAGTTGCCAAAAATATATTTTAAATAAAAAAATTGGGGGCAGAGCTTAACCCCCTTATAGAGAGAGATCCTTTAAGGTGATCCCTCAAAATGTCCCTCAAAATGAGAGATCCCTCAAAATGTCAATCCTAAGGGGTATGGAATTCTCGAACTGTCAACTGACTCCTCCCACCACAAGAGTCTGCAAGAAGAGGAAAAGGGAAATACGATTTTTTTAGTACATAGCAGCCTTAACATCTGGGGCAAAGTCAGTCTTCCGCCTAAAATAGGAACCCCGTCTTGAAAGAAAAGCTGCGAGAAAACCACTGTCTATCGGGGTCATAATCTGTGTAAAATAAAATATCTCCGTGTCTGTGTATTTCTCCGTTCTGTATATTGTCCTCTCTCTCTTCTTATGTACTAAAAACTGGGAACCGTGTCTTGAGTCTCAAGGACATGGATAACAACTTAACTAGTAGTTATGCGTCCCCGGAAGATCGTCAATACCTATCTTCACAGAGCGGAATGTACTTACACATGGGAATAACTATTTTCCCAGATGAACCGCATCAGGAAGAAAATTAGATAAACAAAATTCCAATAAGAAACCTAAATATTCAAAAGCTATTGCAAGCACTGCCATCAAACCAGACATTGATGAATTAAGCTGAGAAAAAAAAGATCCCACTAGATTCACATTTATGATGCCCTCTTTTTTAATGTTGTAATGTAAAATGAAGTTTTTTTTCTTGTATACATTATTTATATTATGTATTGATTTTCGGCTCAAAACTAATTTGTAACAGACTGCGCATCCCAGGCTAACCATAATGTTGGACACCGATGCTTTAGCTACTTTTGAGAAATGTTTTGTGTATGGACATTTACTTGCTGGAATACCCTTCTGAGCTCTAAATTTGCTTTCCGATTACTTCAGTTACATATAACGTGGAATACAGTTTGTTCATCCTCTAAAGAAAAAAGGGTGGGGTAGATGTTTTTGATCATTACTAACCATTGCTGATAACGTGTGAAATATTGACCGTTGAAACACTTTAATACATTTAGGTTCTGCTAAATGTTCTCACACTTATATGCTCGTTCATCTGATTACTATGATTTGTAGATGAATGTTAAAGTGTTTTCATTCTGTTGTTCATTGTCATTATCATTTCAACTGGTTTCATAAGGCTCTTTTTTGACAGGAATAACACAAGCTAGAATTAAAAGGTGTATTTTTATCTGAAATTGCTGACACACTTATTGAGCGAATTCGGAAACACATATATCCTGTTGTATCCTCAAAAGTCAAGTCATCGGAAAGGTCCACCTTAAAGTTTCACCGTTCTCAATCACATTGATTCACTTTCATAGGGCTGTCTGAGGAACACCTAAAAATTTATGCCGTTTTATCACATCTTCAGCAATGCTCTGCACAGACAATCCAGAGTTAGAAATGCCCTTACACATATTCATTAACCCCTTCCGTGCCAGCATATGCATATGAAGATTACATGCAAAACCAGTTTTTCGGGCATTTAGATTTAAAATATTAGGTAGAAGTATTCAGATAAATGAGATGCTTTTATTCATATTAATAAGAAGAGATATATGTATCGATATTTAAATCGATATAGATATATATCAATATCTAAATCGATACATATACACTCATGGACAAAAAAATTAGCGCACTAAGAAATAATTGCGGGATCGTAACGAAACTTGCAATGAAGGTACATATCGGGGAGATATGCAAATGATTAGAAATGCAGCGTGATTGCGCATTACGTATAGCCGGTAGAGGGCGTTGAACATCGTACTCTGTGGAATATAAAACAGGAAACCAAAGCTTGTTTGAGTGTGCTGAATCATTTACAAAGGAAGATCTGAGATAGACATGCCATTACGCCGTGTTCGAAGACAATATAAGCAGTTGTCGCAGTTTGAGAGGGGGAGAATCGTCGGGATGATGGAAGCTGGGTGGTCAGCTAGGCGAGTAGCTCGTCAATTAGGCCGCTCTGATTGTCTTGTGAGGAGGTGTTGGGACCAGTGTACCCAAGAGATGTCATGTACACGAAGACCAGGCCCAGGACGCCCTCGACAGACCAGTCGTCGAGAAGACCGCCACATCGTAAGAAATGCACGCGTACAGCCAACTGCTTCATCGGCCGCCATCCAGGCACAGGTAGCACCTTCACTAGGGGCCTCTGTGTCTTCTCGAACCATACGAAGGCGCCTGGCTGAAGGACAGTTGGTATCGCGGCGCCCATTACGTGTGCTGCCCTTGACGCCCACCCATCGACGCCTCCGTTTGGAGTTTTGCCGCGCACGAGGAAACTGGACTGCAGCGGAATGGAACCAGGTCGTCTTTAGCGACGAATCCAGATTCAATCTCGGCAGTGATGACAATCGTGTTCGTGTGTGGAGAGCCCGTGGTGAACGCTTCAATCCTGCCTTTGCTGTACAGCGACACATCGCTCCCACAGCTGGTGTGATGGTATGGGGTGCCATTGTCTACAATACACAGTCACCCCTAGTATTGTTCCGTGGCACCATGACAGCCCATCGGTATGTTCATGAAATCCTGCAACCACATGTGTTGCCACTCATGCAACGGCTCCCGGGACCCATTTTTCAACAAGACAATGCTCGGCCTCATACGGCAAGGGTGTCACAAGACTGTCTCCGCACTGTTACTACCCTTCCTTGGCCTGCCCGATCCCCAGATTTGTCTCCAATCGAGCATATCTGGGATCATTTGGGACGACGAGTTGGGCATCCCACGAGTTTGAACGAACTAGAGGCATGGTTACAGCAAATATGGAACGAAATGTCTCAAGACATCATACAGAACTTGTATGACTCAATGCCCGATCGTATCGCATCGTGCATTCGCGCTAGAGGGGGTCCAACGGAGTATTAACTCCTCCGTTCTTTTGCCTTTTTCTCTGAAATAAATTATCCTTTTTCTTTGATTTTCTTATCATTTACTTATATCAAAGTAGTCATTACGTATGTAAAATTTCGTTTCATTTTGACGACTCCTTCTTGGTGCGCTAATTTTTTTGTCCATGAGTGTAGAAATATAACGATATCTACATCGATTTATGTAAAGATTACATAAAAAAGTCAATTTACAGTTCTGTCTCCAGTAGATCCATACGTGGATCCACTGGTGTTTGCTTAGAATCAGGCCATGGATCTATACGTGGATCCACTGGTACAGAAGGGGTTAAGTTAACTCTGAGGCGTCGTCGTATTATCCAAGTCATTATTAAAACAGCATCAACTCCTTTATATTGAAAATATCGTTTAAATAACAACTTAAAACAAACAAGCGAACACACACACACACACACACATATATATATATATATATATATACACTGCTGGCCACTGTAAATGCAACATCCTGAAGGAAACATGCAAATAACATGAAATTTACAACATGCATTAGCGGAGGTGAGATATGCAAATGATTAGAATTTCAGCGCAGACGCACATCACGCGCGCCTGTGGCTCCACTTCAAAGCGCTATTTAAGGCTTGGAGATTTCGACGATTTCAAGTTCGCCAATTGTGTTTTTCTTGTGGTTTTTTCAAAAAACGATCAATTATGCCTCGTCGAAAACAGCGATCATCTTTTGATCAAGTATCCGAGTTCGACAGAGGAAGGATAGTGGCTTACCGAGATTGTGGATTATCTTTCAGGAAAATCCTTAGTCGTGTTGGGCGAAACCAAACAACTGTAATGCGGATATGTGATCGTTGGATGCAGGAGGGTACGACGGACCGGCGTGTTCGATCGCATCCACCTCAGCGCACCACTTCACGTGATGACAGGCAAATTGTGCGCATGACAGTGACGGATCGCTCAGTGATATCACGAACCATAGCACAGCACATGCAGTCTGTAACGCATCATCCAGTGTCTGCGCGTACCATTCGACGCCATTTACAGCAGAGTTGTCTGTCCGCAAGACGGCCATTGCTTTGTCTTCCCTTGACGCAGAACCACAGACGTCTCCGCCGCCAATGGTGCGATGACAGAAGGATGTGGACGGCGGAATGGAATGAAATTGTCTTTACTGACGAGTCACGCTTCTGTCTGCAACACCACGATGGTCGCATTCGAGTCTGGAGACACCGTGAAGAGAGGATGCTGAACAGCTTCGTTATGCACCGGGTATTATGGTATGGGGAAGTATTGGATATCACTCTCGCACACCTCTAGTACGCATTGCCAGTACTTTAAACAGCCAGCGCTACATCTCCGAGGTGTTGGAGCCAGTTGTCCTTCCTTACCTTCAGGGCTTGCAACCAGCCATATTTCAACAGGATAATGCGCGACCACACGTGGCACGCATTGTCCAACGGTTCTTCGTCAATCGCCAGATTGAATTGCTTCCCTGGCTGCCTCGCTCTCCGGATCTTTCGCCGATAGAAAACATGTGGTCTATGGTTGCTCTACCCAGATTCCATCCCCAGCCGCCACAGCAGATCAACTTTGGCAACGTGTGGAAGCAGCTTGGTCTGCTGTACCCCAAGAACTCATCCAAAGTCTCTTTGAATCAATGCCGAGGCGTGTGGAAGCGGTGATCTCCAAAAATGGTGGCTACTCTGGCTACTGATTTTGGCAGGAACCACACTTCACAGAAGTCTATAAATTTAATCATTTGATAATTGGTCAACAGGTTATCTACAAAATATATTTGGGTGGCCAGCAGTGTATATATATACCGGGTGGGCAAAAAGTTCGTAGAAACTTTAACAATTCATAAAAACCGGAAAAATAACCCAAAAAAATTGCAGGATAAGCATCGCTAGGTCACGGAAATTTTTTCTAAGACAGGAAAAAAATAACTCAAAAAACAGCCGACAGGTGGATGACGTACCTAAGTTAAAGGAGTGTATCATCCCAGGGTGTATCAATCTGGTCCATCCAAACTGTTGGAACTGAAAGATGCGTTCCACCGGGAGGTGATATGTCTATATTCGAACCTGCTGCACTCTGCAGCTGCTGGATTTGTGAATCGCCTGCAATGTATTATACCCTGTGGTGAAGGTCATTTGAAACACTCACTGCTGTAATAAAAGAATTTAGAAGCATTCTTTTCATTATTTGTGTTTTTTTTACTTGTGTACGTCAACGTAACCTGTCGGCTATTTTTGACTTATTTTTTTTTCCTGTCTTAAAAAAATTTCCGCGACCTAGCGATGCTAACCCTGCAAACGTTTTTTTTAATTATTTTTGTTATTTTTCCGGTTTTTATGAATTCTTAAAGTTTCTACGGACTTTTTGTCGACCCGGTATATATATATATATATATATATATATATATATATATATATATATATATGTATGTAATGGTACGGACGCGGGCCGAAGAATAAAGGCATAGTTTTGATTATGATTCATCTTGCTTCATCTAATTTAGGGTAAAATGGAAGATTTGTCGCCCGGCCGTGCATCACAAACGTTTTTAAAACAGTTCCCGCAATTCATCTCAACCCTCGGACACACAAATCATAACACAACTTTCTCGAACTACACGTTTATTAAATTCACCGACCGCTCCGCCGGGATGAATGCAGCAAGAGGAAGTACAGGAGTCCGTCCTAATTCTGGACGTCTACACTTATATAAACTTCAATCCATCACGTGATTAAAGGGTTTGTGTTAATAGTTGATTGGTTTAAAGTTGTTGTTGATGTGCAGAACTGATTTAAATTTGTAGTGACGTCGCGCCGCGTCTCTTTTCGATAAAAAGACAGCCATCTTTAATAATATTGCCTGGGGTGACCAAAGATTGTAACAATGGGATTTTTACATAAGTTTTACTGGGACGACCATATTGGAATTTGGAATTATTTTTCGGAATTTAACACGAATGCCCAAAGGGAATTAAATAACTTAAGAGTTTAGAAAGGGGTATGTAATTTTGAATACTAAATTGAATAATTAATAGTTTTTAAATGTTAAGAGTGTTGAATTAAGAAATTACTAGTTTTTAATATTATTTATATATATATATATATATATAATAAAACAACTAAGAACTTGACCGTCTGTGACTAGGCCCTGTTCAAATTTATTGGGGAACAAAAGTGAGAAGGACTTGCTTTTTGAGGTCATGCTCGCGATAGTGTTGACCCCATCATGAAATACGTGTTCAACTACTAACGGCTAAGCGTCTTTTAAGACCCCGCACAAAGACGACATCAGTTGAGTTGTCAGATGAGATACTGTTTGTGTTCTCCCTCCTACAAAGAAGAAAAGAAAGTTTGTTTTATGTAGAATTATTGGGTTACAACTAGGCCTGGGCGATGTTACATTTTTGACATCGCGATACCTCGTCAGTCTAACATCGCGATGTGACGATGTATTGCGATGTTAACCACGAACATAGCCAGAGGATGGCAACGTGCCTCCCTAAAAAAAATAACATAGATTCATACATAAAAATGAGACCAGATTTTCGTCCTGCAACATACTAAACTAATTAAACATTCAAATCTATTTTATTTTGAGCCAAGAATATCTGCATTTCATCATTTTTTTGGAAGCAATGCAGCTCTTTCTCTTGTAATAATACTCCCGCCTGTGCTGAATACTCTCTCTGATGATACACGCGAACACTGAATTGCCAAATATTTTCTAGTCAGTACTTTAAGTCGTCAGTCTAAGTATTGACGGTGTGTAACCGGAAAATCGTCCCTTTAAGCTAAGCGATGTGATATCGTCAAACCGCGCATGCGTACAAACATCGGACAACGGGAAATCGTAGACCAAGCGATGCGACATCGTAACATCGCGCATGCGCACACAGAAACATCGGAACCGTTCGTGTGACATCGGGAAATCGCGCGTATGTGTACACACCTAGGTTGTATGACACCGGGAAATCGCGATGTTACGATGTATCGCTGATTATGAAACCGGCGTGACGATGTCGGCTTCAACCCGGTTTTTCACGATGTATCGATACATCGCCGAAGCCTAGGTGACAATAATATTAAGTGCAATTTTTATTACTTTAATTTTTATGAGAGAATATAGTTTATGATAATTACTATACTAGCATATTAAACAGTTATTCACTACTTTTATTATAAAAATAAATTTAAGGGGGTCCAGAACACAAAATTGTTCGAATTTTCGAATAAAATTTTATTGCATTAAATTTTTTTTGTTCTTTTACGCTTAAAATGGCGTTTAAATCATGTTTCTATCTTAATTAGAACAGGATAAAGTATTATTTTTTTTGCAACATTGTAATAATAGCCAATCGTTGTTTAAACCTGTAAGTGCATTTTTCCCCATGATAGGTTTTTCCCCATTCTTTAAATTGTTATAAGTCAAGAACCGTTAAAAATAAATGGTTGAAACTTGGAACATGTCTTTTTCAACTATTTTACTTTAATTTTGATTCTGAAATTTTTTTAAAAATATTTACTTTTGAAAATAGGATTTTTAAAAAATAAGTCACATAATTTTTTTTGTAATTTTTAATGTAAATATTTTTAATTTCTTTAAAAATTAACATTTCAAAAAATTCTGAATAAAAATTAAAACTTATATATTTCTGTTTTAATAAATGGAAAACTTTTGAAATTCGACAAATAATATTTCCAGTTATAAAGATTTTAAATTACCCCCCTTTTATTAAAAATTTCAAATTTTAAAATTTTTTAAAAACTTTTTGAGAAATTTTATGATGTGATTTTGTCTACAAATTAGATGGAATCATCATCACAAAAAAATTCAAAATTTCAACTCAATAAATAAAAATTTTTTAAAAATGTGTCCCGGAAGTAATAAAAAAATTGTTTCTACTAATATTCATTTTCTGTATTTACCGTATGTTTCAATCGTGTGGACCGGAAACGGTGGAAAATACTAAATTCAACGAATCTTCGTTTAATTCAAGAGCTTGAAAGAGCAAAAGAATCATCAAGAAACAGGTTATTTGCACTTATCCCATCGTCGTGTCAAGGAAAAAAGGAATTAAAAAAGAACAGATACGCACTTACCCCGTTTTTGTGTGGCAAGTGCGAACCTTCGATTTTATAAATATTTTCGATTTCGAAAATTTTAAAGTGTTGAATCAAAATTTTTTACATACATATTTTGAAAAAAGAAAGTTTTCATGTCTAATCTGTAAAACACTTTCACATTTCTAGCTTATAAAACCAATTTTATACCGTCATTCATATTCAACATCATAATCTAACAACGAAAATATCTTAAAAGTTGTTGAATAAATTCATATTTATGTAATAAGTGTCATATTTATGATGCCAAATAATGGTTATTCATTGCTTACATTTCATATAGGATAAAGTGATTGAAAATTTTACTGTCATCAATAGATATTCTAAAAAATGCTGTCTGAAGTAATGAAAGCATTTCGATGTAGAAAAGATATGGAATGAATTTTATCTTGATTTAATATGCCTGACTTTTATACGAGAAAAGTACGGAATACAATGTGTTTGCACCCGGAAAATCAATATTTATGAATTTTTTTTTTATTTATAAAAACTTTTGTCAATTTTTTCGGTGGAAAACTTGGTGAAATAATTAAATTTTCTTCTTCCAATTTAATGGTAACTGTGACAAATTATAAAATTTAAAAAATACTTTCTTTGTATGGGTAAATTCTTTGTATGGGTAAAACCCAAAGTAATAACGCAGATCTTGTTTTGTATATTCTATGTATTTTCATAGTCCACTTATTTGTAATATTATTTTGTAACATTCTTTCAAAATCTAAACATACAAATGTTTCATTTTATTTCGTTTATAAATTTTATCTTTACGTCTGCGAAGCTAAAGTTTGCCTCAACACTAAATGTACGTGAAATTTCAGTATCCCCTTATCTTGCTACGCATTATGGTTATATAAGATATATTTTACCCTCCGCATATCGAGATAGCTTTCTAGTATTACTCTGAATGTTTAAATCACTGGAAAACACGCTATTAAAATTGTACATTATGAGTATAGGAAAATTTAATGCAAAAAAAAAAATTAAGTTATCATTAATAAAAGAATTTCAGTTAAAAATGTAGGGTATTTTCCATCGAGGAACTGGTTTCCATAAACTTATTGTATTGACCCTTCGTCATTAATTTCCTCCTCTGATTATAAATTGAAGAGGAGGAGGTACTAAAGACATCACGTTGCATGACTCCAAAGTAACTAATCACTATCAACATGGGACCAGCGCGCCTATGTCCTACAAAACCTTATCGATTAATTTGCATTCCTAGATCTCATTGTTAATTCTCGAATTCTAAGGTCACGCCATGACGTCATAAACCGGATAGAATGCTGATGTAGACATTTGACTGCAACCGCCGGTTACAGTGAATGAATATGATAGACAACAATCGTGTTACATGCCAACCCATGAAAACAATTTTCGTGTCTATGGACAGAATAATTTATCTCTTATATGTATAATGCAGTCAGTGTAATGCTTGTATTATGTTAAATCATAAGGTTTTCTGCTCAATTATTGTGGAGATTATTATGTACACTTTATCAGATAATAAACTTGTGGAGGACGTCTTTATCGAGAGAACGGTAATGAAATGTAAGATTGCGTAAAGATGTTTTATGCTGTAACCTCAACAAATCTGGAGACGCCTTCAGTCGTTTTAAATTTTTATCCAATATTCTCTTGAAACAAAATTTATTAGAAATGATATTACATTCTCGGTAGGCCTAATCGGTAATTTGTTTCATTCAAGAAATAACTGGTAAGGTGTATGTCCGTAATTTAAAAACTACAATATTTTGAAATTAATATATTGATTCAATTTATAATGCATATTCAATTTATGGTATATTATAATATTCAAATGTGATTCTGTTTTAAACTATGAATTCATATTTGTACTTTACTTTCAGATTTCAATTTCATATTCATTCATTTGTTTGTTTTGAATACACCATAGTATTTTTTCACTCTAAATTCTGATAGACTAAAAAATAGCTTATTTTTTTAAAAAGGAAAATTACTCTGTTTTACATTTGAAATTTTATATATCATTACAGTGCATTCATTAAACAGTCTAAACTCGATGAATGAGGTTTAGAAAACACTTACCGTAAAATCTCGACTATAATATGCATCTGAGTATAATACGCATCCTTGATTTTGCGCGAAATTACGGAAAACATTTAAATTCGACTATAATACACACCCATGACTAAATTCTGATAGACTGAAAATAGTTTATTTTTTAAAAAAAGAAAATGACTCTGTTGTACATTTGAAATTTTATATATTATTACAGTACATTCATTAAAGAGTCTAAACTCGATGAATGGACTTTAGAAAACACTTAACGTAAAATCTCGACTATAATACGCATCTCAGTATAATACGCATGCTTGATTTTGCGCGAAATTACGGAAAAAATTTAAATTCGACTATAATACACACCCATGACTTTTCAATATTTTATTTAAAAATTGCACAAATATTTATTAGCAGAACTAAAATTTTTATTATAAAGAAACGAAAACATTAAATTCAGTAGAAAAAGAATTTAAAGTTTTATTCAAAACAAACAATACTGGCAAATTATCAGTCTTAATCACTTGCACTAGAATACAGCTCATCTATTGTTGTTGCGTCAATGTCATAAGTATTGATACCGTCGTAATATATATCCCTATCATCATTCTCATTTGATGACACCTGCCCATCCTCCCATAATATATCGTTCTCTCTGCCGACTCACGTTTAACAATTGATAATTTTTCTGCCGCCGTATAGGACCGTCTTGAAGAAAATTTGAGTGAAATAAGTAAAATAAAAAAAAAACAATTGTTTGCGCTTGCAACAACCGGGAACTATCACTATTTCAAGGGACCTGTTATTAAACGAACACGAATGCGATACGGACTGTGAGTTCCGTTCATTTAAAAGGAATACCTGCTTAGTAAACGGGTGGATGAATCACGGAGTGCAG
The DNA here is from genome assembly GCA_907164885.2 of Dolomedes plantarius. Lineage (NCBI taxonomy): Eukaryota > Metazoa > Arthropoda > Arachnida > Araneae > Dolomedidae > Dolomedes > Dolomedes plantarius. Next base: position 145,837,019 of record OU015501.1, read on the forward strand.
ATACGCACGCACCCGTATTACGACAATGTCTTACAGCTGCTGTACGTTCGTTTATCCAATGTTTGAAACTACGCTTTTATTGTACTCGAATATAATACGAATCCTAATTTTTGAGGACTAAAATATGTGCATATTATACTCGATATTTTACAGTACAGGTAGGCCTCCTACAGCACGGCATCTTACAACACGGTTTCGCTCTAACACGATAAGATAAATTAAGGGAACCCTCGTATAACACTGCAACCTGTAACACGGTTTCGCTCTAACACGATAAAAAAAATTTGCGAAAACCTTTGTACAACACTGTACTTCTATAGCACTAGATAACATGATTTTTGTTTAACACATTTAAAAACTAAATTACCTTAAAATAATGACGGGAAGGAATAATGAGCTATAGTGGCTTTACATGAAAATGCAAAAACAAATTATAATTTATTCATTTATAACTCTATAAAAATAGAAGGTCTAAGCTTAGCTAAAAATCTTCAATCATTTTTCCTGAATGCAGACCCTTCTGCCGAAAGAAGCCGAAAATTCAAAAGGGAGCTGCTGGTTGTCTACCTCCATACCGTGATATCTACAATGACCTTGTAAGAACCAGCAAATAATCCAAAATTACAGATATTTTTAAGAGGATAGAATGGGCAAATCTAAATGAAGAAAAGGGTTCTGAAAGTGAAGGTGATATCGTTCAATCGAAAAAACGTTCTCGTTTGATTGTACTGAGTACTGATGAGGAAGAAATTTATTAAAATAAGGTCGCATTAAATGAAAATAATGTTATTTTGTTTCTTTTCGTTTTGTTTTATACATACATTTATATTTTTAACAAAAATTAAGTTGCTCATATGGAAATTTAAAAAAAAGTTTGTTTTTTATATTTTTGAACGTAACCCCCTTTTTTGAACTGTCTCTGGTTCTCATATAACACGGTTTCACACAACACGACATTTTCTAGGAACCTATCTACCGTGTTATAGGAGGGTTACCTGTACTTCCATTTCAGATATTATCTATCTAATTCTAATATCCAATTTTCTACAGTGATCAATTGAAGAGGATGGCGTAATTCAAGTCTCGAATAAACTGTGGGGTTAGGTTCCTAATCAGCCGAGGAATCAATAAAAAAATAATTCTTATAATAATTTCATCTATCTCCCTGCACCTCTCCCTCAGCAAAGACGTTCCTTTCCTAAAAATGATGCATATTTGTACTTTATTTAACGCAGCCAAATATCGCACTATGCAAAATTACAATTTTGTCATGTTACTTGGCATTTCATCATGTATAAGATAGGGTGGTTCCTGCCTTGACATAATTTTATATTTCTTCTGGTATAACTTTTTTTACTACAGGAATTTTATCATTACACTCATATGGAGAGATCTCGCGAAAAACAAGAGTATTTTACAATGTGAAGAAGGAAGGATATTAAAGTTCCGGTCCTCAGAAAATTTTAAACATTAGAAAATTTCTGCGGTTCAATGCAGCCTCTCAGAAGTATCCATAATAAGCATAGATTAGTCTTTTAGAAAATTACGTATTGGTTTGGAATACATGTTGATTACGGTGCTTTGTGCTTGATATATGTTGAGGGTTAATAATATTACATATTTTTGCTTGCCAAATAATTAGCATTGCACAAAAGTGCGTGCTTAAGATTGAAAACTCTCGGGATTTCAATTAAAATGAGAAATTATAATAAATTAATTATAATGGGAACCAACTTTCTTCTATGTTTCAGTATGCCTAGTAATTTTTTAATTACATGCTTACAAAAATTAAATTAGGTATTTTCTTGCCGCTGTTCGAATTGTATTGGTTGGTGGTTTAAAACTGGATATCCTTAGCATAGTGATATTTAATGTGTATTAGCATTAATTCTTGCGTACGGTCCTCGTGCACGATTACTGAATAGGATAAATGGGGCAGGCTCATTCATATAAGAAAATTTCTAGTTTTTGTTAAAATTATTTGCATGATATTTAAATGGTTATTAGGTAATCTGAACTACAACCATTTTAAAAAACTAATTAGAACACACTAGTAATTTAATTCTAAATATTTATGATAGTTTCTACATATCACGAATTTTTTTAAAAAGAGATATCAACAAACGAACCGTACAATAATGAATATTGCGACTATCAAATAAGCAGATGTCATTGTTTTATGATTATTTCTGAGCAGGAAGGAAAAGGGTTAGGGGAAACCCTTGTACCTAGGGCCAGCTATTTTCAAATGACAGTATCTTTACATATAACTAACTTACAATAATTAAAATAGTTTGTATACATTACGTGCTTTATTCTCTTTAAATGAAAATCACATCAAGTGTAGAAAAAAAACTTGTAAATTATATTGAAAATTTAAAAAAAATTACAAATGGCCCTAGGTACAATAACACTATTGCACCTAGGGCCAGTTATTTCCAAACACTGAAATTGTTGTTTACAATAAAAAAAACAATTTGTATCCATTATTTCTTTCATGCACAACTTCTAAAATCTTCGTAAGGAAGAAATGTTAATTGTAGGCAATGTATTAAAGGAAGAAATGTTTATTATTTCATCACTTTCTAATGTATGTTTATTCTCCATTGTCTTCTTAATGATCCCACGTAAATTTTCTGTTTCAAACACAGATTTCGTAACCTTTTTTTATCAATTACTTTTTTCAATAATTGTGCTTGATTTTCATTTTTCTCGGAGGTATCAGTGAGAATTCTACACTTGCCAAGTTTTCGTCCACCTCTTTTCTACCAGAGGCCATGGGCCTAGGTACAAGACAAGATTATGGCCCTAGGTACAAGATGTTGTTGTTTTTGGCAAAATGGCTTCCATAGCCAAAGACCTGCAGAAACCAAACTTTGTTTTTATATCATTTTTTCCTTTAATGATTACAAAAAATATCTGCTATACATTAAAACATATGTTTGCACTTAATTTCACAAAACAAGACTTCAAATTGAAGTGAAAAAATTTAGTTTTGATCATCAAATCAAGCCTTTCTTTTCTATTTAACTATAGCTTCTTCTTGCTTTCATTAAAAATGGCTGTTATGATTTGAAACAATGTTGTCACTCACTCCAATGTGTAAAAATGCTATAAAATAATAATTATTTAAATAAAGCATGGTGGCCCTGGGTACACGATGGCCCTAGGTACAAGGGTTTCCCCTAATATTGTTTCATGACTAAACTTACCTTTCCTAGTGCCACAAACATTGTAAGTGAGAGCGTGAGTGCCAATTCACTCAAAGTTAGGAAGAAAACCATCACTCACCAATTCATCATGTGAAATTTTTTTATCACATTTAACTCCGAACAGAGAAACGTTTACTGTCATTTAAACTGTCATTTAAAAACTACTAAATATCGAAATTGATTTTGGGGTCTGCGATGCATCTGCCATATTTATGAAATATTCGCCCCTGCCCTATATAAATGTGAATGTGATATATTTTAAACGCAAGGAATTTCGGAGTCTAGAAATGACATTACAATGAAGTCACAAGATATTAAATTTAAAAACGAACATGCCCTTAATGAACATGTCATGATGTGACGTTGCTTTAAAGTCTGTGTTGTGACAATTATCAGGTAGTGGAATGTAACCTATTGTGAATTACGATCTGAATCCCAAAGTAGTCAAATATCGGCATGTTTCGTATGTCAACAATTGTGAATACTCTGTCGAATTTTCGAAACAGTGATATGCTAAAGTCCCTAGAGACAGTCACGTGGAGGACAAAGTCCGAGTAATATAGGAAATACCGCTATATTGAGTGATTCGGTACATGGCATGCGTAAACCCAATTTCTTCCAATCCCTAGGGATTTTGACAAATCGAACGTTGCATAGACAAACCTGTCCGTAGGAGCTACATATTTTTTTGTTGTTTCTTTTTAGCTATGTCCCAAATTTTGTTCTCTATTTTCAAAACAAAATTCTTGGTCTGACGGCATTTTCTTGAAGCAGCCTATTCCCGGAGGCTTCCGCAAAGCGAACTGAACGTTTTTTTTTTTTTATTTTAGTTGCCGCACAGGATGACGTTTGTTCCCTCTCAGTGTGAACCAGTTACAAATTGAGGGCCTATCTCTTATTTTGCTATGTTTTGCTTTCGGTTTCCATCTTCACTGACTTTGCCGTCCATTAGCTTTTGGTTTTCGCGACTTTTCCCCTCGTGGCCTTACAACCGATGAGGTTATAAAGTGCTATTCCAAACTTAAGTCTCTCTGGGGACTCATTTACCACGGGCCTTTTGCCGTCCCATCTATGGGCCTGAATTGGAGGCGATGGTATACTTAGTGGGTTAGTAACGGAAGGATGGCTGCCGTCAGCAGGTTTTGACCCCGAAGGCATTTGCGCTATGTCAGGCAACTCGTGCGTTCAAGGCTCAAATGCCGCTTTGAGTGGCATTTCAATGATTATTTGTGGTGGCACTTGGATTGTTCCAGCGTCATCAGCGTACGTTTGAGGAAATTACCCAGGTATATCGAATCATAGAAATCATTGTTTCGCTAGAAAATTTAATTTCTTATTTTTTTCGAAAAAGAAAATTGCATTTTCCCATTGACATTCAAAAAATTATTTGCCATTAACTATTCTCACATATATACCCAAAAATTAGGAAATCGATGTAGGGGAGACCGGGAAAAGTTGGCCCATCCGCGATATTTTTCAAACTGTCCCGTTGATGGCGTAACTTGCTAAGCGACGTGTCTTATCACGTTTTCTTTCACCCATAACAGCGTCAGCAGCGAAGAAGCAATCAAATGAAAGCCACTCCAAATTTTCAAATTTTCCATCAGGTATGTTTTTTTTGCACTTATAAATAATCGTTTCTGATTTGTTTCCAAATTCAAATTTCACTTAGTTTATTAGCAATCTAAATGATCGTTGTTCAGAGCTTATATTCTACCTACTGACTTAAAAAAATATTAACAGAATATTTGCTACAACGATCAAAAACCAAAATAGCGATATGGGGTAAGTTGGCCCATTTAATCTGGGGCATGTTCGCCCAGTAGGCCAAGATGCCCCGCAGTCCAAGAGTTTGTTTTCTACATTCATAAGCCTATAAAAGTCAATAACAGGGCATACTTATGTGTGTTACTGAGCAGGACGATATTAACTGATATACCCCAGTCAAAATAGACCCGATTTTGACGAATGGCTAAAATAAATATGAAAGTTTTGAAAATTGGTGGAGATGTTTGTTTAGGCATGCTAATGAACATACTAAAAGTCCCCACCGATCAGACTTCAGCTTTCGCCGCCATCTTGGATAATGTGTGCACTTTTTTTGGTTTTTTGCAAGTACCTTGAGAAATATTGATTTTATGTAAAACATTTGAATACAAAAATTGAAGAGCATTAAATTGTGATTAAAAACTCTTTTACAATTTTTTATAAGCTGTACACGAACAAAGATAAATGACTTTGAAAGGAGTGAACTATCACACCTGGGACGCGGATGCGCGGGTCCTCCCCATCGCGATGGGGGGTTGACCCACGCATGTGCACCAAAAGACATGCATACTCAAGTATGTCAAACCTCTGCATATCGAAGCTCGAGAGAAAGTTGCAGCAACATCCAATCCATTGTTATCAGGTTATATTGTGAGGCTTGGTGGATTCTATCTTTTTATGTCACACTTAGGCTGCACTGGGTACATAATGACTAGGGTGGGTCGTTTTTAACTTTTAAAAAAAATCGAAATGGCCTGTGGTGGGAAAAGCTGTGTATTGCTATCAAACGATTGTATTTTTTTTAATTAAAATATATTTAGGCGCCCAGCCCTTGAAGTTTCTCCAAAAATGTAAAAAAATGCATTTTTTATTTATTTTTAATTTTTTGGGGGGTATCTGAAATTTTAACCGCCTGTAGTGGAAATTGTTGCATAGCAAAACCCTTTGTTTTTGAAAAAAAAATATTTTGATATCTTAACATGTTTAAAGCCCCCACTAGGCCGGCGAAATTTTGATATTTTAACCCTTTGAAGCAGAATATTTAATAAATATATTTTAAAATTTAAAGTTATTATTACACTGAACATACTATCTGTGTGAAAGGGTTAGCTTATTTTGCCAAAATTATGGCAGAATAACCCAGAATTCACCACGAGGAGGTGGCTGCATTCGAATTCCTCCCGCACCCATCCACCCTCACAACCAAACATGGGCGCAGTTTTTTCCTGTTTACTGATATAACAATCTTACACTTTATATTTTGCCTTATTTTCGAAGTTTGGCATCAGCTGTGGAGCCGCCAATGTTGTATGTATAAAGCCATCGCGACTTTTTGTTATACACACAGATAAGGATGCCTCTGACACTATCTTGACAGCCCTTTCGACATCTTGTGTACTGCATGGGAGAGTCCACAGCTTACTTTCAATAAAGCCACCTATTTCATCCATTTTATCATTTTCTGCACTGGGTATATGTTTAGTCAGTAGAGGTTTTGTAAGTGAACATTTCTTCAAATTGATAAGATCTGCACAGTAGTTTGCGTGAAATTTGAGACGCGGAATGACAAAATCACAGATTGTTTCATTGGGAAGTGTTTGGGCCTTCATGATTATTCTGAAGCCTAATTTCCTCACACAGGATCGTTTTTCGTTGGTCATGACAATCAGCAGGTTTTCTGGGGGACCATAAAATCATTCATTTGGATTACAGGATCCACTATTAATTTCAGCTCATCGCTCAGATATCTTTAGTAGTGTATAACTTCCCAAAGATTCTGTGTACCAGCTGTGCATGAAGGCTCACTTTTAGTGAGAAACCAAACTTTTACATACACTTTTGGAGCTGCCCACTTCTTTTGAAGATGTAGAAACTTGCTTAAAATCATCATCAGAATAAAAATCATCTTCACTTTCAGAAGTAGAGCTACCATCCATAATACTTTCACATTGTAGAGGTTGGCTATTTATCTCAGTTTCAAATTTTTGCTTATTCAGACGTTCAGCATCCATTGCTTTCCTTGCCACTCTAAGTTTTAGCCCCCTAGTGATTTTAGCATCCAAATTCCACATATACATTTTCGTCCAAGATCTCTGGTCCTTCAAAAATTCTTGTTCCAAAACCGGAATTTTCTTGACTTCTCACATGTGCACAATGAAAATTCATGACACTTACATGTTGAGATATCAAACAGTGTAGATTTTTAATCATTTTGAAACCTTCTTATATTCATTTTCGCAGCTTCACTTGTTTTTCCAGTAGACCTCTTTATATTCATAAATTTTTTGTGAAACATTTTTATGAAACTTTTTTATGAAACCGCACAGTTCAATCACATCATCTATCGGTGAAATTTAAAACAAATTTCGCTAGCCTACTGGGGGCTTTAAATATGATACAATATCAAACTAATTTTTTTCACAAACGAAGGGACTTGCTATGTAACAATTTCCACTACAGGCGGTTATAATTTTTGGTATGTAAAAAATAAAAAAATAAATAAATAAATGCTATTTTTTACGTTTTTGGAGAAACTCCAAGGACCGGGCGGGGGGCCTAAATATATTTTAATTAAAAAAAATTCATAAACAAAGGGTGTTGCTATGCAACAATATCCACTACAGGCGGTTAAAAGTTTTGGTACTAAAAAGATTAAAAAAGTTAAAAAAATAATTTTTTACGTTTTTGGAAAACTTCAAGGGACGGGCGGGGGACCTAAATACATTTTAATAAAAAAAAAGTTTTTACAAACATTTCATAGCAATATACAGCTTTTCCCACCACAGGTGATTTCTATTTTTTAAAAAAAGGAAAAATCGACCCACCCTAATAATGACTGGAGGTGGATAAAAATAAATTCTAACTTTGATATATGCAACTACGTCAGTAGAAAAAATGTTGCCTGGCCATGCATACGCTAGAAAAATCCTAGCTAATTTAATTAGCCTAACAACTTTAGCAAAAATAATTTTTTCACGTCATGGATATATCTAATTTCAAAAGCAATAATCTCCATGAGTTGTTTAAAGATTTTGCTACTGAACTACTATCGCTAGAATCCATAAACGGAAATACTCATATACGGGCCATCGTATAGGAGATTAAAATGAGGATGACTTTGAAGCAGTTAAAAGAGAATGGCCCACTGCAGCCCTTTGGGTTCAGTACTTTGGAATGGTAAACCTTATGAAAGCTTGATCACCGTCAATTGTACAGTGAAAGTAAACGGTTTTAATATAATAGTAAACTCGTTGTTACTTTTTCACAGGATAGCAATTTCTAAACAAAACGACGAAGACCTAGCATTTTATTTAGAATATGAGTTAGCTATTTTTCCGTTGGCTGTGAAGAATGTTGCTGTTTAATGAAGCTTGCATGTGAAAGACAAAGACATTGGCCATGTACGACGTTTTTGAAGTTCGAAACAAAGACCTTAACCTCCTGAACTGCGTCAAAATTGTGGACAGTGGTTTTCTCCTACACCGTGTCAAATATGGAACAAAATTTGCTTTTTCGGCTGTTTGCACAAATTAAGTTAACTATATAAAAAAGCATTATGGTACAAGCTGTATAGTCTTTTTTAATGGCTAATCCAACACCACAAACAGTACAAAAAAAATTAACAAAATATACCGTTTATTATGAAAAAATCTGTAGACATAATTTTTGATGGAAACATGCGTGTTCAACAAGAATAGTTCCTTTCAAATGAAAACAACAAGAACGAATTGATCAGCATTCTATCAGCTGAGCTGGAAAACAATGGGATTCGATTTCGACAAAGCAATGACGACGCCGACATTGTCATTGTAAATACTACAATTAATGAATCATGTTCTGTTAAGAACATCGTTGTAATCATCGGTGAAGATGTTGACCACATGGTTCTATTGACTGCTTTCACTCCTACAGAAAAATTGCATTTTCCTTGTCAAACCAAGCAAAGGGAAAGCAAAGAAAAAATGTTTTTATCAAATAAAATACAATCATCGGGACATACCAAAGTATCCTTTTTCTCCATGCGTTCAGTGGATGCGGTACTACTTCTGCAGCATTCAACAAAGGAAATAAACTTTATGTAAAAATTTTCCAAAGTAAAGATATGGAACACAACGTGACAAGTTGTTAATAAGTGCAACTTATCGCTCAATGATGTTGCTCATGCAGAAGAATATTTTTTTCTGATCTGGTATGGTGCACATTCCAGTGAACAATCCCTAAATAAGTTTAGGTACAAATGCTTTGCAAAATTTGGCACTAAAATAAAACCATATATTTTGTCTCTTCCCTCAACTGAAGAGGAAGCCAGGCTACATTCCTTTCGGTTGTATCACCAAGTGCAGAAGTGGTTTGGGAATGAGTTGAATCCTGAAGTGTCGGGCTGGAAACGTCAAGAGAAAACTCTCGTGCCCATATGGATGCAGTGGCTCCCCATTCAGTTTTAAGCATAGTGTTTTGCAACTGTAAGACTGACTGGGGAGAAAGATGCGTGTGTCGGAAAGCAGGCATGAACTGCAGAACGACCTGCAATAACTGCAATGGAGTATGTCACAGCGACATACCCTATTGAAGTTATTGCCCTGTAGATCATGACGATCCAATAAAAGGAATTGATGAATGAGGTGATGCTAGCTTACCCATAGACGATCTTTTCAAGATTGACGACGCGAACAATCTCGTACCGAAAAAAGCACGTCACCCATAAAGTAGGTAAGCTTAAAAAAATATACACAATGAAAGTACGGTAGTGAATACACCCAAATTTATTACATTCGATTATAAATATAATAATAATCAATTATCTACATACCAAAACATGTTAAAGTCTATTTTCTTCTGTTTAAAGGATTCCGAAATGATTGAGTGGAGATAATTCAAAGGAAAGCGCCTACAACGAGATTTAGACGCTACCTCCAAAATCAACGCGCATTTAATAGTCAATATTTTGGTACGTGTTAGGGTTACTACAAAATGTATTTAATATTTTTTGTACACAATTTAATTTCTTTTAATTTTTGTATTAAACTTTTTTTTTTACATAAAGTTAATATTTCCCAAGTAATTTGCAAAAACACAAAAAATACTTTCAAAATCTCTAAACAACTCATGGAGATTATTGCTTTTGAAATCAGATATGTCCATGGCGTTAAAAATTATTTTGCTAAAAATGTTTAGGTAAATAAATGAACTAGTATTTTTCTAGTGTATGCATGGCTAGGCAACATTTTTTTTCTGCTGATATAGTTACGTACATCAAAGTTACGACAAAATGTATTTAATATTTTTTGTACACAATTTAATTTCTTTTAATTTTTGTATTAAACTTTTTTTTTTACATAAAGTTAATATTTCCCAAGTAATTTGCAAAAACACAAAAAATACTTTCAAAATCTCTAAACAACTCATGGAGATTATTGCTTTTGAAATCAGATATGTCCATGGCGTTAAAAATTATTTTGCTAAAAATGTTTAGGTAAATAAATGAACTAGTATTTTTCTAGTGTATGCATGGCTAGGCAACATTTTTTTTCTGCTGATATAGTTACGTACATCAAAGTTACGACAAAATGTATTTAATATTTTTTGTACACAATTTAATTTTCTTTAATTTTTGTATTAAACTTTTGTTTTACATAAAGTTAATATTTCCCAAGTAATTTGCAAAAACACAAAAAATGCTTTCAAAATCTCTAAACAAAATCTCTAATTCTTTCAAAATTTCTCTTTCAAAATCTCTAATTTTAACCCACCTCCAGCCATTATGTGCCCAATAAAACCAAAGTAAGACATCAAAAGATAGAATCCACCAAGCCTCACAATACAACCTGATACAATGAACTGGATGTTGTTGCAACTATCTCTTGAGCATTGATATGCAGAGATTTGACAAACGTGAGTATGCAAGACTTTTGGCGCACATGTCAGCGGATCACGTACATCGTAGATGCGCGGGTCATCCCCCTATCGCGATGGGGGGATGACTCCTTCTAAAGAGCACTACTCCTTCCTTTGAACTACTTTTTAAAATACTCCCATCGAACGTAATGTCAGCACATGGGAATGTGGTAGTAGGAATGTCAGATGAAACTAAAACAATTATTAATTTTTTAAATGATTTTTAAAATATACTCAAGAAAGGTTGAAGAAAAAGAAGATTTAAGTATGTATGAGGTAAGAAAACACTCTATTTTAATCGATATACCAAAAGTTCCCGTTAAAAGAAATCCTGTACTTATAATACAAATTAGTTTATATGAAAGGGCTTTCCTAACTTCGTGTCGCACATTACAATTGTACAAAATGTCTCATTCTATTACTACAGTTAATTTGATTGTGGGACATAGGAATGAAAAGACAGCACTGTTATATTACTAAAGTCTACAGTATTTATGCAATATTTGCATATAAATAAATGTTAGTAATTTGATATTCTAAAATCAGCACGCAGAATTGATCATTGCCAATGTATAAGGAATCTATTTTGAATCTCCTTTAATAAATAGGAACGTGTTGTGAAGACGAGGCTTGGAGGTACACGAGTGACAGAGAAATGTCTCGCAATTTTCGCTTCAATTCCCGGGAGCACAAGATTTCACTTTATCACTATAAGTACGTAATTTAAACTCTGTATAAAGAGGAGATTTCAACTATGAAATTCTTGAGTGAGAACTCCTTTAGGCTGATTTCAATCTGGATAATATTGGTAGAAATAGAAAATACGCTGAAATATAAATAGCAATTTTCATTTTCCCTCGCTTTAGTTTAGCAGCAAATGCAGGTATCATAATTTTAATAACTACATATCAAAATATTGTTTCTCTGACAAATTAAAACTAATGTATCATGTGCTATCATTTTTTAAATATTTTTGATAGAAGAAATCCTCCTTTGAAGGGCATCTAAATAGAAACCTAGGATATCTGGAAGTAAAAAATATTGATTCCATTAGCACAAAATTTTATATGTTAGTGATTAGGAACAATTTTTTTAGATAATACGCTAATCCTTCTCTGTGCAAAATATTTTCAATATTTAACCATATTTCCGCTAGAAATGATTCTGATATTCTCCTTGTACAAGGCCAATTTTATTTTCATTAAATAATAGCTATTAGTCAAATAATTGTGCTTTGACTCCACAAAATATTCTTTCCATTTGAAACTCGAAGAAAAATGAGTTGTTTTTACTAATGCATTTTTGTTTTATTTGTAAATAAGTTGGGATTAATTGTTTCAATATTGCTAATGATTCTAAAAGATACCAATTAAATCTCATTTTTAATGCCAAAATAATTTTGATTTTCTTAATTTTTTTTATCAAAATATGGAGTTTTCTATGTTTGTAAAGATTTATTAATACTTATTACTGGTGGAAATAATGCTTTTAACGAAATAACATTACAAAAGTAGTAAATCATTAAGAAAAAAGTAGTATTTTACTATGATATTGTGAAATAAAGCCCTCTAAACTTTAAAATATTTTTATTAGATCTTTCATTATATTTTTTCATGAATATGAAAGCATAGAGACTTGAAAATTAAAATTATCATTGCCCTCTGTTCATTTATCTGCTCGAAATTCTGTATCTTTATTTATTCCTGATTTTCTTTGTTAAAGATTATTTTCAAAATCAGGTATTCTGTCAAACATTTACAATCAATCATGAAGAGAACAAAAGGATGTGACTCCGTATAAAGATTGACGATTTCTTTTCAAGAAATATGATACTACGTATGGTGTAAATTATCTGATTAGAAATTTTTATGTCTAATGATTTTTATTAAAATTAATCGTCAAATTCAATGCAGTTATTTATATCTCTGAAAATTTCTTTTCCGAAACATTCGATTCATACTAGCAAATGTTTTTTTCCCTATACATGCCTAACACAAAATATAGTTATTTCACGAACATGGATGCACTAACGTTGAATGATGCATCATGATGCCGAAAATAAAAGAAATTTTTATATAAAATAAAAATTCAATATAAATTGGATAAAGTTTATAAAAATTTCCAATATTTAAAAGAAAAAAATCTATCATGCTTGCTGAAACAGATGTGATTGTAAATCTATTAATGTATTTTCATCAATTAATTGCTCCCCTAATACTTGATTCAACAGCCTGGATGTTAAAATTATGTTGCCCTTATGTTAAAATTATATAGAATTCTGACTGTTAATGCTAATGGAAAGGTAAATACTTTAAGTGATGCAGCAGTTTTCGTTATAATAATGAAGTTAGCGTCTTTCTTGTTAAGTTTAGTAAATTAATTCAAGAATTATAAATAATTACCTAATTAGATATGAAATTACATGTACATTTTTTGGGCATGCATGTTCTCATATAAGGTTACGTTTGTCGTATTACTATCATTGCTGAGCTACGTAAAAAGAAAGAATGCAGGATTCTGTTAATCAATATCTAATTTATGTGCTGTCACGCTTTAAATTGAACGTTTTCTCTTTATATCTGGAAAAAACAAATGCTATCTCAGTCTTTACGGAAACTGCTAATTTATATGGACGCTTTATATACTGTTTTTAGATAGGAGTAAGATCTAAGTGCTTTAATCAATGTGTTCACAAATAAAACCATTAATATAAAAGGTATGATATATAAGGGCTTTCCAAATCTGTTTAAATTAACTAAAATTGGGAAAACATGCAAAGGTATCCTTTATTATCAATTTCACATATAGGGTAATTACGAAATTATCGAATTTTTCTCATTAAGAGTAATCTCGATTATGATATTCAATGTTTCAAGCTGTTTTAAATAAAAACACTGTGCTAGACCGTTATTTTACTTCAATTTGTTGCACACCACTCTTCATTTCACAATCATTACTATCTGTGCTTGGATGTTTTCCCTATATTGAGCATAAAAGGACGTCCGAAAACGGGGTGTTTGATGCGAAGAAAACTATTTGGCAAGGATTACCATATATGTATAAATTTAATGCAGACACATACTATATACACGCACACTTACAAACAAACACACACACACACACACACACACACACACATATATATATATATATATATATATATATATATATATATGTGTGTGTGTGTGTGTGTGTGCAAAACCAAAATTAATTCCTTCACATCCTCTCATACTTTATCTATGAATTTCAAATAATAAGCGTTGAGAAAAAAAGGATGGATAAAATCATTTTTTATGAATTATGGGCCATTTTTTTTCAAATAATAACAACAAGGACTAACAGCAATAAAATGAGGGAGGTTTTAGAATAAATTTGCATGAAAAAGAGTATTAATATTAAAACAAAACTATTCACATATACCTAATATTCGTAGAAATAATCTTTTTAAGTGCGTCTTAGCTACAAAGCTGCTATTTTTGACACGAAATTTACTGGGCTGGTAAATATTAACTTTAATTAAACAATGAAAATATATAGCGTTCTTTAAATGTACATTCGGGACAAATCTCATTTGGAGCTAGGTGAATTAAAAATTCATTTGAACAGTTTAAGGCATTGTTTCTGTGCCTTAAAAAATATTTATGTTCCATTCTTTCTTTCCTTGTTGCATTCTAGTTACACGGGGTTTTTGGTTTCGCAGTCACAGTGCAAAGAGATCATTTCTTTTTCTCTTTTATTGCATAGAGATGCAGAAGAATTGATTGTGTCTCCACGTGTATCGATTTCCGGATGAAATCCTTTCAGAAAAAAGAGATCTTGTAAAAGATCTTTGCCATGTCGTAGATTTAAGAGAGATTTAAGAACGAAACTATCTTATGGAGAAATATCTACTTCAGAAGAAAGCTCTCCATAGCTGTTATTCAAAATCTTTATTTTTCGAACTTAAATTCGTAGTCATTTTCAGCCGATATTAAAACAAAATATCCAGATCTCATTTAATATTTTATGCATGCCAATAATATTTTTTTTTGTTATTTCCAATGGCGGGTCACAAAAAAGACAACTTTTGTACAAAGAAAACGAAAAGATGGATACAAAATAACATTCAGTAAAACCTATAAACCAGACGTATCCAAACCGCGGCCCGCAGGTTGCATGCGGCCTTTAACAGCTGGTAATGCTGCCCCAAACGATATCGAAACCTGCCTTGCCATAGAAAATTCTCTCTCTTTTCACTATAATCCCGCCTTATCAATGTCATCGCTGTTTTACGTGCATTTGCCAATAACTATTTTCAAAGATGAAGCACCCGAGAAGTTAAACTAAAAGACAATTTTTTGGTGAGCATCTTTAAAATTCACTTTAAAATCCAAATTTCTACGATGACACAGCGCTCCCTCAGAGAATGGGAAGTTATAGTTGGATGAATGGAGAAAGTTGTTTATGCCCATATCCTCATACATACTTTTGAGACTGCCAGATGGGCCAGAGACGATATTAATCCGGTGTAGATGGCAATCATGACCCCGAAGATTCGGAATAGCCTTCTGCCGAGACCACTCCATAATGTCGGAAGTAACGTACCACCACGTCTATTAACAACAGATACGTCTTTAGAAAGAGCATTATACAGTCATCTTAAAAGTAATTTAGCAAAATTATGACACATCGTATAATTAGTTTAGTTCACATAATTAGTTTTATCGCTTAACTGGTTAGTATTTGTAAGACTGCTATTCCTTTCCGATAGAGATATCAAAACTTCTTCATTAGTGTCACTCTTGAAAACCTGTTGGGTAAGTATAAAGTTGAAATTATGGGATGGAAACAGTCTAAGTGGAAGCCGAAAGTCTTAATGAAGAAAATGGACCAGTCTATTTTGAAGAACGATGTTGAAGAGGAGCAGGTGAACAGGAATGTAGATTCCAGATCAGCACTGTAGTAGTCCCAAACGTTCCGCAGTAACAAAACAGCAAAGGTGCTAGATGACGGTTCCTAGATGATATCCCTCCATCCTTTGGATGAATAATTACGAACTTACTATCCTTCCAGATCGTTGCAGGAGCGTAGTGGAGTAGGCTGCGTCAATAACCTTAGGAAATGACACTGTCAGCATGCCGGTTGGGAATGCGTATGTAGGAGCCATAAAAAAACTAAGCATGAAGCCAAAGCTTTGTTACAAAAAATCATTTATTCTTCATCAGAAATCACTTCATCTATTACTTGAGTACAACTTAGGAAAATGTCCTATATACAAATGGAAGGTGAGCTTGAGGTGACTGCCTACGTTGAAAATGCCATTTTTGACTATTTTGATCAATTTAATTTTTTGCAAGAATCTTATAAATCAATCTTTTCTCTTTTCAAAACAGTTTTGATTTTCATTCTACGTCAATTAGAAGCAGAGTTATAGCTATTTTAAAAAACATCGTCTAATACAAAATTTAAGTGACAAACAACTTTAAATGCGGCCATTTTTTGAACATTTTGGTGAATTTTATTTTTTGCAAGAATCTTGTAAATCAATCTTTTCTCTTTTCAAAACCGCTTAGATTTTCATTCTACATCAATTAGAAGCAGAGTTATAGCTATTTTAAAAAACATCGTCTAATACAAAATTGAAGTGACAAACAACTTTAAAGGCGTTTTTCTCAGAATTATGTTTTTTAGCAAAAATCTCTACCGTTATCATGATATTTCAGATAATAATGCATATAATTTGATAAAATTTTCAGGAAATGTTTTAGATGCTATTGTTAATGAAATGACGTACAATAATTGATGTATAATAAATAGTTTTTTGTTTGGGGCTGTTTTTATAAGGAAAGGAATGACGAATTGGGGAAAATTTTCATATTGGAACATAAAATTGTTTGTAGTATTTTTGCATTTCAAAATTTCTCTTAGATTGTAGGTCATTTTGAAGATAACTGTTATATGTATCATGTGTGAGAAGGAAATTAAAATAGTAGCATTATAATTTTGTTGAGAGTGATAAGCGTTTTAGCTAAATTTCATTAAAAATTACTTCAAATTGACCAATTTATAAAAAAGTATGGTGTTTACAGGTAAGTTTTTTTTTTATTTTTTATTTTTAAATGCTGTTTTACCATATGAGACCAAAAAATCCTTAAAAAAACAATTTTTTAAAAAAATTGGCTCCGAACGTAGGCAGTCACCTTGAGTCAACATGAGCTCAAAAATAATGGTGACCGTTCCGGTCAAAAGTCAGAAGCATAACTATCAAACATTGCAAGTTGAATATATATATAAAAAAGGGGGCCCCCAAAACAGAATTCGCAGAGCCAAAACTGATGGGGTGCTTAAACGCAAAAATATTAGAGTCAACTATCTCTCTCAAAAAAAATGGCTCTCTACTATTTCTTTTCCATCACTGGACATGCGTGCAAAAACGCGGAAATCGAGGGTTACAATAGCGAGAAATGCGCCAATTAAACAAAGATCAGACACACGTGCAAGGCGTACGCAATATGACCTCACTACGGAGGAAAACAGACCGTACAAACAACGCGAGCGATTAATGGCCAAAAAAAGGAACCCGGCCTTGCCGAAACCTCGCCAAGAGGAGAACAAGTCTAGCGCGCGTCCAAATTGAGGCCCGTGAATGGTTTAGCCCTGATATTGCTAACTTTGCGCCTCTGTTCGATTGGTCGAACCAGGGGAGAAAGACCTACTCGGAGAGCGCATTCACGCCAAGCTGACGCCAAGTTCATTGGTGGGAAAAATCTTTCGGACAAAGGGGGGGCGAGAGGCACAACTTTTATCTCTACCTTAAACCGATTTTATGGTCCAATTTAGGGAGCAAACGTAAAACGGCATGCGTGGACAAAGGCTAGTTGGATGTTCACGAGACACACCCTGCAATTGCCAGCCATAAAAAGTGCATTTTAGACAAACTTAACAAGGGAATCCTGAGACTAACACCTGGCTAAGCAAATTACGGTTGAAGCTTTTACGGTTTAAATGGGCAACGGCTAAATTCTCAAGAACACACACGTCGAGGGAACGGTATAGAAATTACACTATTTTATTTTAAGGAACAACTATTCAGTATTAGAGATTTTATATTAGTTTAACGTGCGTTACCAGCCCAACCAAATTAATTATTTCTGGAACGAATTCCTCGTTACAGAATTTATTTAATAAGTTTGATACTGTTGATAATTGTGAACATTTTGTTAATTTTATATCTGCAACACCTGAAACTCTCAATAAGAGAAAAGAAATGCTTTCTTCATCTGATTTTAAATTATATCATTTGTCGACTGACCAACAACAACAACTACTTAACATTTTGTTACCTAACTATGCTGCTTTTTCTAAGGACTTGTCAACCTTAGGGCATACGGATAGAGTAAAACCGCATAATTCACTAACTCAAAACTGTCCTATAAAAACTATTCCTTTTCCCATTCCCCAAACTCTTCAGCAGACAGCCTTAGAACAGCTTAATGAAATGCAGAGTGCTGGAATTATTCAACGTGGTAACTGTGAGTGGTCTGCACCTATGTTATTAGTTCACAAGAAATCTCGAGCCTGCAGCCCCTCCACTTTTAGACTTGCTTTAGATCTTCGTTTTCCAGAAATAATTAATTTGGTTGGGCTGGTAACGCACGTTAAATTAATTATTTCTGGAACGAATTCCTCGTTACAGTAAGATTGGTACAAATACGAAATTCTCTAGCGTCAATCTAGTGACTGTATTCATCAGCTCCTTATCATCAAAATACAAGAGAAGGGTGTTCTTCAGGGATAGAATCTTCTCTAAAAAGCAATCATACGTCTTACGATTCTCTTGATATAAAAAGGAGGCTTTCCCCCATCATGAGAGACAGTCTGATAACTTTTCCGTATAAAATAAACACTCGTTCTTCTATAATTAACTTAATGGTCTGATATACGAACAAATCGACATTCCATCTATCGGAATTAATTTTTACAGCACCTCTAATAAGGAAAGGAGCTTAATTTTGAAGTACTTAAAATGAGTTGTAATGAAGTCACTAAAGATACGTAATCAGAGTGAGGACAAACGTTTTTGAAATTAAGTTCTCTCTTGATCAGCCCGATTTAGAGCCTGCAAGTTGCTTCATCAGTGTCTTTATATAAGATAACCTTTTGACAGTATTCTCAGTGGGGAATTTACATGATAGTGTTCGATCAAAAGACTCGCTCATATTTGTCACGGGTACTGGAAGATTCATGTAAAATAAAACCCAGGTACAAAGAAGTGAGAGAGAAAGTTTGAGAAACGGTCTTAGCCAACACCAACTCTCCAATGACCTAAGCACGATTCAGGGTAAGTTCAGTGATTCCCTAGGCATTGTGACGTAGGTAGTAATAACGACAAGCATTTCGCTCCAATTACTTTACTACGCCACCTTAAACAACTACAAACTACAACTACAAAAAGCAAATATATACAGCGAGTTAGAATTTACATGTTAGAGATGTCAGGACGGCTCGGGTTCACAGCCAACTCTGGCCTACAGAAGGCCTTTCGGACCAGAGAGCTCCGTCTCTCTCACGCTCAAAAACAGCTCTCTCCGTCTCTCAAAAACAGATCTCTCTCCGGAGTATTGGAGGGTCTTCTTTTTATTCGTCGGCGAATTCAAAAGCGTTCTCCGGCGTTTTAAGTGCGCGTAAGTGTCCAAAGTTTATGGGATTCCACATGTCGCTATAGTGTCAAAATCCTGGAGAGCCCTCGAACCACTCAGGTATTTATTACTTGTATAACGTCAGAAAATCGCATATTACACAAAATCTATGGCCTCTTATCCGAGAGTTTATGAGACCGCTCAGTTTAACATTTCGCCGATAGATGACAAGTTCATGCTGAGGGGTAGGAACGAGCAACACAGACTTATATAATTACAAGTTCGTGGAGTAATGGAGACAACGTCACAACTCCTCCCCTCTTTATAAGAATTTTTCCTCGGAAAAATTCCATCCTAGAGACACTCCATTTAAATTCAGAGTTATTGCATATAAGTACAAAGCCATAATTTTGTCTTAAAATGTTAACAATTTTAACGTTATGACCTTCTGAAAAGTGCTAGAGAGAAATCCAATTCACAGACGATAATAAACACACATTTTCATAATTTCTCATATTCCTCAACTAACACTTAATTTCATGTCTAATACAATAACTCCATTTCATGTCTAATACAATTATAACTGAGTATTAACAAGTAAGTATAACATATAACATTCTTTAAATCTACTCTTTTATCTAAACATTAAGCATATAACATAAAAAAACTTCTTATACAGCAAAATATCAAAATTCTCATACATTTTATGCTTTCTAAACCCTTGAATACAAACATTCATGTTGTTATATCTCGACATAACAAGTATTTAGTTATCTACTACAAGAACAAAATAAACGCAAAAGTTTTTTTCCTTACTATGACAAAAGATACACAATTGCATGATTCACTAAACAAAATAACATAAGAAAACATAAGGTACTATTGCCTTCTTATCTCTTCAAGGCGTACATCATTCGTGAGTATACCTTCCACAGGGGGGGAAATCGAGTTCGAATTCTCTTCCCTAACACTAGAGGGGTTTGCGGTGGTGTGACCCAATTCTTTCGGGTCGGACCATACCCGGCTAAGACTGTCTGCATTCTTGTGATTTCTGCCCGATTTATGTTTTACTTCAAATTCATACGGTTGTAATGCAAGTGCCCAGCGCATTAATCGGGGGTTTGAACTGGCATTTGTACGTAACCAACGTAAAGGATTGTGTTATGATTGTAAAATTTCGACCATCCAAATAATAATGTAATTTTTTTATTGCAAACACTATACTGGCGCATTCTCGCTCAGTGGTACTGTAACGTCTTTCAACGTCTGAAAACTTTTTGCTCAGGTATAGAATAGGGTGTTCTTCTCCGTTTTCTGACTCTTGGCTCAAAACTACTCCTATTCCTGAATTCGAAGCATCGGTTTGCACGATAAACTCACTATTAAAATTTGGGGCATGTAACACGGGCTTATCCGTAAGACTCTTTTTCAATGCGCGGAACGCTTTTTCGCATGCATCAGTCCAAAAAACTTCACCTTTTCTAGCTCTGCCCTTCAATGCATCTGTCAGCGGAGCTGCGAGTACGGAATAATTGTTTATATACCTGCTGTAATATCCAGATAATCCTAAAAACGCACGGATTTGAGTCTTGGTTCGCGGCGTCGGGAAACTTTTTACACTTTCAATTTTTGCTTCCGCTGGAGTACGCGCTCCATTCCCAACGATATGACCCAAATACTTTACATGGCTTTGCGCGAATTTACACTTAGCGGGTTTGATTTTCAAATTCGCCCTTCTTATTCGCTCTAGAACTAAACTTATATGTTTCAAATGGGCTTCCCAAGTGTCGGAAAATATAGCAACGTCATCTAAATAGGGGACGGCAAAATCTTCCATTTCCTTTAATACATCCGACATAAGTTTACTAAAGAAAAATGGTGCATTCTTTAAACCGAAACTCATTTTTAGACATCTGAAAGTTCCGAATGTTGTACAGAACGCAGCATATCTTTGCGCTTTTTTCGCTTAAAGGAATCTGCCAATATCCCTTAGCCAAATCCAATACTGTAATATATTTGCCGATGATACTTTTTCCACTCGCTCTTCGATGTTTGGAAGGGGGAAATACTCTGTCCTAATGATTTCATTCAGCCTTCGGTAATCTACGCATGGTCTAGGGTCTTTACCTGGGGCCTCTACTAAAATTAACGGTGAGGTGTAATCTGACTCACCTACTTCGATAATCCTTAACCGTAACATTTTTTGGATCTCTGATTTTAATATTTCCGTTTGTCTCTGTGAAGTGCGATAGGGTTTTGATCTTATCGGTTTATCGCTGATTAAAGTAATGTCGTGTTCTACTAAATTTGTGGTACCAGGACCATTTGAAAAACACGAAGCAAACCTATCCAATACTTCTTTTAATTGGTCAATTTGACCAGCTGTCAAATTTTTCTCTAGCTCACTAAATCTAACTAATTCTCGAAAATCAAAATTCGTAGGATTGTTTTCTAAATACGGGATATCTAAATCATGATCTTCCTTCATTTCAAGATCGCCTTCATAACTCAACAAATTTACATGTTCGCGATTCCGAACTAAAATTCCATCAATAATCGAATACGTTTTATCTTCTTTTCCTGCACTTGTTTCGATTACTCGGCTAACTAATTCTTTTACCTCTTCACACTTTTTCTGCGCTTCCAAAAAACCTTTCTTATCTATTTTTAAGAGGTCTAATTCTGGAGCTTCTGCCTCCAATGCTGGAATTACAATTGGCTCTTCCGTTTCTATCGGGATGCTATTTTCCTGCTCTTCGCGATTATCTACCCTCAATTCAACCGTGTTTTCTGCATCTCGTTTGACCGTTTCGGCCTCTTTTCGTAAGCTCTTCGTATGAGAGCGCGTTTGGACTGCATTTAGCTGTTCTACAGAAAAAAAAATCATATCCATATTTCTCACGTATCATCTCGGCCGTTCTATTACCTAATAAATACCGATTTGGTCCAAATGATTTCCGCATACAGCCGCCTTAGTAATAATTTTCCCAAAATCTCCCGCTATCTCCACACGAGCTAAAGGTAAGCAAATTAACTCTAAACTCAGCGGTTGTTTTATCCAAACTGTCTCACCTGTAAATTCTTGTGGACAAATGAATCTTCTACTAACAATGTCAAGAGATGCACCGCTGTCCCTAAGAATGTCAATCCTTTGGTTATTCACCTTACCTGGGAATGTATAGGATTCTAACAGATCAGGCGTTTCACTTTCTTGCACATTGTTTACGGAACCCGACGTTGAATTTTTCTGAAATCGTGGGGCAGGATGAGCGAAGGTGCGTTTCGGAGCCACAACCGAAGCACTTTAAATTTACTCTCCTTTCAAACGCCCTAGTTCGGTTTACTGGACCATGTGCTGTTGACGCACCAGGGGGATAGAACTTTGGCTTATTTTCCCGGGGCTTCTCTTGTATGAACGGACGCGTTCTCTCTACCCTACTATCCCTCGCATCTTTAAATTTTGGGCCCATTGCTCTTACACTGTCATACCCATCTAGTAACTCAACCATTTCCGATTCCGTTTTTATATCGGACCATTTATCTATGAAGTGTTCGCGTACCTCCATCTTTGCTCTTTTCTTTATTTGATCTGCAACCAAAAGATCTTCAGAGATTCAAAATTATCTACTTCTAAACCATCTAGCCATTCTCGTAAATAGTTCCGCACTCGAACGCAAAGTCCTTCCAGGTTGACAGGGGATTCTTTGATGGGATACAAATTTCTGGCGAAAAGACTCCGGGTTTAATTTGTAACGGAGTAAGAGGGTCTGTTTTATGTGATCATAATTTTCTGCGTACTCTTCTGGTTCTCTGGCTATAACAAAAATTATATCAATCGGTAGGAGTCCTACAAGGTGCGAAACCCAATTCTCCTTAGGTATTTTTGCGCGTTTAACCTGTCGCTCAAAAAGTACTAAATATAAACTAATGTCCGTTTTATCCGGATTAAATTCGGGAATTAATTTTTTCAAATTTAAATCAGTGGGTCTCGAATTTATACTTTCTGCGGTGGACTGGGAACTAGAAGTTCCTTGTGCGATTCTTAATTTTTCTAATTCAAAATATAATTCCAATTCTTTGGCTTTTAACTCCGCCTCCCATTGCAATTTTTCTTTGTGTAGGACTTTTTCCCTCTCCCAGTTATGTATACGAGATTTCTCTGCTTCTCGTCTTTCTAACTCTTCCTGATTCGCCTTCAAAATACTCTGGTATAATTCAGCCACGAATTCGGGATCATAATTTTCTTGGCTTGTAACCAAAACCTTCAGTTCCAGTATTGTTTCACTTCCTTCCCGAGGAATCTCCAGTTCCTGAACCAGTTTAACTAGATCCTCTTTTTTTCCTTTGCCCAAAAACGCCATTGCTACCCGTTAATTTACCGACTTAAGAATAATAATTATAATAATATCTTGTAAGTTAAAAACTCAATAGAATCACAGTACCATTAAAATTTACACAAAATTAAAAAATCTTAAGACCTTAAATATTTCTTTAGAGAAAAGTATTTAACAATATAAAATGAACTTCTTTAAAATAATATTAAAAAATAATTTTACAAAGAGAACAATATATCATATACACTCTTTAAACAACACAATTGAATCTCATCATATTATTTTTTTGGATTTCTCTCTAATCTCCTAAATCAATAAAGATATTTCCGATAGGTCTTGAAAATTTTGAATATTTTAAGAATTTTAACTACAGAATTTTAAGCAATAACTTCTAGAATTTTTGGAAATAGACTCACCCCTTTTTTTTTTTAGCTGCTTGAATCTATGATAATCCATAGGCACAACGCAAAAAAATAATCTTCAGCCCTTAGGCCCACAATAACACAACACACTCTTCACTGCATGGAACACATTGTCAGAGACAGAATCACATAATTTCTTCTCTCCCGCAAATATAGGTCAACCACCTTTTTTTCGCTCCTCTCGACTCGGGAACACGAACCACACGGGGAGAATCAGCTGTACCGTTGACCTCCGACCTCTTGCAGGCGAAATCGAAACACTCGTTCTTAGCGCTGCACGGGAATGATACACTTCGAACTCACAGGAATAGAAAAATTTTCTTGCTTTCTCCTTCCTTCTGGCAACACAGCACGGCGAAAATATCTGTTTTCGGCCCCGGAGCACTAAGTTATGTCGTACCGTAAATTCCTCACAATCACAATCTTCAACAATTTTTCTTACTGGCGTAAGTTTCCGTGAATTTCTCACATCAAAAGCTTCCACAATTTTTCTTACTGGCGTAAGTTTTTCTAAAAATCACAAGCTTCAGCAACACTAATTTTCTCGCTCCAGACGAATTTCTCGTACATTTTCTTCTAAAAAACTCTAAATACTGCCGTATTCTTCTTATAACAATATCTAAATACTGACGTATTCTTCTTATAACAATATCTAAATACTGACGTATTCTTCTTCTAAAAACCTCTAACTAACTCTAACTCAATAATCCTACTTCTTCTGACACCAGCTGTGACGTAGGTAGTATAACGACAAGCATTTCGCTCCAATTACTTTACTACGCCACCTTAAACAACTACAAACTACAACTACAAAAAGCAAATAGTACAGCGAGTTAGAATTTACATGTTAGAGATGTCAGGACGGCTCGGGTTCACAGCCAACTCTGGCCTACAGAAGGCCTTTCGGACCAGAGAGCTCCGTCTCTCTCACGCTCAAAACAGCTCTCTCGGTCTCTCAAAAACAGATCTCTCTCCGGAGTATTGGAGGGTCTTCTTTTATTCGTCGGCGAATTCAAAAGCGTTCTCCGGCTTTTAAGTGCGCGTAAGTGTCCAAAGTTTATGGGATTCCACATGTCGCTATAGTGTCAAAATCCTGGAGAGCCCTCGAACCACTCAGGTATTTATTACTTGTATAACGTCAGAAAATCGCATATTACACAAAATCTATGGCCTCTTATCCGAGAGTTTATGAGACCGCTCAGTTTAACATTTCGCCGATAGATGACAAGTTCATGCTGAGGGGTAGGAACGAGCAACACAGACTTATATAATTACAAGTTCGTGGAGTAATGGAGACAACGTCACAGCATGGTTCTTGGATATTCGGTCCATACGACTTAGTCACAGAAGGTAATTAATTCCATCAATTCGTCTACGTTTAGAAACGAGGCCATTAATATAGATTTTGAATAACACAAAACTGGTAACTGGATCCTGAGGTAGATTAATTTCGACATACAAACGCCATATCTGACCCTACACGGACGCCGACTGAGAAAGCCCGAGAATAACTGTTTGCCGTAAGCTTTAGTTCCTTTAGCTATAAGGAAGTCAGTTACGTTTACAGGGTGGATCCGCATTGCCAAAATATAATTTATCCTTTGATTGGGGCCCGGGGTTGCCTCAAATGGATGGCAGCTCTGTACTCTCCATGTGGCGCCCAGGCCCTCAATAAGGAAAAATGTCACCGAACTTGGGAAATTAAACGTCGGCTGCGTATACGGGAATTGCAGCGTAGCGACAGGTCGACAGTTTGTCAAGGCGTATAAGCGAAAGCTGTACTTTCCGAATACTAATCCTTTGATTTCAGATCCCGTGTTCATGTGCTAACAATAAGGAAAATTTAGTTTTATTAGCACACCTCCATTTATTAACATGTTTATACAAGTAAAATTTCGAGTTTAGTTATTCTGAAATGTCTCAAAAACAAATTTTTTTTATTTGTGAAAATTTATTAAATATCGGGCAAATTAAAGACATAAATCATTTACCTGCAATTTATTGGATCATGCTTCCCTGTTTTCTTAAAATGTTCATAAAACTCAACTGGAAGATTAACTATGGAAGCTAGTTAATTGAGCATTTTCCCTCCTATATATAACCCCAATTCATAATCAGTCTGAAATTCCAAAAAAGAATGTTTGGAAAAAAATCATAAATTAAGAACATTCGCTCATGTAAATCTCTTTATTGTTATGATTTTATTTTAACTTTAGATTTCCCGAATTTTCTAGCATTTATCTGTTAATTAGATTACTAAACATTTTTTGTTTCTAGTCAGAATGCTTTTATTTCCAGTGTGGTTTTATCTCATCATTCACATTCTTTAATTTTAAGGAAAATGATTTTTTAGCATTCCTTAGCTCATAAGTGTACATTTCCTTGAAAAAGATAAATCAAAGCATTCAAAGAACTCCTCTAAAGATTTTTTTAAATTCAAGTTATTTTGCATTTAAATACGTCAGGAACTTTTTATAACTTCCTTCAGTCAAACCCTTTTTTTAAGGCCCATATACAGTACTTGATAAGTATGCAATCTAAAATTTTCAAATTTTTATTTAATGTCCTCTAAATTTTTTAAACAAAAAAATTCCCATTTTTGAAAATTTTAAATTAACAGAAAATATGTAATACACTGGCCACTGTAAATGCAACACCCTGAAGGAAACATGCAAATAACATGAAATTTACAACATGCATTAGTGGAGGTGAGATATGCAAATGATTAGATTTTCAGCGCAGACGCACATCACCTGTGAGTGATGTGCGCGTGTGATGTGCTGTGAGTGATGTGCTGTGAGTGATGTGCGCGCACAGGTGATGCGCAGACGCACATCACCTGTGAGCGCACATCACCTTTGAAGCTCGCCTGTGGCGCCACTTCAAAGCGCTATTAAAGGCTTGGAGATTTCGACGATTTCAGGTTCGGCAATTGTGTTTTTCTTGTGGTTTTTTCAAAAAAAACGATCAATTATGCCTCGTCGAAAACAGCGATCATCTTTTGATCAAGTATCCGAGTTCGACAGAGGAAGGATAGTGGCCTACCGAGATTGTGGATTATCTTTCAGGGAAATCGGCAGTCGTGTTGGACGAAACAAAACAACTGTAATGCGGATATGTGATCGTTGGATGCAGGAGGGTACGACGGACCGGCGAGTTCGATCGCATCCACCTCAGCGCACCACTTCACGTGATGACAGGCAAATTGTGCGCATCAGTGACGGATCGCTCAATCACATCACGAACCATAGCACAGCACATGCAGTCTGTAACGCATCATCCAGTGTCTGCGCGTACCATTCGACGCCGTTTACAGCAGAGTGGTCTGTCCGCAAGACGGCCATTGCTTTGTCTACCCTTGACTCAGAACCACAGACGTGTCCGCCGCCAATGGTGCGATGACAGAAGGATGTGAACGGCAGAATGGAATGAAATTGTCTTTACTGACGAGTCACGCTTCTGTCTGCAACACCACGATGGTCGCATTCGAGTCTGGAGACACCGTGAAGAGAGGATGCTGAACAGCTGCTTATGCACCGCCACACTGGTCCTGCACCGGGTATTATGGTATGGGGCGGTATTGGATATCACTCTCGCACACCTCTAGTGCGCATTGCTGGTACTTTAAACAGCCAGCGCTACATCTCCGAGGTGTTGGAGCAAGTTGTCCTTCCGTACCTTCAGGGCTTGCCCACAGTCATATTTCAACAGGATAATGCGCGACACACGTGGCCCGCATTGTCCAACGGTTCTTCGTCAATCGCCAGATTGAATTGCTTCCCTGGCCGCCTCGCTCTCCGGATCTTTCGCCGATAGAAAACATGTGGTCCATGGTTGCTCTACGATTGACCCAGATTCCATCCCCAGCTGCCACAGCAGATCAAATTTGGCAACGTTTGGAAGATGATTGGTTTGCTGTACCCCAAGAACATCCAAAGTCTCTTTGAATCAATGCCGAGGCGTGTGGCAGCGGTGACCTCCAACAATGGCGGCTACTCTGGCTACTGATTTTGGCAGGAACCACACTTCACAGAAGTCTATAAATTTAATCATTTGATACTTGGTCAACATGTTATCTACAAAATAAATTTTGTTGTGATATCTCTTGTCTTTCTTGGTGTTGCAATTTGGATGGCCAGCAGTGTATTTTAATTATAGAGTAGCAAAGTAATTTTTATGATTTCATTTTTATCTTGTATAATGGATTATTCATATATAAGCATACAAACATTTGAAAAATTATATATATATATATATATATATATATAGTTACCTCGGTTTACGAACTTAATTCGTCCCGAGACTTGGTTCGTAAACCGAAGGAGTTTTTCCCATATAAATAATGCGTGAAAAATTAATCCGTTCACCAACTAGAACACAGTTTTTTTCCCTTGTTTTTATGGTTTTACTTATAAAGAAATGGTGAAAAAAACGTAAACAGACTTCATTATGAGGAACTTAAACATGATAATTGTTTTGTACAGAAATCTAGCTTCGTAGTGGATAAATGCTGTTGCAGATGATTGATTATTGAAAAGAGAGGTAGACTACAGACGTTATTACTTGGAGGGGAATTCATTTTCAGTAATATCACTAGGCAATTCTGATTTTAGTGTTTTTCTCTTCGTCTACTTTCATTCTCACTAGCTGATTTTGGTACAAGTAATCGATCCAAAAAAGTTTGTCTTTTGCTTTTTTGAAGAATATCACAGAAATGTGATATCTTTTTGCCGTTTGGAATATTAACTGCTCTGCTGGTCATGGATTTATTAGGGTGATGCTATTCAATAAATGCCTGCACTTCACTTCACTTTCTGCGAATTTCTTTTATCATGGGAATGGAAACTTTCTCTCTATCACTGTCTTTCTTTGATAAATGCTCTTCCTGGATATCGTTTCCGTGTTGGAAACTTGCATTCGACAACAATGCAGCTCAACAAGTTCTTCTTCGGTGTTTTCTTCGCTGTGTTCCTCCGCCAGCTCCTCAACATCTTTACAGTCGAACTCCCAGCCCATACTTTTGCCCATGAACACTATCTCCTCCACAACTTTGACTTCCGACTCTTCGTGATATAAGTCCCGAAGTCTTTCTCTGGCACACAAGTTGTCCAGAGATTCTTCCAGGCAGACTGCAAGGTACGGTAAGAAACCTCTCTCCATGCCTTACCAATAACGTTGATGCAGTGTAGAATATCGAAGTGTTCCTTATAACATTCTCTAAGGGTCCAATAGCTGTCATTTGGGACTTAAAATGACCTTTAAAAGTGCCATGATATACATTGTTTAAAAATTAGAAATAACCTGCTAGTACATAGTCTGAAGCAAAGGACTTGTTTTGGGTGGTAGAAAGTTGACCCTAATGAAGTTATATTTGATGTTAAGATCTTTTTCAAAATTTGGAGGATGAGCTTAAGCGTTATTCACGACTAGAAGAAACTTCAAGGGCAAACCATTCTCCCCAAGTTACTTCTTGACAGCTGGTGCGAAAGCCTCAATAATCCATCCATTCCATGAAAATTACTGTTGTTGCTCAGGTCTTGGCATTTGCTTTCCCCATTACAGGCCGTTAGTCATCAGAACATTATTTTAATGAATGCACGAGGATTTTCAGAGTGGTAAACTAAAAGTGACTTGATTTTACAATCACCATAGGCATTAGCACACATAAAAATGAAAGTCTGTCCTTTATAGTGAGTTCTTCTCTTCAGTGGAATTTTTTTCCAAAAGAATACTTTTTCATCAAAGTTAAAACTTGGTTTGGCATGCAGCCTTTCCTTTCCACAACTTTTTGAATTCATCAACAAATTGATATGCAGAAATTTTATCTGAACTAGCAGCTTCCCCATGCCTAACAATAAAATGAATTCCACTTCGCTTGCAAATTTTATAAACTAGCCTCTACTGGCTTTAAAATTTTCATATTCCACCCATTTGCACACGGTGTTTTAGCAACTAAATCACTGTGCAACTTCTTAGCCTTTTCGCATATTAAAGCCTCACTAATACTATCACCAGCAAGCTCTTTTTCACATATCCCCACTAGCAATAATCGTTCTACCTTTTCTGTAACTTGAGGCCTATGCTTCGTTAATACAGCCACTCCTTTATCCACATCAGCTGCCTATATTGCTTCTTTGTTTTTGAAGATAGTACAAAAGGTAGACTTCGCCAACCCAATTTCGTGGCGAGATTATAAACACGCACTCCATTCTCGTGTGTAGCTATCGTTTCTTTCTTTTACTTAAAAGTTAGGTTAGGTTTCTTGCTAGCAATACCACTTGCACTAGGCATTTTTTGGGATCCATACTAAGGGAAAATTTAAACAAAAATACTTACAAAACGACATTTAAGCTGTGCTAGAGAAAGCCTAACTGAGATTGACTTATGGACTGTTCGCCAACCGAAGCAAGTGTGGAGAGTGATTGTATCGTAGATTCCTCGGATGACATCATATCTCCGGCGCTTGTTCGTAAACCGAGGTACCACTATATATATAAGACAAGCTTGCTATCGCGCACCCATCTAGATTGCCATGCAGTTCATTTGAGAATATAGGTAATCGAGACACTTCGTAGCTCCTTAACACATCTTTTTATTTCATATAAAATCTTGAAATTACGACGTCCCTCATCCAATTCACAGCAATTCTGTATTACGGTTCAATTGAAATATATCTCAACTTAACAAATTTAGACAAGATAGCGGAGTCGCTATTTAGATGACTCCTCCAAGACGACAAGCGTCCATCCACCACCAGATTTTATCCAAGGTCTGAGCGCTTTCGTCTGAACCCCGCTAAAAACTCTATTCTCGAATGTTCTGGAAAGGCGCTCTGGCGTCATATACTCTGACGACTTCCTCTCTTTTTCGCATGAGTGCTTACTCTGAAAAGTGGAAAAGTAATAACATTTGTTGATCAATTTAAAACTAAAATTTCTTATTCTCCAAAACTTAATTTTAATAGCCTAATTGATCTCCTTTCCGCATAACCCCCCTTTCCTTCATCTTAATTTTAACCTAGATACCTTGCGCAATTATATATATTATATATATATTATATATATAATATATATTATATATATATATATATATATATATTATATATTATATATTAGGGTAAGTATGCCTAATATGAGACCCCAGCTTACAGGACGTATCAAGGGCTTCCGCCTGGCGAATGGAGTGTAAAACAGTAGTGTATGCATCATTCGTAATCGATGAGTCAGTCGAGTATTTGCAAGCACAGACAAAGGTACAGTATTATTTTTCCTGAATGTGTGCTCGTCGACTTTTTTGCATCACCATTTTTATTGGCTGTTTTCACCTTCAACGTAAGACTCTTATTAAAACTGTTAGTATTGGATAGGTAGCTATAAATGTGGAGTGTAAACACGCCTGTTTGTTTTTTAGCTAACGCAATCCTAACCAAAAAAATTCGCTGGCGTTTTCAACAACATGATCGTGCCCAATATGAAACCCCAAAGCATGCCTACTATGAGATAGTGTCTCATATTAGGCATTTTAGTTTTCACTCTTACAGCCTTGTTTTCTCTGAAGCTGCAGATGCTATGACACCCAGGTGAAATCCACAACCATGTAACAGTAGTGACAATGGGGAAGGTATTGATCAAACAAGTTCAAAAGAGTTGTCAGTGACTCCTGAAGAAATAATCCCTTGCCTATGTTACCTGAGAAAAACACATCGAAACCAAGTAGGGCCCGTAAGCCAATATTATCACATCATTGACCTATAAAAATAAATTGATTGATAGCACTAATAAAAGAACTGCGGCATATTCGACAAAAACTGTTTCCTACAAGAAAAAAAATAGACCTAAACGATAATTAATCAAAGGATAAACAAGGAAAAGGAGATCAAGATAAAAAGAAAAGGATGAGGAAACAATAGCGGGAAAAGTAAAAGGGGTCCCTACAAGAATTGGAAATTAAGGATGTATGAAAATACAACACTAGTTAAAAAACAGACGAATACCCTATTTATATCTATGATGATTGCAGCTCAATTGAAGATGATGAAAAACTTTCTCTCCATGACAGAAGTGATGAAAACGACGCTGAATGCCTTTTTTGTGGTTGTTTATTTTCAGAAGACAAACGGGGAAGTACGGGTGTCAATGTAGAAGGTGTTTTAGGTGGCCCATGAAGATTGTGGAGCTGACGAAGTTGTGTAAAGTTTGACTATTAAATGAAAAAGTAAACAAAACCTGTAGTGGAAATCAACTAATTTGTTTAAAATGTCACTTTTCTTTCACCTATTAGTGTATATAAGTAACTGTTATCTAATTATTGTGTGCAGTTTTGTTTAGACGAACTTTTTAGTAATTCTAATTCATATTTAGAGTTGTAGAATGGGGGTCTCATATTAGGACTACTTTTTTCAGACCCAAAAAATGGAACACTTGTCTTTATAATTCCATACAAGAAAATTGTAAGGTTATTTTCATTTTTTGTCATTGCTAAATGTAGTAAAATATGTGGTACTATAATCATTCAATTGCTTCCCTAGTTATATGAAATTAAAAGGGATCTTATATATGACATACTTACTATATATTAAA
Source organism: Dolomedes plantarius (assembly GCA_907164885.2). Lineage (NCBI taxonomy): Eukaryota > Metazoa > Arthropoda > Arachnida > Araneae > Dolomedidae > Dolomedes > Dolomedes plantarius. The sequence goes on from OU015501.1 coordinate 145,869,846, forward strand.
CAATGCTGCAGACACACTGTCGTTCTATATTCATCTGAGAATCATCATCATCGAGAAACGTCGGTGGCTTACAATGGAGACACTGATAGAAGAACCAATAGCCAATTTCTCCGCAATATAAACCATGCACCCCCACGTGCAACATTTGGAGAGTTAGCCCCTTCGCCATCCCTCTGAGCTTCTTTAAGGACTCTCAAACCTACGGATGTAACGTGTCCATATTTAGTCTAAACTCGAAAATACTCAATACACCCTTCGGGATTCGCACTGACCATTAGCCGTCCGAAACATGAAGCTCTACCACTAGACTACCTCAGACAGACACACACACACACATATACACACACACACACACACACACACACACACACACACACACACACATATATATATATATATACACTGAAGTGTCACTGAATTAGGGATACCTACCTAGTAACGAGTTGGGCCGCCTCTGGCCTTGATAATGGCTGCCACACTACGATGCATAGATTCAACAAGTTTCTGGAAACGTTCCACGGTAATGGCTTGCCAAATATTGGCTAAAGCTGTCCATAATTCAGTAAGGTTCTTTGGTGCTGAGTGATGGCCTTTCACGCCTTGTTCCAAAACATCCCAATTATGCTCAATAGGATTTAAGTCTGGGCTTCTAGGTGGCCAATTCCTGACAGCGAAGTCAGAGGAATGCTCATCCAACCAGCCAGTAGCCAACCGAGACTTGTGAGACGTACAGTTGTCTTGCTGAAAAACTCCATTACCGTGCGGATAACAGAACAGCATAAACGGATGGAGGTGATCACCCAGCAACTCTACGTACCGAATTGCATTGGGGAAGGTTGGTACACGCACCAAAGATCCCAAACTGTGCCACGAAAAAACACCCCAGACCATGATCGAGCCACCATGCCCTTGTACAGTTCCAGCCAGTCATGCAGGATCCATGGCTTCATGAGCCTGACGCCATATTCTCAGCCTCCCGTCGGCGTTAAGTAATCGGAATCGAGACTCATCACTCCATGCTACTTGTTTCCAGTCCTCTACACTCCAGTCTCTGTGCTCTCTTGCCCAGGCAAGACGTGCAGCCCGATGGCGAGTATAGAGCAAAGGTACTCTCGTAGGTCGACGGCTCCCGAAACCCATACGGTGAAGCGAGCGTTGCACAGTCCGTTTACTGACTGTACGACTGGCACCGTCATTAAACTGGGTGGTAATTTGAGTTAATGTTTGGCTTCGATAGCTACGTACAATAAGCCTGAGACGTCTCTCACCACGCACTGTCAAGGCTAATTGTCCTTTGCAGTTTGCCCGATCGCTAGTTTTTTTTCCACCATCCATGTATTCTTGGTATACTCTTGACACTGTCGACCTTGAAAATCCTAGCTGTCTGACGATTTCGGAAATTGAATGGCCCATGCGTCGCGAACCTACGATTTGTCTGCGATCGAAGGCGTCTAAATCAGGCAGTTTACCCTACTGGCAATTCCAACAGCTAATTCAGAACAACCACAGTACGCGCTATATATGCAGTTACCACAGCGCCCTCACTTGCATACATGATGCGCGCGCTACACAATTTGCACAGGCTTTGCTATCCCTAATTCAGTGGCACTTCATTGTATATATATATATTATATATAATATATATATATTATATATGAAAGTACCATAATAAAAACATTCATGAATGTTTTTATTATGGTACTTTAATTATTGTCTCCCAAGGTGTCCATAATTAAATTTCCTCTTCAAAAGGCTGCAAAAAAGAACCACTGAAATTTGAACTGAATACTGGAAAAGGGTGAAACGTTTTGGCATAATATAAAAAGTTCCATCCGCTTACAGCGCCATCTATTGATACATTTTGGAACTTTTTATAAGGCATATTCAGTTCAAATTTGAAGTCATTTGACCAGTGGTTCTTTTTTGCAGCCTTTTGAAAGTGGGACTTTAATTATGGACACCCTGTATATATATATATATATATATATATATTTATTTTTCGTTAAAAGTAGTTGCAAAATACAATATCTCATTTTTTGCGTAAAAATCTTCCTTTCATATCACGCCATAAACGTAATCAAAATTATCATAAACAAAATCAAAAATAAATTACATAGCTTCCGAATTTCTTAAAATGTGTAAAATTGATCCAGTAGAGGAAACACTATATCTTTTACCATCCTTCAAGAAATTTTTGCCCGCATATGTTTTAGTCACTCGATATCATAGAGCAAATGTAACAAGTGTTCATGATTAGAATCCTGAAGAAGCTCAATGAGAGACACTGTTTACAATCTTTGAACAGAAACTAAAAGAATTTTTTTTTGACAATTGCGATTTGAGTATGTAACGCTGCTCACAAATTATAGCTCGAACAGTATCAATTACACAAAATGCTTCGAAAGAGTCACATCGCCTATAGCATTGAGAAGGATTAAGCAAATAAAGTACGCTTCATTTTCCCCTTTAATACGTCACATCTTTATTAGCATATGATCCCCTTTGTAATATGTTTGATATCCCACGAGGTTATATAATACTATTAAATATAACCTCCATTTTTAATGTCCTACTCTTTCCGGTTGGATACAAAATAGATTGATGCATGAGAATACAAAATGTAAGCAAGTATTCAGTAAGACTTAACGTTCATTTAAACTTATGTTATGAAACAATGCATCCTTAGATTAATCTTTGTCTAATTGAAAAATTTTAGAGTTTTTTTAACACACACAAAAAACTTCAATTGAAACAAATAGCAGATTTATTTCTAAATAAAGGGATTCAATATATCATGAATTTGAATTCGTTCTTGAATTCTATCTATTCTTTCTTTTCTTTTTTTTACACACTCGAGTGTTAGATTCCTAATTAAACGAATTACAAACGAAATGCATACTTTATGTGTCAGTTTTTCTTCCGAAGCTTGTTTTAAAACATATTTTTCTTCTTCATACTAAGGGTTTTTTTTCTTGTGTTAAAATTAATTTCAACCGTCATTATAACAAAAGCTGACTAGATAATCTAAACCACAAAAACTATTAATAAAAGATTTTTTCTGCGTTCTAACGTCAGAAGTTTTTTCCTTCATTCGTAAAAAAGATTCAGGCTAGCGTTAAAAATAAAGAATAATGTAATTGCGACTTTGGTTTTTCGGACTCATTTTCATAGGGCAGTGATTTCATGCTTCAATGAAACAGGGAAAAAGTCTTTCAAATAAGTAGATGAATGAATTAGTTTATATCTTGGTCGCATATAAAGGAAATGTTTTAAATAAATATGTTTTTGGATAAAAAATAATAATCATGCAATTTGTTCAGTGATTTTGACCACTGAAAATACTTAGATGATAATTTCTTTGCTCATATTTATTGAAATGTACTCATTCATTAGACATATAACAGCATAGCAATATATACAATTTACGAAAATTATTTGCGGAAAAATTCAAAGCACGTGTTTTAAAGAAGCAGTCTTAAATGGAAATGAAGGCAAGGAATAAATTAAATTTATTAAAGTTAGCTACAGAGCTCATTAATTGAGACTAGTAAAATATCGACAAAAAGACGATAATTCTTTTTCTTGAGAAAATTTCACAGGAATATCAACTGAAGATGGAAAATTTACAGTGTTTAATTTATACCAATCAGTACACTTATTTAACAGCCCAGAGATAGGAGTGTTATTCAGCGCTTCAAAGGATATTACTGGAAACATTTGGTAGAAGCAATAATTCTTACGCTATCAGATCATCCCTGAAACACTCATGTAAACATGGGCTGTGGGCGTATTTCGGAAAGCTGGAGGATATTACGCATTATAACAACGGAGGATTTGCCGTAGAGATGGTTTAATAAGTAGATGAAAAAAACTGTAACCCCTCAAAAGACTGATAAAACATTCCTCGGGTGTCAAAACGCAACATAAAAGAGATACATACAATTTAAAAAAAAGGAAGTCTATAGATTGTAGTTACGGGTTCACCGTTTCAAACATTCTCATGCATTTAAACGGCGATTGTGTAAGCAGGAATTGTCATTGCGCTGATATCATGGTAAGTTTATGCTATATCTACCGCCTTTGAATAATGAAAGAATCCCTCGAAATAGCTGTGAGTCAGTCAGTCTCTCTCTCTCTCTCTCTCTCTCTCTCTATATATATATAATATATATATTATATATTATAATATATATATATATATGTCGGATTGAGCTTCTTACGCCCATTTTATTACACATTTATCCGAACGTCTTGAGAATCATTTTACCTGGCAGACGGTGGACCGGTGGCTAGGACACACATAACACTTAAAACTCCATCAAGCATTCAAGGCGTTGACACAATAGCCATAAAACAGTCCAATTGATTTCCGAACGTTATTTATTTAAATCCAAATCATTTACTCAGATCCAATAGTAGATTACGTCCCATCCCCTTTAAAATCCGTGCGCCCAATGACGCACGTCTTTTACCTCTCCATGGCTCTAAACTAACCCCTTTGTTCTTAAGCTTTAACTGCCGCGCTATGACGCTCATTACTTATTCATGATGTCATATCGAATGTTCTTTTGGTGACCTAAACACTTTCTTTCTTAGCGCCAAGCTTCAAGGCTATACGGCTATTTTAAAATCCTCCCATGTGGTTCTGCGGAATTGAATCAAGTCGAAACTTAAGTGCTATTTTCACTGCAACGCATTACTCCGATTATTTGAAACTCCCAGACTTTAATTGCTAAATCCTATACTTTATAAACAAAATCCCGTTTAAAGGTCGCGCGATCGCCCCCCCCCCATATTTTAGTGTCACACACACACACACACACATATATATATATATTATATATTATATATATATATATTATATATATATATATATATGTGTGTGTGTGTGTGTGTGTGTAAGTAAGTAAGTAATAATAACGCCCCACTAATATTAATTGTCCTATATCTAACGCGTATCCTAATTGTTCCTCAATAAAGTCCAGCTGTATTTAAAATGAAATCGGAAATCTAAATAACCTAATATTCTCTTTAGCGCATGCGCAAGAAAGTTATTTTAGACTTCCGTTATCTCGCTCCCCCTTCGAAGAAATATCACATGATCGGGGTCAACTAATTAATAAACTCTAAGCCTAGCTGCAAAATTAGAAGTTTCTCAGTATAAAAGGTGAGAACGAATATTTTTGCGCTCTCTACTTCCTTGGCGCTTTTTCATTACTTCTTTGCTCGCTGTCCGCGTACTGCTCTAAAATATATTAGAAGCAGCAGAATCACGACGCGAAATGAGAAATGATACGTAAAACAACGGCTAAGGTGTAAGTTACACATTAATACGCATTGACAAATTAGAATTGTTGAGTAATTTTATTTGCATGACTGTACATATCACATCGAAAGGGACAAATCAGTTTCGGCGACATAGCGCATAAGAACCATTCATCAAAGAAGTTAGGAAATGTCGCGAAACTGGGGCAAAACATGTTCAATATGGTGTCCACCGTTGTGTACAAGTTGAAAGCTACAAACAGCATGTTCCACAACAGATCGAAGTGTCTCCGGGGTGATGTCCAGAATGTGTTGCGAAATGCGTGCCTTTAATTCCGCTAAATTTGCAATTGGAGCACGGAACACAATATCTTTGAGATAACCCCACAGCCAGAAGTCACAGATCAGGTGTTCGGGACGACCAGAATGTAGGGAAATGACGGCTGATAATTCGAGCATTTCCGAAATGGCGCCTCAGCAGGTGCTTCACAGGATGTGCAATGTCCGGAAAAGCGTCATTTTGCATAAAAACGATTTCATCCACACATCCACGCTGTTGCAGAGCTGGAATGACGTGGTTATGCAAAATGACGCATAGCCCTGACCAGTGACGGTAGTGGTAACAGGACCGGAAGCACCCGTCTGCTCGAAAAAATATGGCTGTAGGAAGATGATGCCGTAAAGCCGCACCACACCGTGACCTTTTCAGGATGAAGTGGTACGGGGTGCGTTGCCAGTGGATTTTCTGTTGCCCATATTCGACAATTCTGGGTATTGACGTAGCCTGTCAGATGGAAATGGGCTTCATCTGTCCACAAAATTTTCCACGGCCATTCATTATCCACTTCCATGCGACCAAGAAATTCTAACGCAAACGTCTCCCTTGCTGGCAGGTCAGACGGAAGCAACTCCTGCACATGACCAATTTTGTACGGATAGCATTGCAGAATGTTTCGTACAATTTTCAGCACCGTACTCGTAGGCCTGTCCAATGTTCGGGCAATTCCTCGTGCACTACACGGTTGCACACCACCGGCCGACCCCTCCTTTAATGCTGTGGCCACTTCTTCAACTACCGTCAATTGTACTCGTTTTCTCCCTCTACCAGATTGCACATCAAACACACCTGTAGTTTCGAATTTTTGCATCATTTCTTCAGACCCACGACACTCATTGGACCAACGCCTTCTTTTATACCCTTCAGTGTCCTGAACTTTTGCAGAGCTACTCTTGCACAATCATCGTTCTTGTAATACAGTTTTACCAGCAGAGCGCGGTCCTGCAGTGAGACACCCATGGCGAACGTCTGAGACGCGAAATGAAGAACAGCCATGTACCTGGCGGTTTTATAACACTGAAATGTGTCGCGGGCATGACAGGTATTTTAATTTACAGCGCCATCTATTGCTAACTTTTGAAACTAAATTTTTTCTCCTCGCCATACGCTTTCCGCCTTCTTCAATAACATGCCGTTCAAATTTGACGTCATTCTCATCAGTGGTTCTTTTTTTTATAGCGTTTTGTAACTTAAATTTAAATATAATCACCCATATATATATATATTATATATATATATATATATATATATTATTATATATATATATATATGTGTGTGTGTGTGTGTGTAACATGGGAGACAGATCGCGGACTCAGAAGATATCTAGTCTCCCATGCTACGGTGAGGAGATGCAGTTATGCTCAAATTAAATTTATTTCATGATTAAAGACGACTAATATGAGCTTTTTACGGGAACATTTTTATTCAATACACCGACCGATCCGTCGGTATGGTTGCAGCAAGAGAAAATACAGGAGTCCGTCCCACTTCCGGACGTCAACATTCATATAAACTTCAGTCCATCACGTGATTAAAGGGTGTGTCTTAATAGTTGATTGGTTTAAATTTGTTGTTGATGTGCAGAACTGATTTAAACTTGTACTGACGATATGCAGCGTCCCTTTAGTTAAAAAGACAGCCATCTTGAATGATTTTGCCGAAGGCTGTAATAATGGAATTTAACGCGAATGCCCATAGGGAATTAAATAATTTAAGGGATTAAAAATGGTTTGTAATTTGGAATAGTAAAGTGAGGAATTAATAGTTTTTAAATGTTAAGTGTGTTGAATTAAGAAATTACTAGTTTTTAATATTATATATATATATATACACTGCTGGCCACCCAAATTGCAACACCAAGAAAGACAAGAGATATCACAACAAAATTTATTTTATAGATAACATGTTGACCAAGTATCATATGATTAAATTTATAGACTTCTGTGAAGGGTGGTTCCTGCCAAAATCAGTAGCCAGAGTAGCCGCCATTGTTGGAGATCACCGCTGCCACACGCCTCGGCATTGGTTCAAAGACTTTGGATGAGTTCTTGGGGTACAGCAGACCAAGTAGCTTCCACACGTTGCCAAAGTTGATCTGCTGTGGCGGCTGGGGATGGAATCTGGGTCAATAGTAGAGAAACCATGGACAACATGTTTTCTATCGGCGAAAGATCCGGAGAGCGATGCGGCCAGGGAAGCAATTCAATCTGGCGATTGACGAAGAACCGTTGGACAATGCGTGCCACGTGTGGTCGCGCATTATCCTGTTGAAATATGGCTGTGGGCAAGCCCTAAAGGTAAGAAAGGACAACTGGCTCCAACACCTCGGAGATGTAGCGCTGGCTGTTTAAAGTACCGGCAATGCGTACTAGAGGTGTGCGAGAGTGATATCCAATACCGCCCCATACCATAATACCCGGTGCAGGACCAGTGTGGCGGTGCATAACGCAGCTGTTCAGCATCCTCTCTTCACGGTGTCTCGAGCCTCGAATGCGACCATCGTGGTGTTGCAGACAGAAGCGTGCGCAAATTGTGCCCATGGCAGTGAAAGTCAGTAAAGACAATTTCATTCCATTCTGCCTTCCCATCCTTCTGTCATCGCACCATTGGCGGCGGAGGACGTCTGTGGTTCTGCGTCAAGGTAGACAAGCAATGGCCGTCTTGCGGACTGTCCACTCTGCTGTAAACGGGCGTCGAAGGTACGCGCAGACACTGGATGATGCTTACAGACTGCATGTGCTGTGCTATGGTTCGTGATGTGAGTGAGCGATCCGTCACCTGCCATGCGCACAATTTGCCTGTCATCACGTGAAGTGTTGCGCTGAGGTGGATGCGATCGAACACGCGCGGTCCGGCGTACCCTCCTGCATCGAACGATCACATATCCGCATTCAGTTGTTTGGTTTCGTCCACACGACTACCGATTTTCCCTGAAAGATAATCCACATCCGGTAGGCCACTATCCTTCCTCTGTCCGAACTCGGATACTTGATCAAAAGATGATCGCTGTTTTCGACGAGGCATAATTGATCGTTTTTTGTTAAAAAACCACAAGAAAACACAATTGCCGAACTTTAAATCTTCGAAATCTCCAAGCCTTAAATAGCGCTTTGAAGTGGCGCCACAGGCTCGCGTGATGTGCGTCTGCGCTGAAATTCTAATCATTTGCATATCTCACCTCCGCTAATGCATGTTGTAAATTTCATGTTATTTGCATGTTTCCTTCAGGGTTTTGCATTTACAGTGGCCAGCAATGTATGTGCAATAAATTAAAAACCCTTTTTATTGTTTAAGACGCCCTTTCCAAACTCTTCATCCTAACGCAAAAGAACACAGTCCCTCTTTCTTTATTTCTACGTAAATCCAAACCGAAGTAATTTATTAGTTTTTCCCCTAAGGCACGTGTTGCCAAAGCTTATATAACAGTTATATAACGCGAACGGCGTGGAACATTCGAAAACCATCATCCGATATGACGCGCTAGGGTCATGTTTTCGCTTCTGGCCAATTAAAAGTCAGTGCGCCTCTACCTGGCCGATTTTGGCGCCCTTTCTGAAGCTTTTGTGTTCAAACCAGCAAACCATCAAGATGTGAGATTTTCGAGCTCCCAAATTGCGGGACGGGGGCCCCGTTCCCCGTCTACTGCGCGATGTATCCGTTCCATACTGAAAGTTCAGTGTTTGAGTCACGGAGTATATTTCCTCATCTAAGTACTGTGTAATAAAAGACGTATACCAGCTATGTGGAGTTTATGTTTGTTCTGCCTGGACTTCCTTCCTTCGCCACTCGCTACGACTTACTGAGATTACACCACGGTTATGCGACTACAAGCAGTCGAGCTTCTTCTCCCTCTTATATTACTTACACACACACACACACACACACACACACATATATATATATATATATATATATATATTTATTTATTTATTTATTGTTGTTGATAAAATTAAGAACATTAGTTTTGACTGCAATGAAATAAAATGTTATAGAGAAATTAGCTCACTTCTACCCATACTTGGGTGTATATTTGAAGTGGCACTCTAAATGAATTTGATACAAACACCGTTTATACATGAAACAATGTTTATTGAATATTCTTGCACATGTAGGCTTCGCTTTTTAACAACAAGTTTCATACGTACTACTTGTACGGAATATATATATTATATTCAATAGAAATACACATTTCAATACTCACAAACCAGCAGAGAGTCAAACCAGCAGTACTACCACGCAAACTTTGGGCCTGCTACGCACTAGCGCAAGATAACACCAGGAGCTGCTTAACTCGTAGCTCCGTCTCGCTTATCTATCAACCTTAACAACCTTTCTTCAAACTTAACAACCCTTTTTCATCAATGACGCTGCATGGTATTTATACTAAGCGCGTATGCCGAAATTAGCATATCTCAAGCAACTTCTTTAATTCATTCACTCAAAAGTTCGATTCTTGTGAATCGAATCTTGTGTATACCTTACAAGTTAACAGATTTCTTTACCTTTATGTAGCGTCGCCTTTAGATTTAATAATAGAATTGTTCATGCTCTATTTCTGTGGCAGATAAAATTTATAAATGTTAAAAAAATTGAAAATGAAAATTCTAACACAGATTCCAAAAATAATAATCATCAGAATATTTAAAAGATCCACACTAGCAACAGTGGTTATGAAAATAAATAGAATCATCTCCATCATAAACATTTTCTATTTCCGTGATCGGAAATAAGTTTTAAAACTACTATGATAAAGAACAGCTATTTTTTTCTATTTATCTTATGATAAAAGGAACAACGCAAAAAAAAATTATTTCGTTATTTAGTTGAAATTAATTTTCCTTTATTATGTATGAGGATGTTTCGTTAAAACAATCTACTCACTAAGTGTAATCCACTAAAATATACCACCGGTCACGTACTTCAGAGAGCTTCCCAATTACTTTCTTACTTGTCAGCAATGTAATCTCTTTAGTTCTCGGCTGTTGAATTTATTCTATTTTATTACCTTGAAACCTATTGTGATACAAAGCTTTTATCGCAAGAATATGTGCGCGAAAGCCCATTTGGATCTCGGAGCTTCGACTCATTGATCTCTAAACACCATATTTTGCTATTCAAATGACAGTCATTTATTTAGCTGAGACGTCTCAATCCCAATATGATGGGGGGATAATGTAGCACAAATACACATACACACATACACTAATATATATATATATATATATATATATATATTATTTATAATGGACAAAATTTTTGTTACATACACAGTTTGTTAATATAAGATAATTGTAATATTTAAGGAAATTTTTTGTGAAATATTGTTTCCGTTGAATTAAAATCTTTCTTCAAAACTAATTTTGAATCGTATCCCTTAGTTGTTATATTAAAATGAAACAAATTACAGAAATTTTTATAGTGTAATTAGTATATTTTACTACTCATTAAAGGAAATTTTATTTTAAAATTCGAAAGCTATTACTTCAGAAGACAGTGAGACTGAAGAGTGAAGGATATTGTCCTTTAATAAATAAATGACTTTAAAAAATTACTGTGAATTTATATTTTATGAGTTTTTATAATAGAACAGTAATATAAGAAACTTTACGAAAAGAAATCATTTTACTATTTTAATAATGTAAAGTATAATTAATTTTTGCTTGATGAAAAACAAAGGTAAATACAATATATGGTTTTTGTCATTTGTACAGATTTTTTTCACAAAAAAATTTAACAAATAGTTTTTTGAAAATTTATTTGAAGAACAAAATATGTCATAGTCCTTTCAAATTTATTTTGAATGCAGAATTCTGGGAAATGAGAAAATAAATTAACGTTCTGCTCTAGTTTTAAACAAATAACATAATTCCATAGATACAAAAAAAAATTATACATAAAACATATATAATAAATGAATTAAAAAAATTTTCATAATTTTATACTTGAATTCAACATCTTATGCCTTTTCTCTGTTCGATTGACGAATAAATGAATATAATGAAATTGTTAACATATTTTCAACATCTCAGCTTAACGTCAATTTTTTCGCGATAAAGTTTGCGGCATAGATGGCATTTCCTATGCTTCGTATTTCCAAATTATATACATAAATTCATTTTATTTTACTCTATAAAATAATTTAATTTCATAGAAATAAAAATAAGTCCTTTAGTAGATAAGCAAGCATTTGCTACAGATCTTGCCAACATTTGATATTGGTAAAAATATAATTTCCCAAAGGAAGCAAATTGCTATTAGTGTATATATTTTAACCCGAGACTTTCTCTTTCATACGTACCCAAGGACTCGAGTTTATACTTTTGGCTTTTGTTGATTTGAAATTTTTATGGGCAATGTACAATCGTCTGTTATTCCAGTTTCGGTTATTTTAGGAATACAACAGACATTAGTCACAGAAGCATTGGGTTGACAAGGCGTTTTCAATTTTACGTATTGTGAGTGAGCATTTAGCCCTCTGGAAATGACCTTTCATGATGGAAGCCGGAGTCCTAACATTGAAAATAATTACAAGATAAAAATACTTTCATATACCATCTTTTTAAAATTTCTGTTGAATCTAGCATGTGGGCATAAATAAAAATTAGTCCCTGCGTATGAAAATGTATATGCTTGGTTCACTTTTACGTTAATAGATGGCGCCTGTAGCGCAGTTTTGGCTCCAGACGCTTCTCGTATTTTTTACGTAATGAATTTTAAAAATATGGAATAAAGATGGCTAAAAGTATTAAAATAATGCATTGTCATCGTGTTCTGAGCTATTACTAAAAAGTTACAAATGTCTAGCTAGTCGGGAAGTTAGTTAAAAATCGATTGCAAGATTTGCTACCAGAGCAAACACACCCACAAACACACACACAAACAAGAAAGCAAGTTAATAAAACATGGTAAGATACAGAATTAAATGATTTAAATAGCAGACAGAACTAGAAATATCCAGTGATTTTTAATAAGTAATGTAACAAAAAGTCCCTCTACATTAACGAAAACAGAAAAAAAAATCATTTCAAGAAAAACCTTCTGAGATGATAGAAAAAGATTTTAAAACATTGGTTTTATGATTTGAAATCTAGTCAAAGAGAATATATTGCTCTTAACTACTATTTTTTGATTCGTCGAGGATCCGAAGTAGCCTAGTTGTAGAGCGTTGTGGGTAGAGCTCTTGAAACTGGCGGGTGTTCGGTTTGAATCCGACCGAACGAAATTAAATACGTTCATATCTAGGCCGGATAAAGCAAGTTAAATGTAGACCGGAAAGTCATATGAGGTCGGAGAGGATAGGAGCAGGTACAGACTTCCCAGATGTTCGCCCCTGGGGTGCTCTATCAAAATGGAGGTGGCTAAAGAGGGTGCTGTTGGTTCACTTATACGGTGCCCCCCGTGAAAACAACCAACGATTATCGAACTGAATTAGTACGAATATCTCAATCGTCAAGCGCCCGCATTGACAACAATTTTTTATTCCTTTATTAAAGATTTCATGAGTATATTTTCATAATTAAATCTCTTAGACACGATACTACCAAAATAGAACAAGAAAGTATATTATCAGTAAAATAACCATGTTTACCTCTTTTTATGATGTTAAAGATTACTATTATTATTATTGTTATTTAAAAGCTTGTAAGGTTAGCAACTAACTGCATCTTTCATCTTAAGGACTCTTCAGTATACTTGTAATATTTCCTTACGATTGGCATTCTTAATCAGCATTTATGTACACTTTGGTTTTTAAAACGTACTAACTGACATTTCTTGGATATGCCTTATTAATCTTGGTAGTGACTACATATTTAAAGTATTTCATTTTTTACTGTTCGATATTAGTCTAAATATGTAGTTTGTACCTGAAATGAAAAGCACACAAAACAGTGTCACAAAGGATAGTTAAGAACTGCAATTTTAGAGATTTATATAAAGACAAGATTTTGCAAATTACGAAACTACTTTCTATGTTCATCGAATGAAGACATAACGAAGGATTTTTAATATCAGACTGAGTATCAAACTACGGTGTTATCTGAATTTCTCCAATGAATCCAGTGGGCTCCGGACGTTTATGTGATCTATCGAATCACAGAAGCTTGTTGTTATCATGGTATGCGTGAACTTGATTTTATCCCGTTTCACAGGCGTATCACGTAAACGCTAGTTTTCCCATAGAAAATTCTCCATGGAAAGCATTTCCCATTAAGCAGATCAATTCTGTTATGTTTCGACGTTGTTATATCCTCCCCTCTGTCTTTTCATCCACTTAATTCCTTACACAGTTTCCTGTCACGTCCTAATAATTGACTAAATTGATAAGATGTGGACTAATGTAATGGCTAGAAATTAATATACATTGTTTATTCTAGTGATTATCTAAATATTTAAAACAACTGTTAATATATTTTTCCAAATTTATAAGTATCATTTATCGTTTGGTTTAAAACATAGCCATCTTAGACCTAAAATATGAATAACATTGCAAATATATATCAATAGGTTTAATATATATTTTAGTTTTTAAATCATTCTCGCTTGTTACCTTGCGACTAATGGACAAAAATAAAATGCCTCAGAGTAATGTGAATACTGACGATTTATTGACTATTAGCTATTCAGTTAAAAAACTACATGTGACATGACTCTCTGTGAAATTTTCTTTATAATGTATGTAATTTTGACTTAATAAACAGGTATTAAAAAATTTAGTATTATATTCAATAACATCAACAACTTAATATTTGTGATAAAAAAATTAAAAATAGTTATATATAGTTCAAAAAATTATTGCTCCTAGTTATCTCATTATAGAAAAGGTATAGTTGTTGCTAATTATATATATATATATATACCCAGTGGCAGAAAGTTTTGTAGCTATCTGTGACAAGCTTTAAAATTTAATAATCTGTCTGCAAATTTTGCAGTGTAATTTTATGAATTAATAATACAGTAAACCAGCTATTTTTTATCATTTTATTTAAAACATGGTAAGCATGATGCATTCTGATTAATTCTGCTTATAACTTTTGAAGTTACAAAGCGTTTCATCATCTCACTTCTTGTAGGGTTTCTAAAATGAGAAGGATAAGCAGAACCATACATGGGCAATAAAGCTGCTTTTAAAAATCTGTTGGTACCTTTATAACCAGATAGGGGCCCATTCAGTTGAATAAAACCCCTCTTATCATTAGTGCCCACTTCTTCATTCCGTCCTATCTTTCGTTCTCAGCCTATGTTTACCATCGACATCAATTACAGACCCCCAAGTCTCACATACAGCTTCAGAGACTGGCATTGAAGTAACGAAACAAGTAACTTTAGAAATGTAGGAAGTTTTTCCGTCAGTTCATGGAATGCAATTTTAAATAAATGCTTCAGATCTGGTGCATCACCCTCAGTAACAATTGTGTATACTCTATTGCACATCCATTCATTGAATATCTGATATTCAAACCACAGAGTCTTTCTTAAGTCCACGGAAGACTCCACAATAGGAAACACATTTAAAATGTCATTGAAGCTATCTTCGGTGAGTCCTTGTTCGGTTTTGCTTCCTCTATGCTAACATTGTTTTTTGGATACACCAAAAAATTATAGTTGAATAAAACACTGCTCTGGTCACTGCACAGAAAAACTGTTGGTTTACCATCTGATTCAGTTTCACAGAAATATACACTGAAACTTTTTCAATTAGAGCTTTTACATAGTTTGATAGGCACTAAGAAATTACCTGCACTTAGCTCAATCCATTCCCTAGCTTTGTATGTGATGTAAGACTTGTGAGCGAAGGACTAAATTTCATATCTCTATGGTAAAAAACTTTCAAAATCCGTTTTGAAAGGTCCACTATATCCCCTTAAGCGAAATTGGTTTCTTTCTTCTCAGGAAGGGGACACGCATGGTAGTACTGGAAATACCACTATTGATGAAGGAAACATTTCTAGTGCTGTGGATAAATTTAAAAACAATGTTTTAGGCAGGTTTGCCAATGCAGCTATCTGGCAAAAGAATGTTTTATTTCCCCTTTTGATTTTCATTTTCATAGACTGCAGTTGAAAGTTCCTCAAATATGTCCTTCATAATTTCGAGGGATGAAATGAGGCTTTTAATATAAGATTTGTACTCCCAAGGCATATGATCTGTTTCTTGTACCTTTTTGGATGTTTTTCCAAGAGCAGAACAACTATCCGCAAGTGATAGAATGTTTATCATCGTCAGCTTATTCATTAATCTGTCTCGTAATACAAAACATCAGGTCTTGTCACTAGCAGAGATTATGTCTGATAGTCTGCTAAAAATGTGTGAAAAACTGTTTCACAATGGGCTGAAAACTCATAGTCTGGAACAAGTTGGGGTCTGTAAAAAGAATCCAGGGAACTGTTCAGATAATTTAAAAGAACTTCAAAGCTTTTTCCTGATGAAAAGTTTTTGATAGCACCATGTACTAACTCAAATGCATCTGTTTACATTTTGGGAGTATACAGCATGCTTCGTAATAAGCGTATTTTGTGCATGGGGTCCCATGACACTAAGACACTTTTAACTAGCTGACGATCTAAATGCTTTCCAACATCTGAATGACATACTGCCCATCCACGGCAAGACCAATGAGATGATTACGGTGTAAGAGACAAGTCCAAGCCAAATTTTTCCAGTGTTGTAATATGTGGTAGCAGGCCATTGCCTGTCAATCAGTCGCGGATGAGTCACTGGATATGCGCGCATGAGTTGGACCAGTAATGCGATTTTTCAAATATCACACTACTGCGCCTGCGCAAGCTCATCGCCCTGGAGTTCGTCGCCTGTGACGTCAGCTGCGCTTGCCTTAGCGTTCGGAAGGCGCAAAAGAAAACACGAACGAACCATGTGGGATCATGCGTGTGCGGGATAAACGCCTGCTTCTCTGCGTACTGTGCTCGATAGGGCGGCTCTATTGCTCACTTCTCGGCGAAAGACAGCATTTCCGGCGGCATCTCCATACAAGAGAAGAGGTACGTAATGCTGCGTACTGCCGCGGAAAAAAAATGTCCGCGAGTTGTGAACAATTTTTAAAACATTTTATTGGTGCAGACAAAAATGTCCGAAATTTACGGACAATTTTTTGTAATGGTTTCATTAGTGCAGACAAAAACTGTCCGCAAGGGTTTTGCCTATGTCCGCGACGACGTCGCCGTGTCGCGGTGTTTCTGCACTGGGTATATATATATTATATATAATGCAATGAAGCCTTCTGGAGAATTTTTTCATTCCTAGATATCCCGCAGTACGTAATTATCTAGTCATTTAGAAAATGGACAAAGAGTTTATGTTCCTAAATGAAACAGCTGCGCAACAAGCTCTTGCTCCTAGAGAAACAACTCTCACTGCTTTCTTTAAATTATTGTCAAGAAGATGCGTGTTGCTCAAACTTTTATTCTACTCAACAATTGCCGTCTTATTATACATGGGGCAAATAAAAATGAATAGAGAAAAAGAGGAAGCACTAGTTGAAGGGTCTCCAGATATCAAATTAGACAATGCTTCGGGTAGAGTTTCACTGTTATCCAAGCAACATGAATGTTTTTTTAAAGAATGTTGCTGCACGAAGTTAAAGGCCCTAAAAGCTTTGAAGACCTTAGAACAATTGATGGTATTATTGCCAAACATTTAGAGAGGCATGCTACAACGTGGATTGCTTGAAAATGATAACCGTGGGGATGCTACATTACAAGAAGCAGCGTATCCCAATCGCCAAAGCGCTTAAGTGATTTATTTTCTATTCTACTGAAAACGTGGATATGGGACACCCTCAGAATTATGGAACAAATACAAAGATGACTTAGCAGAAGATTCTAAGCACCAAGCGCAACTTGCAAACCCTAATTTTCAAGTTGTTTGCACAGATGATATCTACAACAGAGCTTTAATTGCAATAGAAAATAAAATAGCATCAATGGATGGACACAGTTAGCTTCAGTTGGCCTCCCACAAACTAATAGAGCAGAAGTTAGAAATGTGCCTACAGAACTTATAATAGAAACTTCATATGACATCAACTCCTTAGCTCAATATGTAAATGAAAAATGAGCTCAAGTACTACCTGATCAGAGAAAGTTTACTCAACAATAGTGATATTATCTCACAGCGGATGGAGGCATTTACTTTTGGATGCTTCAGGTGGTACCTGAAAAACTTTCCTAACAAACTATTATTGGCCAATGGGCGAAAGCAAAATAAAATTGCTGTAGCAGGTGCCTCTTCCGGCCTAGCTGCTCATTGTTGCCTGGAGTCGAACAGTCATTCAGCATTCAAATTCCTTGGATTTAGCTACAAAAAGATAAGCGTTTTGTAAAATTACCAAACAATTCTGGCATGGGAGAGGTTTTTAAAAGATGTGAACTTATCAGTATGGGATGAATGTACAATGGCCCATAAAAGAGCATTAAAGCACTGAACAAACCCTACAGGATGTGAGAAACAACAACGATTTGATGGGTGGTATAACGGTTGTCTTATCAATAATTTTCTTCCGACTCTGCCAGTTATTCCTAAGGAACTAAAGCTGATAAATTCGAGCATGCCTTAAATCATCCTCTTTGTGGGCAATATGTTACACGCTTTAAACTTACATAATTTATGGTGAACAAAAATTTATGGTGATCAACATTAAGGATTATTTGCTGAGAATTTACTACAACTGGGAGAGGAAAAACATCTGTCGATTCTCATAACAAGATTAATATGTCTTCCATTAGCACAGGTAGTTCAAATGTTTGTGAATTAACAGAAAAGATATTTCCTAATTTTCATTCACCACTACAAAGATGTTACCTGTTGTGCGAAAGAGCAATATTGGCACCAAAAAAATATTACAGTTCATTCCATCAACGAACAGCTATTGCAAAAAGATTCCAGGTGATCCTACAATTTCAAATTCTATAGATACAGTAATGGATGAAAATGAAGTTGTCAATTACCCTACGGAGTTCCTCAATTCTTTAGATATTGCAGGACTTGCCTCCTCACAGACTGCATTTAAAGTTGGAGCTCCTATAATACTTCTAAGAAATTTAGATCAGCCTAAGCTCTGTAATGGTACCAGATTTATAATAATGGCTTTACATCTCATGTCACTGAAGCACAGGTACAGACTGGTTGTGGCAAGGGGAAATATATATTTTATTCCTAGGATACCTTCGATAACTCCGATATGCCATTTCAATTTAAGAGGTTACAATTTCCAGTGAGACTAAGTTTTGCCATGTCTATTAACAAATCGCAGGGACAAACATTGCAAGTCGTTGGTTTACAATTACAGGAGGACTGTTTTGCTCATGGTCAATTGTATTAGGATGTTCAAGAGTAGGAGCAGCTAACAAACTTTACGTTTACTCTCCTTCTCGAAAACAAGAAATGTTGTGTATAAGAAGTACTGTAGACTCAGTTTCCTTCATTATATGACATGATTTCTAAGGACTCTCAATCATTCAGAGCAACACAAGCCGAAATTTTACATGTTATCTCCGAATGAATGGACATCGAATATAGTGCATTTTGATTGAATCTATTTAAACAAAAATTGTATCAAGAAACAATATTACAATTTAATCAAATTACAATTAGCTTTTCCTACGATTTTGGCCTTAGGAAATTAAAAACCGAACTAAAATTACCTTTTCCAACGGTTTTAGGCCATGGGAAAATTATAAACCGATTTACAATTTGCTTTTTCTACGGTTTTTTGCCTTAGTGGAAAATTAAAAAACGGAATTACAATTCGCTTTATCAACGATTTTTGGCCTCGAGAAAATAAAAAACCGATTACAATTTGATTTTTATGCGGTTTTTGGCCTATCGAAAATAAAAAACCGAATCACCAAAGTAAGGAAATAGGCTTCAAGGGGGATCCCGCCTGACTTTCATTAAACAAAGAGGATAACGCTCCTTGCACTTTACCTCTTGGGTGATGTGGAAAAAAGTGCATTTTTTAGGGAAAAATAAATAATAAAGGCAAAAGTAAATTTTAAAACTTATTTCTAATTAAACAGCGGATCAAACAAATCTAATTAAACAGTATCTAACCAATAATAATTAAACAGTAAACTTATTCAATCGAAACGTGCGAATCCCGCAACACGGTGTTATTGATTCTCATCTTTCTTCTTTCTTATTGCTTGTATATCATTTCAGTAGAAACGCGCTAAGCGCATTCTGCCTGGCCAGATGAATATGAAGAGCGGGGGGGTGCAGCCCAGTATTTTTTGAATGCAATGCATGAAAAATTTAACATCTATATTCTGCCCGGGCAAAACGCCGGGCAATAATGCTAGTATACAGATTATACATATATATATATATATGAAAGATATAAAATTTAAGTTGATCCCCTGTAAATTTTCTTCCCTTCCCATGCTTAAGATGGCATTACTAAATTCTGTTTTCAAGAACCCAGGAATATTTTTCATAGCGTCAGCATCCCTGGGCAAGCCACACTTTTCTATGCCCAAATAAGGCAATCGTCCTGCACAACTTGATGCAACTTGCAAAGAAACATCTTTGGTCAGCAAATTTTTCAACCGCAGATACCTCTATACGCAAACCCAGGGAATCACTCGGGTGTTGGCTTTCCATTAGATAAGATGTCTGTTTAGCCACTCGGAATAAATTTCCTTTTCTAAAATTTCTGTAATCTGATCTTTTTCATTACACACATTGTGTGGTGTGGTGTGGTGTGGGTGTTGTGTGTAGTGTGCGGCGTGTGTGTTAGGGAGTGAGTGAGTGAGTGAGTAACATTTTTGAAGGAGTACCGAGATATTCAGTTCAGAAATAAATCCGTTAAATAAAAGTTTGAAAACGTGTTTCATAAACTATGTATGCATTAAATTGAAATGCAAGGATTCCGTCTGCAAAAACTGAATACCTTCGACGCTATACATAAGACGCATTCAATATCTTCTATACGTTTTTTTTTGCATTCCTAGTATCAAGTAATATTTGCAGAAATAATACCCAAACGTAATACCGAAAAGGTACCTTGACATAGGTTGTCAAACTGCTGCGTCTCATTTATTCAAAAGATATTGAATAAATTACTAAATATTCCAGGGAATTAAAAATTAATCGAAACTTCAGGGTCATGTAAATAAATGCAATACAAAAGTATTAATTTTACTTTCTGTCTACTAAGACCTGATAAAAAATTTATTTATTCCTTCTATCACTATATTGAATGTCCTTAAAAAAGTATGATTCATTTTCAAAAAGATATCAATCAATTTTATCTTTTCAAAAGAAAATGTAAATAGATCCTAAAAAATCGCTCAAGACTTTTAAATCAAGTCCTCTGATAATTATAATTGTATACTAGGAATAGAAGAAATAAATGCCAGCTAACGAATTATTTCGTATTTAGTTCGTAATGGTATCCAAAATGAACTGAGATATAATATGAAAAAACTATAAAAAATGATTCAGTGGAATTATGCAATCTAAAAGTTCATAATTAAAATTCAATTCATAAATGAATGAAATTGTGTGTTTCAAGTGATATTGGCTGAAAACTCTTATTTTTTTGTTTGGATCCAAAGTCACGTTCTTATTTTAACGAGACGGGTTAAATGATCTGCATCTCTGATTGTTTCGGAATAATATATCGGATATGTATTTAGAATTCCTAAACACTGAGGAAAAGATTATTTATAACTTTTTTTAAATGTAAATGGCCGGATAGCGTCTAAATGCCAAATTCCATATGTCAGGAAAAAAATTTTATAGATACAAACTCTCTCTCTCGTCTCCCACACACACACACACATATATATCTATATATATAAAAGAGCTTGTCTGTTTGTTTTGTAAGCTATAGAATCATAGACTGTTTAACCCACCGGGACCAAATTCGGCCACAGTTAATGTTTAGGACCCAAGGAACTTAACTCAGCAAAAACGAAGTTTGGGGCTCAATTAGTTTTTTTTAATTAATTTTTTAATGGTTTTTGTGTTCCTAGAGGTGCAAGTACCCCCTGTGGATTTCAGACCGTTCCCCACAACATGCTATCAGTGAAATCCGAACCTATCCCCTGCGCGGTTATAACCAACCCCTCTTTCCCCGCGCGGGAGGGGGGGGGGAGACCTTCATGGTAATAACCTTGGCCTTAACTGACTGGACTGACTGACAGATAACGCACAGTCCACACCGTTGGACATAAGAGCTGAAATTTTGCATGGCGATTCTTCTATAGTGGAGTCTATAGTGGAGGGGGTGAACTGAGAAAGATTTTTGAAAAATTCTTTGATTTTTTAAAACTAAATTTTTAAGCTGTTTTTTAATTTTTTATGTTTGCATTTAAAATGATAATCCGAGGGTTATAAAATTTATCATCACGAGAAAGATCATAAAAATTCCTTTAAAACGAAATCTTTTTTGAATCTTTACCTCCCTTTTCTGATTTTTGGTGAATTTTAAAGATTAATTTTAGAATTTAATTTATGAAATGCTGATCACGTGGTTTCTTTTCTTTTTGTGATACTTTAAATTAATTTTGCGTTACGTGCATAACAACGAAATAAATTGACAAAAGAATATTAAAATACGGTAAAAGATAAAACTAACCACTCGAATAACTGAGATGCGAGTTTTTAAGAAGCAGTTCAAATTAGTTTGTTTTAACACGACTTTCCCGGCTCTGCTTTGTGTCCTTTGTTATTTGCAGTTTTTCTCATCGCTTGAACCGATTTACAATTTGCTTTTTCTACGGTTTTTGGCCTTAGGAAAATGAAAAACCGAATTACAATTCGCTTTTTTCAAACGGTTTTTGGCCGTGGGAAAATTAAAAACCTATCCTTTTTTTTCGCCTGTCGACAATAAAAAAACCGAATCACCAAAGCAGGAAATATGCTTCATGTGGAATCCCGCCTTACTTTCAATAAATAAAGGGGATATGCATCTTGCCCTTTACCTCTTGGGTGATGTGGATAAAAGTGTGTCTCTTGGGTGATGTTGAACAAACTGAGCTTTTAAGGGAAAAATAAATAATAAAGGCAATGTATTTATAAAACTTATTTCTAATTAAACAGTGGATCAAACAAATCTAATTAAATCTAATTTAAAAGAATCTAACAAATATAATTAAACAGTAAAACTTCTCAATCCAACGTGCGAATCACGCAACATTGTGTTATTAATTCTCATAAAATCAGACGTATAATCAGACGAAGGTCCGCAGGCTCAAAGTTTCTTTCTTTCTTTATTGTTTGTATATCATTCAGTAGACACGCGCTAAGCATTCTACTGAATCTGTTAGCCAGATGAACATGAAGAGCTGGGGGTGCAGCCAGTATTTTTTTAATGGAATGCATCAAAAATTTATATCTATATCTCTACCGGGCATCGCCGGGCAATAATGCTAGTATAATATATTATATATATATATATATATATATAATATATATATCTTATATATTATTTCTTCTGTCCGTGTGTATGTAACTGACTCATCCTAAACGACTGGACTGATTTTATGAAATTTTTGTGTGGCAATTTAGTTGATCGAGATGGTTTAGATTCACAATTTGAGCCGATAGAATATGTTTTTATATTTTTAAATTAATTAATAAAAAACAACAATTTATAGGGGGTGCGTCCGGTAAATGGAAGCTTTTCCAATTGTGAAATCACCCTCTAGATATGGCGTCCACGTTAGTTTAGTTAGCAAACAGCGAGCGAAAAAATAAAAATAAATAAAATCAAAAAGTTTCAAGTCATGTATTAAACCAGAATAATAAATGAAAATAATAATCTTTCAAGTCAGATTTATACTCCTAAATGAATCAGATCAACGGCATATTGATACTCTCGACATGCGATGGAAAATTCGAATCAACCACGTTAAGTGACACGAGATCTTTTTTAATCGCTACTGCAATTCTCCTCGCCTATCTCTTTGTGTCTATTGAAGAGCTAAAGACTAAGCTTCTATCCTGCTAACTTATTTCTGACTAAAACTCCTCTAACATGTATATCACCAGCCCAACAACAACTTTCCCAATAGCGAATATGTTTCACTTTACCCACTCGCACACCGTGTTATCGTGGCGCATTCGGAAGGTCGCCAATTGGAAAGTACCATGCCCTCGACCCGGGTTCGAATCTAGAGTTGTGTAAATTTTGCTAGACCTGTTATTTTCGGCTTTTTAAGGCTTTTTTTATTTCAGCTTTTATCTATTATTTTTATTTTAATTTTTTAAATTATTATTTTTTTAAATATTATTCTTTTATTACTTTTATTTTTTTTCAGCTTTTTTATGGTGCAATACCGAAATATAGCTGAAATCTGAGGAAGTTTATTATACATTTATACATTTTTAATTGGGTTTTCATATTATTAATATGTATAACATTCGTATTGCTTTTTTTTTCTATGTTATTATACTGTGTAATTTTTAAATTGATTGGGTTAACAAACATTCTTGTAAAATCCCGGGCAATCGCCGGGTACTTCAGCTAGAATTACAACGTTTGAACAGGACAACGTCTGTCGGGTCCGCTAGTATATATATATATATATATATATATAGTATTCGAAAACTATGAGATTGTAACTGATTATAAAACCGCATGAGGACGCATTCAGTGTTATTCTAGTTATTCGGTAATATGAACATTTAGCTTGATAATACGCACATCATACACGTGAAATTGGATTCCCTCATGACTTGAGTATTATTAAATGTTTCGTCCAACAATTTGCAATATTCAGGATAGGTGTTTGTGATTATTTATGGCATTGAACTATTCATTTACGTGAACTGCCCATTCTCCGTATTACATTACTCCATGAACAGTTCGTTTAGTGGAACTTAATTACAAAATTTCCGAAGTGCAAATTGATTGCGAATCGTCTAAATTGAATGAATTCGCGTAGTTGGATAAAAATAAGGTTACTTTGCTTTTGACTGCGTTATGTATCATTTCCCGAAGATCAAGAATGAAATATAGGCATTAACATCATTATTGTTCATAATTCATATATGTGTGCAATTAAGATTAATTGACTGAGAATATGGCTCTTCGATGAATATATATAATATATATATATATATATATATTATATAGATATAGATATAATATATATATATGTATAATCAGTTTAATATATCTTCTTTCAGAGAACTAATTCAGATATTCTCAAATTCTTATGTGATTGTAGATATTTTCTCCAAAAAATTACTTTTCTTTGATATTAAACAGCTTTTTAATTCTGAGTCATTCAAGTCATTCAAGATACTCGGTGTAGGATAGCATGCCCCAAAACAAAATCGGATCATATCACACATAGAAGAACTCAAATAATTTTTTTACTAGAAATAGTAAACAGTCTTGCAATTTTTAACAAACCGCGATATTTTTTCAACTTAGGTTGTATTATTTTTTTGCATATTTTCCTTTGGAGATATGAGTCTCTATGGAAAACAGAGATATTACACATGCAATACCTCTACAGATTTGATTTCAGTTTTTAATGAAAAAAAACAAATTTCTTTATGATTCATTTTCTCATGTTTGATTCAAAGCCTTTCGGTGGTTCGGACCAACACCCTAATAGATTTATAGTGAATATTTTATACCTTATTTATAGTCCTCCCCTACTTATGATCTTTTCATGATCGACGGTAAACGGATGCCAAATCTAAAGGAATACTTGCAACTGGATTGGGTTTCATTTTGATTGACATGATATGGGGAAATTATGGTGCTGAATTTATTCTTGAACCTTTTTCATTATTTTATTCCGTCCCTTCATTGACTCTCTCGAGCTTAAGAAGTCTAACAGTCCAATAAATATAATCATCTCCAGGAGAGGAGAGAGTCTTGATATAAAAGAAGGCACGGGCGTCCTGGAGAGTAAAACAGTTCTACAGATGCTCGCCAGTCACGATAATATTTTACCCACACAAACACAGTCAGGGGGGTCACTGAGTTCCGAAACGATGAAGATGTGCCTGAATATATATTCATGTCTAGTCCACAATCCTAAAAGAGGAAACTCTGATAGCCCTAGGAAGGGTCCTAGGAATACAAGATGTTAAGAAGCCCTCGCAGCGCTTACCAGATGCTCGGTTTCGGTTCAAAGTCTCACGATGGTGTCCAATGCCCTACTTGATGAGACTCTTAACATTTATCAGTTTAGCAGGGGATAGGGGGGAGGGGCAAAAGAGATGCATCTTTTTGCAAGTATGATCTGCCTTTTCATTTCCCCAAAGCCCACAATGACTGGGGATCATTGTGTTTCTGATTTCCTTGTCAGAAGATTAAAAGAGTATTTAAATATTTTGCATTGAATTCAACGGCCGTTGGTTGTAGAACATAATTTGAGACAGAGTGAATTGCAGCCTGACAATCAGTCAGGAGAGGACAAATTTCTGTTCAGGTCTATTCAGGAATCTCTTGGAGAGCCAAGCAGATAGCATACATTACTCTGTCAAAATTATCTGAGCCTAAGCTCAAAGGGTCTCCAAGCTGGAAAAGATTGGAGTACATCCCTGGTCCTAGTCGTCCGGAAGTTCTCTCAGCAGAGCCGTCGGTATAGATGTGAATCCAATGTTACTATGGTATCTTTCGTTGATAGTAGCAAGAGCAACAGCCTAGTTCCTCCGGAGAGGAAAATCCCTTCTTAACTGGGAGAACCAGGTAAAAAATATGGACTGTTATTTCATAGCACCCGGAACAATAGAAGGCCTAAAGTGTAGGCCTCTATCACTTGGAATATTTAGCAAGTCAGAGTCCCTATGAAAGCGTGATAAGAAGGTGCGTTGTGTTTGCAGTCTCAAATTACACGGATGGTATTCAGTCCAAAACCCCTTTTTATGCAATCTCTCACCAAGAGCCCTATAGCCCTTTTTATCTCTCACCAAGAGCCATAGCTGAATAGAATCGACGATCTTATAAACAGCCAATGCCAGTCTGCAGTTCCATACCGATGACAGGAGTAGAAAAGCACCTCCTGTAACGAGTCTGAGGGCTCCTCCTGTTTTGGGCAGCATCCAGTTTAGACAATACACTCTCAGAGCCAGTAATTAAAATTCCCGGCACAATAATCAACGAGGACGAATAAAAGAATTAAAAGTAGTGATTAAAACATCTTGTGAAGCTCCCCACATTACAACAGTAAGTCTCATTAATAAGTTGAGTCGACCATAAACAGTTTTTAGCAATTCTAGAAAAGCGTTGTTCTAATTTAATTTTACATCTAAAATAATGCCCAATATTTAGCCATATCAGTTCTCTGTAGGCATTTGTCATTATATTTAAAACGATTTGGTGATGTTTAGTACTCAGAGTAAAAAGCTCAAAGTTAGCTTTTGCAATATTAACCTTCCAGAACGCAGTCTCAGCAATTTTACATGAGCACGAGCTTGTCGCATTTTTACGATAGATGTTATTTTACCGTTTTTGGCACAAAAACAACATAAATGAATTAATATTGATAAGAAATTTGTTAAGAAATAAAACATTGTCCTGATTGTTGCAAAATACAAATGATTGCACATTCAAATGATAGTAAATTATTTTCAAATGCTTATATATTTATTTGTACACTCCAAAATTTCCTCAAGCATATTTATATCAATTTTTTTCGAAAATGATCCTATTCATCCTCTATATCCTTGGCATGTTGTGTTATACCAGGTAACCACTTTCACAATATTCAACTTTTTGTCTTTGAGCAGTTTGCATACTTCTATTTTCGCCACTCAGAAGATTTATCCTTACCAATGTCCAATTACCAAGGATTTATCATTACCAACATGTCATCATCAATTCTTTCTGAATCATTATTATCATCCTCCTTCGAAATACATACTGTTCACATTCACTTCTGATATTATTTATTTCTATATTTTCTTCACTCAGATCGCTATCGATCTCAAATCCAAATGTTTCCTTCCTTTCGTTTTCTTCATTAGATAACACTGGTTGACAAAAATTAACTTTTTTATGGTTTACAAGAAAATTTCAACATAAACTTTTGAATGACTACCAGGCTGCTTTCTCCAGTGGATTTAACAGTCCTTCGAAATGTTCGTCAGCCATTAATGACCAAATTTGTGGTCCTATAAAAATTCCTTCTTTCAGTTTAGCATCACTAACTTTGGAGATTTTCTATTTCAAGTACAAGAATCCATCAGAAAGTTTATTAATAGCTTTGACGAACTTTTTCATTACTCATAACTTAATATGCAATGGAGGTAAAATATTTTTTCAGGATTCACTAAAGGGACATATGACACATGTTTTCTGGCCAGGGATACGAGATTCACGTTTAGGTCATGATTTTCTATCATAGTGAGACTTGTTATCTCTGCTGTCCCACTCGCACAAAAAACAGCAAAATTCGGTGAACCCAAGTTGCAAACCAATCAATATAGCAATGACCTTTAAATGAGCACATATATTCCCTTCATATTTTCCATATTGCATTTTTCCTAAAACTAGTTTCATATTTTCATATGTCTCTTTGACATCACTGGCATGCGCTACAGGTATTGATGGAAGTTCATTTCCAATATGTAGCAACACAGCCTTCAAACAAACTTTAGCGGAGTCTATGAACAATCGCCACTCATCTGGGCGGTGTTGATGCATAACTGAACAAATGTTGTTTCCATAACTGAACAAATATCATTGCAAAACACAATACCATTTTCTTCAGAGAAGCAGTCTTTGAAAACACTATGGCGGCTACGATAACTACATATTCTTAAATCTTTTTGGAGTAGATTCCACCCTTTGAGTCTGGAAGTAAAAACTTCAGCTTGATGTTTAGACAGATTTAAATCCCGAATCAGGTCATTAAGGCCTTGCTGATTGGGAAAGTATGGTTCTGATAAACAGCTACTGGCTTCATATGTAGGAACATTTTTATTTTCATCCGAATCATTTTTAGTTTGAGTTAGGTCAGAATCAGAGTTAGTATCACTTAAGATCGTATCTGCATATACTGGTACAAGGAACTCTGCATTGTGTAAGGCAGGTCTCATTGCAGATTGCAAATTCGGATACTTAACTATATATTTTGTTTTAGATATGATTCCTTAATATTTGTCAAACAAAATAACAATCAGTTAAATGATCCTTCCGTTCCCTCCAAATCATGTGCATTGCAAATGGCATATGATGTGTACCATTTTTCCACCCAGTCAGCAATCTAAGACACGAAACACAGCATGTATTTGAGGCCCAGCTCTTATCAAAATCACCAACTGGACAGCCAAAGTAAAGTTGATAACACTTATTTACAAGAGGGGTCAAATTTTGCCTCTCAGACTTGAAGGTCAGCTCACCACAAATTAGCAGAAATTGTCTGCATGATTTACACACTTTCTGGGCATGATGAAAAAACAAAGCACTGAAACACAATATACACAATACTCTTCTATCCTTCTATGCTTCCACTTCGATTCAATTCGAAGTATGAACAAAAGAAAAATGCGTACATCTCACATAGAAAAAAAAATTTTTTCTCGACTCTCTCTCTTCGCTGGAGCCGAGCTTTGTTTCCAGACATAACAAAGGCGACAAAAACGCGCCAGATCTCATGACACAATACACTTCCAAACAGAAAGGAAGGAAATATTTCACTAGTGAACATACTGACAGTCAGCTCAATACTGACACATCACAATGCCAGATTAATAGGCCTGAGCATGTCCAAACATGAATGAACCTACACAGTCATGTTTATGGTGCTTCAGCATGATATTACAAATAATTTCCTTAAAAACAGCTTCGGTAAAATCGCTACATATGAGGTAAAGGTTCCTATGGCAGGTCAAAGAAAACGCTAAAATCAGATTTTGAAAAGTAGCTTTCACAGAAAAACTATGCCTGATGGGAGAATTCTGACTACATATCTGAATTCAGGATGAAATAATGCACTAGATTCACTATTCAGATTTCTTGTGAAAAAAACCTTGTTGACCAGTGTAATTCTTGAAGAATGCGGGAAAAAATCAGCTGGTTGTATAAATTTCCTGCCATGAAAACCGATTTAAAAATTATAGACTCGATTTTATACAAATTAAAATAATTCACGTCAATTCTTAACGCAAAATTACAAACACTTGAAAAAAAATGTTTTCCGAATTTTCACACACGACCACATGCGTGTCGTAAATTTTACGAAAAAGCTACCACATAGCACTAAAGACCGGTTAACAATAAAAATTGCCATATGATTTCCTACTGGTATATTCCATGATGTGGGGAAGGGTTGAAAGGAAGAATAGAAATGACCTTCAGAAGTCCCAGCTGCGATATGTTAATTAAGTGCATTAAAAACTGAAATTGTCGTAAAATTTTCGCAGACGCACGTGCTGGAAGGTTAACTGAGAACTCATTTTCCATAGTCCATTTCATTAGAGTGCCCAAGACAGATCTCATAATAGACTAGAGTTTCGGAATATCAGAGCCAGCCACCCAGATAACAAGGTCATCAGCATATAATTCTTTAAATGTAGAGAAGTTAAACGTAATTTAGAGTGAAAATTTTCTCAAGATTTTTCCAAAATATTCAATGTGTGATGGCAGCATATGATGAAGATAAAAGGTTTTTAATTCATTATTCTATATTTCCCCAGTAACTTCATACTTTAATTGAATTTAGTACGTGAAATATGATTTAAAAAATCTGATGCATATTAGAAATAAAAAAAGGAATTTCCTCTAAATTTACTTAGAAATTAAATCGTATGATATGTTCACTCCAAAGTAAAATAAACCATAAAAATATCTTTCGAAATAATTCAGAGAAATACGAGGAGAAACTTTTCTGTTTCCTTGTCGTTGATTTTAACATTTTGAATGAAAGCCAATATCGTGCATTTAATTTTTCTCAATCTTAAAGTTCAGATTGTAATGTTATATGCAAAATCACTGCGCCCAACATTGAAACGTTGAAAGCTGAAGTAAAATTCTATACTTTTTCGCAGTTCCTTATAAAATTATGGAACAAAAAGGTTTTTCACCGCTTTATGAGAAAAATTCTTATTGAAATAAAAGTTGGACCTGAAATAATTTTTAGGAGTACTGTCTGCTAAAATGCTTTTCGCTCTTCCTGAAGAAAGAAGCATTTTAAAATGTGATAAAAATATAGGAACTCAATTTTTTCACATTTTCTTGAGAATAAAAGAATTTATGTATGTATGTATGTATGTAAAGAATGTATGTATGTATGTACACATATATATATGTGTGTGTGTGTTAGTTATTCGAAGAAAGTGTTTTTCCTTCCGAAACATGCATAAGTTCATAGCGTGATCTATAAATTATTAAATCTTATTGATGCACTTACATTTTTTTCTTAATTTTTATATTTTACCTTAGGCGAACTTTATGTATGAAGTATAGCATGGTAATTGAAATTTTATGACTTTAGGACATATACATGATACGGGAATGTGAGAGAAAGAAACTTAAATACATTTGACTTAATGGCATTTCTTACTTTAAGAAGGATCCATATTGTGAATGTTAGGGTGAAAGGGGATGCTTTAATGTACCCTCTGTAGCAGACAGCCTACCGGACAGCCTGCTATAAGCTACATCTCTGTGATCTGGCTTCTAGAAAGTGAAAATAATGTGAATGGGACGAAAAAGTATTATCAATATTTTTATATTATAAACCGTACTACTTTCTTGAAGAAATCGGAATCTAGCCAAGACTATACTACGACTACAATAAATTGAATGGATAAAGTAGTAAAGATTACTCAGTTTTGTTTTAATGCAATATATATATATATATATATATATATATATATATATATATATATATATATATATATATATATATATAATAGACAGTGAGAGAAATAAAAAGATATTTATTTTTCCGATTATAAAGATCTTCACGTAAGCCAATAGGGTCTAACTGCCTGACAAATGAAAGAAGAAGGGACAGAGCAAATTGGTACAAAGACAATAGTGTAAAAATTCGTTACAACGTATAAATGTTAATAAATACTTAAACAGACTGTTTTATTAAAATCGTTTTTATTACTTTACCGAAAAGGAAATTTTGCTTTGCTAAGATAAAAGTATGGATGCGTGGTTTTCCCCGTTAGTACTATCTAATAATATAAATTTCAGATAGGTAACAGTTATCTTCCACTGATTGGATATAAGCTCCATTGTCATTTAACAGGAAAGTGATAGGATTGATATCTTCATTGCTGGTCACAGCTTTAATTACAAGCAGCTTTCAATATTAGTTGAGGAATACAATATGAGTACGTCATTACTACTTGAATTAATGATGGCCATTGAATGAGCTGTTAGTGGGCAGTACTAACCCACATCCCTTATTGTGATCATTCGAGCTGTAGCATTTACTGTTTAACTAGTATCAACCGACGTATGGGGCGTTGTGCCTTATAGACGAGATCTCTGCCTCATATTATGTTTTTTATAAAATTTCTGCGTACCCCAATAAAAATTGAATGTATAATTCTTAATTTAATATCATTTCGCTGTCAGTACAATCCTACATCTTTCTTAATAAATTTAGAATTAAACATTTTGTAATATGATTTGAAAGCTTTATTACTAATACACCTAGGTTTTTGACCATTTGAAATCATTCAGCTAAAAGTTGTTTTGTACAAGATATGAAAAACTCAGACACAACTCTTGTATAAATACGTGTATATAAGTTATAATCTCCAATATCCTCTAAACTGTTCAACAGTCCTCTTTTAATTTTTTTTCTAATTTCTTAAAATTTTTTGTCTAACATATAGTTATCTTATACGGTGTGCTAAATAAGGATTCAGGAATCAGTAGATTTTTGCATTTCCTGATAGTCTAAAATTTTAATATATCTTCAAGATATCGATCCCTTTGAAGAGAGAATAAAAGAAATTCAGATCAATCATCTATTACCCTATATCGTGGGACTTCCAGGCAAACATCCATTTTCGAGATTGGCATAATTCACTGTCAATGTTAGAGACCTAAAACGACTGCGGTTAGTACCGAAATGAGAAAAAAAATGTACATAAAGATGTAAGAAAATTTTTAGCATACTTCTTTAATTAAGCAACGTTATCGATGCAGATTCATAAATAATATATCTAATATTCAAGGAAACACCAAATAACACTCGTTCATCTTGAAGCATGTAACATTTTTAGAGTGACTAAACCCCGATGAATTTATACATTTCGTATGAAAATATGCGTTTTTTGTAAAGTGAAGTTTTTTCCAAAAAAATCAAGCTATTAAATAAATCTTATATTCTTGTTTCTAATATCTCTGAAATCTCTTTTGAAAGAAAAAATGTTTTTCATAGAATTTTATTCCATGAACGTCATTCCAGTTCACCGTGCTTTTCCCGTAAATCCTAAATGCTATTTAAAAAGTAAAATTCTAAATGGCATTTAAATTGCCTTTTTTACTATGCGAGTTAGCTTTGGGTATCACGCTCCCTTAACTGCTATTTCCTGCTACGATTATCAACGTGTTTAAGCATGTAATTCTACTTTGCGAGTGTTTATCTATTCTACTAGCATCAGCTCTTTTCAAAAATTTATATTCGTAGTTGTGCAACATTCTTAAGTGAAATTAATTGCACTTTTACGCATTTTATAAAAATCCTTTACGGAATTTCGTGAAAATTTTGATGTAAAAGGAATTTAAATTATGATGCATTTAAAGGTAATTAAAAGTCAGTTTTATTGTTATTAAATTCAGCATACTATGTCTGCAATCCTCTGTAAAATGTTTCACATGTAATTATTAAAGATAAATATTTTTGTAGCTTAAAATAACGGTTCTATAATTAAGTAATTAGGACAATGGTGTAGTATTATGTCTTGTTAAATGTGCAGATAAATATGTTAAAATTTTGATCAAATAGCTCAAGGAAATTGGAGTGTCACATGAGTATTAATCTAAAATACAATTTATGAGAAAGAGTGATTTTGTACGATGAGAAGCGAAATATTTTTAAATTAAAGACTTCAAGCAGGTGCTGAAACTCTCTCTTAAATAAATGGCTTGCATGTTATGGGGTTTGAAACAAATGAAAGCTTACTCTATACTTCTTCATGGTAGGAATTGAAAAAGATATTCTCAGTGGAATAAAATTTGCGTAGGGTTAAATGGTGCAAGTTATTGCGAAAAACAATTTTCATATTTGGTGACAAATTTATACAGTAAAATCTTACTTTATAACAGAAACTTCTTATTCTGAAATCCGAAAGATGAAAAGATGTCTGAGTTATATTTTTTAATGTAGTTGATTCAAACTTAAAAGTAATGGGTGCTGTTTCTTATAAAAGCGTGTTTAATTGTTATCTTCTGCATTATTTAAGAAAGGGGGATACACATATCAATCTTTTTTTGCAATTAATACTTGTACTTGAAGAAGCTATAATTTCCTGTTTTGTTTTAAAAATGCTAAAGAAACCAAAATGTGAAAAATCTTATAATACATATAATGGAAAGTATGTCTACATTTTAATTCATTATCACAAAGTTCAGAGTGACCAAATCGAAAAATGTAAAAAGAAACTAAAAAAGAGAAAGAAAAGAATAAAAAAAATATCATTTAATAGCCTTCGAATATCAAGGAACAGACAAAGAGAAGGGAACTGTTAAACAAATTGTTAATGATAATAGTTATAAGGAAATTTTCAAGATAATCCTGTTCAGAAATCGGAGATGGAGATCTCAGAATATAGCTTATGATCTTATTCTACGGAATGATATAAAAGAGATGTTTAGGAGAATTTCCTTTACAAAATACTGCTCTTTACAAAACTTCCAGTTTGGGCATTGTTGTCATCCTCAAAAAAAAAAGTCATGGTGTTTTTTAAATTTCAAATATAGATTTTTTTTAGTGTATTTATTATAAGATTAATATCCAGACTATTATTGATCAAATGATATACTTAAGAAGGAGAAAAAAACTTGATACTTATCTGAAATTTTTGCCAGATGTTCATAGAAGAACTAATAAATTACTTGCGAAAATAGTTCAATTTCGAGGAATTTTTGCATCATCATACCACCTAGTGAGCTATACAATTGAACCTACTTTGATACACTTTAATCTTTATCGTTATCGAACTTACACGCATTGACACATTGCAGTTGAAACACTTCATCTTTGTTGTGGGAGTATAGACTAGTCACCTTCTTCGCCAATTGCAATTAAGGATTAAACAGAGAAGACAAGTTCGCAAGATCACAGAAATGAATATATATATACTTTTAAAGGGACAGGTCAAACACTGAACATTCCTTTACTTTATTTTTTATCCTATGAAAATAATAACTGAATAAAGCAGCTTTAGGCTGTGAATTTTTAGATTTATAATTTAATAGCCTTTATTTGTGCTTTAATTGAAAGGTTAGGATGGTTTAAAATGAATGTCTCTTCTCACAGAAAAAATTTCATTTCCACTGCAAGCCGAATCAATAGCGCCCTTTACACGTACGCTCTTTACCGCGTGAAGCCACAATCCCGCGCGATTGAGTGCAAGTTTGAAGGTGTCGGAGAGGAAGGGAAAGCTGTTTTGGAGCGTACTGAAAGTTTTCCCTCACGCTATCCCGTACGCTCCAAGCACTCGCGAAAGAGCGTACGTGTAATGGGCGCTAATGTCTTTGCATGGGGTCTCAAGATAGGAGGTGAACAGCACTCTGTACTCCCCCAACTATTGATCAGGATACTTCCATGCCCTATGCTTTTACATTTCTTGCAAGAACCGTAGTCGTTTCTATTTGCTTTTGCACAAAGATTGTTTCTACCATTCCTGATCTGGTTTAGAATTTCAGCCAGAATAACGTTTTTATATTGTAAAATGGGCTACCCAAATTTGCTTGACAGACAGATTCTTGTTCGGCAGACAGATTTCAGGAAAACACAATTTTTTTCGGTATCTTAAAAAGAGATATCTAATCCCTAAACCAGGGATACCTTTTCGAGAGTGCGTGCCAAAATCGGTCAAATCTCTGATAAAAAAATAAAAAAGAATCACGTGTCATCCAAAATTTCTTGAGAACATATTATTTGATATCTTAATATTTGATTTGTAAGTGATTATGTAAATCATCTAAAACTGAATAAATGAAAAAAATATGACAGGTTTTTACGAAGAAGGTTCTTTCTGGATATTTTTTATCATAATCTAAGTATAACTTTCACTGCCATACATATTCACACAATTTAAAGACACTATTATTAGTATAAACACAAAAAGTTAACGCTATTTACTTCGATTAAGCAGTTATTAATTTTTTCTAGTTATACATTTGAGTGACTAAAACAGGTGAATCGGAGGAAGTTGAGGCGGCTGGTGAATTTGGGGGAATCTTTTGAAAGGTCGCTAAATTTGAGTTTTTGAGTCCTCCATTTTTTTTCCTTCCCATATTTCGTTGTTTTTGAAAGCTTGAAACATTAGAACAACGAAATATGAAAGAAAAAAAGGGGGGAACTCAGAAATTTTGGGGCAACCTTTCGAAAAAATCACAGCATGAAAAAATTTTAAATGTTTATGGTATTGGACTACATTCGGTGCCATTTTATCCAAAACAAGAAAATTTCAGTGCTACTTTTCGAGGGAACAAAGAAGGAAAAAGATGAAAAAATGTTCCCTAACTATGCAACTTTTTCCAAAATTTTACAGTTTTGGTTCGAACTATAGCAAATTTTTAATGAAAAATGCATTTTAATTACATTTTCATAATTACATTGAAATTTTTAGTTTTGGTTCAAAATATAGCCAATTTTAAATGAAAAATACATTTTAATAATTACATTTTTTGAAATATATGTTCCTCAGAGAACGAAATAATAAAATTCAATTGCATTGAAATCGCTCTGATTTCATTTCTGATTACCGTACGGAAAAATATAAAAGTAGATTTAGAAACAGAAATTTCCATACTTCATAAGAAATTTCATAATTTTCATAAAAATTGACGTTTTAAACGTAGTCAGATACCTTAAAGAAATTACAAACAGAAAAATTATGAAAATTTACTTCCCTTGATCTCGATCCATACTTGGTTTGTTGGTTGTTTTGAGGGGGATGCCTTCATAATCACCGTGAATTGTGGTAGACGTTGACTAAACGTTAAACATATATTTTCATCACCCGCAGCGTTGTAAAAACTATCAAAGTTTTCAGATTCAGTAAATTTCCTTTTTTTATTTAGAGGGAGGGGGATGCCTTCGCAATCACCTTAATTTTTGGTAGGCGTTGACTAAACGTTTTACATATGTTTTCATCATCCGTACCGTTGCAATTACTATCAAAATTATCAGGTTCGGTAAATTTTCTTTTAAATTTATCTAAAATTCTTTGAACTCTCGTGTAAAATTCCGAGGGCCTTGACTCTAAATTCCTGAATTGATTCATATTCACTTTCGAATTCCCCTTCATCAATAGTATTATCTTAATAATTCTGATGCGTTACTGTATAATGGAACACTTTTGTCCCTTTCGCTCAAGATCATAAAGGATAAACCACAAAAATTTACTGGTATCTATTCGCGTAAATAAAGGAGCTCAAATTATGTCAGAAAGGTCTTGCAACAGGGTTGCTATCAAAAGTACATTCACACGGAATCGTAGGAGTAGCCAGAAAAGAAGGTACATCATGACAGGAAGTAAAAAATCGCCAAGTTGGAGACAGCCCCAACTTCTTTCGATTAACCCTAAAACAGAGTAAAACGTTATTACAGATAATCTTTTGTTGATTTTAAATCCATTATAAATTATGTATAAAAAAGAACGTATGTTTATTTACCTTCAAAACTACATTCAAATGACCCCGAACCTTTGAATCTTCCAAAAGAAAACATCACATAAAAATAGAGACAGAACATTTATTGACACTTTTCACATATTATCAACGGGATTTCTGCTGCTGTATAATGGGTGGCTGAGATTTTATATCGGGTTTATATTTAGTAACTTTGAGAGATGTGCATGCACTACTAGTTTCATCCGTCAGACTACTCCTGTTACGAGATTTAACATAGTTCATCACTGAGAACAACGATTCACAACCTTATGTAGACAAAAATATGTATAGTAATGTTACTGCAAAGTTTTTTAAACATACATAATTTTCTTGAATAGTATTCCAAGTCCTTAATAATTCATGTTCTCTGTTACTCCCGTCTCTAACCGCTCCTTTTCAATATTTTCCATATCAACTCTAAAGTCAACAAATGTCTACTTCCAAATTGATCTACTCTGTAATTCAATTAACTGTATTCCAAAATCATCCATGTCTCTCCATGAAAACTTTGAAAGTTTAATTCATCCAGTTTGATACTGTCTTGAAAATTATCGAATTTTTTCGTCTCTTCCACTTCTCTGACTGTAGCAGGGCTCGTCACAAATTGTCCAACATTTGGCTCGATAACGTTTACAAACAGCTTTTGAAGCCATTGATGGTCTGCTCTGTCATCTTTTGAGATTCACTGGTGTACCGCTTTAGGTTTGGGAAGTGTCTAAATCGCTTATTATCTACATCTACCTTGAAAACTTCTAGTTTCATTTCAAAAAATTTTATGTAACCAAACATAACATAAAGTATCTTACCAGAACCCTGTAACTTAATATTTAAATCATTTAAATGCTCACAAAATTCTGCAAAAAACACCAGTTTACAAACTCATATGATGTGAGACAATTCTTGGTAAGACACTTGTTGGTCATTCAAAAAGAGCTTAATCTTATCTAAGCATTAAACAAATCGTTTCAAAACCAAACCTCGGCTAAGCCAAGGAACATTGCTGTACATTTCCATTTCTTTATACACGGAATCAAACATCCTTCAGTAATTCAGTAGAAATAAAATTGTGTTATTTTTAAAACCGAAGCAGAAATGCAATTAACAACCTTCGTAATTTTTTTTCATCTATTCCTTAAATTCCTCTAGGCCATCTTTTGTACATAAAGCATCCTCATGTATGATGCAATGAACACCTATCAGTGGATGACCAACATCTTTTGCAAACAGATTTACAAATCCTGCTTTCACACCAGTCATGCAAGGGGAGTTATCTTTTGTGGCGGATACTACTTTTGAAATGTCAATTTTTCGAGTAGATAATTCGCTCACAACTGCTTTACACATTTCAGATCCTGTAGTAAGCTCAGTGTTGCAAGGGCAACCATGTTTCAATTAGCACCTATCGGTTAATGTTACAGCCGACAGTCGCTAATTGAGAATAAATTTGGGAAGGCTTTGTTCCACGTGCCAGAAACAAGTTACCAGCGTGCCACGTTTTGCTCGCGTGCCCAGGGTAACCCATCCTTGCCCTAAACAAAGGGTTTTTAATTTTGCCTTGATAAGTGTCCTCACGTTTCAAGCATTTCAGCTCTTAAAGGACTCAATTTTTTCCAATACGGAGGCACTTGTCGTCAACCATTCGCCTATACTACGTCACAGTTTTACTGTCGATTTTTTTATGGGGCCATCATATAGGCAGACAGCATTACCCCCTGTAAAGGGACACAAACGGAGGCATTTTTCGTGGCGCGACGCCTGGATTCGATCGGAGCATCTTCAGCACCGAAAATCAGCGCGCTGTACAACAGGGCCGCCAAAAGCGCTAATAGGACTCATGATCTATATAGGAGCCTGAAAATTCTTCATGTGAGCTAAAAATGTTGAAATATTCCTAAAATAAATCCCGTTGATCATATTAAATCAAAATACCCAATAAACAATTATTTAGTAATGAATTGTTGAATTACAAATTAATTAATATGAAAGTGGGAATTATGAACATTGCCTTATTTGAAGAAAATTCAAAAGCGGAGATTTATTTGTTACGAAATTATTTTTTCAACCACAGGTAACACACAGAAAATTTTGCGAAACAGTTTTTATGTGTATCTTTGTAGCTAATAAGAGATAAAAACATGAAAATGTATAAAAAGTCACGTTGAGTTTATAAGTTTGAAGACCTCTGTGCTTTTAATTTAAGACTAAGATATATCTTTCATATAACATAAACACATGACGAGTTAAAAGTTTGATAGATTTTCTTTCATGTTAAAATAATTTTTTTATGTAATATATGAAATCATGTGAAATTCATAATATAAAGCAGGCACACATGCATTCTGCTACTTAAACATAATTTTTTACAGGTTTTATGTATTGCAGTATATTCTTATAAAAGGTTACAGCTTTTTGTTTCATTATCGGTTAAAATATGTTTTAATATGAATGAAACTGGTGTTTCAATATGGATTAAATGCACTACCTCCAGAAAAAAAAATCTACATTTTTTTTCTTTCGACTATTTTGTCAAAACCTAATCGACGGAATTACCAAATTAAGATTCCGAAAAAAGTAAGAAATATTTTAGTACCATTTTCAGTATTACAGTTTTCCTTCTTAAACTCGCAAAAGTTCATTGAAAATTCT
Source organism: Dolomedes plantarius (assembly GCA_907164885.2). Lineage (NCBI taxonomy): Eukaryota > Metazoa > Arthropoda > Arachnida > Araneae > Dolomedidae > Dolomedes > Dolomedes plantarius. The sequence continues at coordinate 145,909,892 of OU015501.1, forward strand.
TAAATAATGTGTCAAGTATGAGAATTGGAGGAGCAGTTCTATCACACTGGCAAGGGTCCAATAGGAAATCCATTGTTAAATATCTCTTTTGAAATTAGATATTTCTATGCAGAAGCTAAAATCTGGAATCTTTACCGATAACATTCATCTCACAGTGAGAATAGAAGAGACTAAAACCAGCATCAGAAGTCCAATATATGGCTGAAAATGGGAAAAAAAAAGCGCTGCACACATTAATCAATATTTGACCTTAAAGGCTTTGTAGCATACACAATCTTTCAATAACTTTTAACAGCTATTAGATTCTTGGAATAGTTTCTCCGTATCAGATTTGCCCGCCCCCCCAAAAAAATAAAAATAAAAAAGAGAAATGATTTTAATGAAGAATTTAAAAAATATGTATTATGAAGGATGAATTATGTTTCACGAAAAAGTTTATAAATAATACGACCATTTGACCGTGTACATGAATTCTCTCTTTCGAATCCGTAGTAATTTCATAACATATATTACAAGATGCACGCAATTACGTGCGTATTTTAATACGTTTCTCATTAATCGTGCATTAATAAACGCCTGTGTAAACGACTACTTTAAATAAACGTTTCGTTTTATGCATACACTCTTTATTTAAAATATTTGCACTCTGTGTAATATGAATCAATCTTCATCTACGTGTGTTATTTCGTATTCATATTAAATGCAAAGTTCACTAATTTCCCTTTTTACAGTATTATGTTTGCTAAAAATACGTTGATCTGCTAAGATAATTTTTAAAATTTATGCTTAAATTTCAATTCTTTTGTATTTAATAAAGTCTTCTGTGTCCTAAAGCAGATTTACCTTTCTTTTCATGGGACATGTAAAATGATCAAAACTAATAATTATTAATCTTCGTATTAAATATATAATTACAAGTTTCTTCTCATTACGTTAAAAGCACATAACATTATTGGTCAATTTGTTCGAGATGGTCATTAATGAACTGATATACTTAAGAAAAGGGTTTATCATAACTATAATGTTGAAACGCAAAAAATTATATGTTAAGAATGAAAACTTTAGATTTAGACATTTTGCTTTTACTTCCTCATTGTAGATAATTATTAGAATTCATAAGAATAGAATTTATTTAATGGATGTTTTTACGACAGGCAACACTTTCAGAAATAGTTAAAAACATTTGCTTTCTACACTTTAGAAAAAATCCTATTTTCGTCTTATTCAGCGTTTAAAATTACAGAAAAATACACCAATTTTTCTACTTAACGCAAAAACATTGTTTTAAAATTTATTTCGGTAATCTTTTATAAAATAATTCATAAATAGTATAAAATAATCTTTTATAAAATAATTCATAAATTTTTTTTCTGATATGTCAATTACACGAGGTAACAGTGAATACTTACCTCGTATTACCTACATATGGCAATTGTAATTTAGAAGGAGATATATAAAAAAGAAATGCGAAACGTGAGTTTAACACGAGACAGATATATAATTATTTCAGCGAATTTTGTAGAAATTTTGGCTTAAAATATTTTTAATGTTGTAAATTTTTATTTAAATTGCAACTCCTCACATCATTTTGAAACTTTACCAAAGGCTATTAAAAATGGTATAGTAGTTTGATAAAGAGATATCAACCTCAGCAAGTGGCAGCATTTAAAAATTCTTTTGCGATTTATCTACTTGTTAACATGGCTTTAATATTAAATATAAGAGTTTTTTTTTTTTCATTTTTCTGGTTTTAACCCAAAACGGTAAGGCCCTTATATCATCACGTGATTTCCCTGTCGAGTAGTTATAACACGGAATGAGATAAATATATATATGAAACAATAACCTTTCGTTATCATTAAGACGTCTATTCAAAATTCTTTCATCTTATCGCAACGGAATACTGTCCCTCATTTAAATTTGACCTAGGAATAACCGAAATAATCTAGTAGTTTCCCCCCTAAAAGCCCCACGCAGCCAGAGTTCTATAATGAGAATGTTCCACGACATTCGAAAAGATCACCTGATATGGCGTGCTTGGGCCAGGTGTCACTTTTTGGCCAATTAAAAAGTTCAGCGCACCTGTACTTTCGAGAAATCTGCGCTTTTGTGTGTTTGCCGCTGAGTGGGAAACATGCACAACTTTTAGCTCTACGTTCTTTTATTTTATCCTGTGCAGCCTCAGGATGGGTTTTTGAAGCATGATAGTCCTGTAGTAATTAAAAACTGTGAATATAATGAAGTGTAATGAAACCATGGAAGTATTCCAAAATAAAGACTCTTCCATCAACATTTCGGATGCCTGTGTTTCTCGACTACATTATCTGTCTATAAGTTCTCCCCAGCAACTCCGCCACTACTAAACTCGGTTTACGGAGCACTACGAGTTCACCGAGCGGATGTTCATGACTTACATCATTAATTCATTACAAATATATATATCTATATATATAAAACAGTTCCGTAACTGACTCATTCATTCATTCATTCATTCATTCACTGACTGACTGACATACAACGCACAGACCAAACCGCAGGACCTAAAGGGCTGAAATTTTGCATGGTGATTCTTCTTATAGTGTAGGGGTGCACTAAGAGAGATTTTTGAAAAATTCTTCTTAGATTTTTTAAAATTAAATTTTTAAGCTGTTTTTTTTACTTTTTTTAAGTTTGCATTTAAAATAATAATTTGAGGGTTATAAAATTTATATCACGAGAAAGATCATAAAAATTCCTTTAAAATGAAATCTTTTTCGAATCTTTACCTTCATTTCCTGATTTTTGGTGAATTTTTAAAGATTAATTTTTAGAATTTAATTTATTAAATGCTGATCACGTGACTTCTTTTTCTGGTACTTTAAATAAGTTTATCGTCACGTGCATAAAAACTAAATAGACAAAAAATAATTTTTTTTCTTGCTAATGCGGCAGACGATTGGACATTATCCAAAAAAATATTAAAATACAGTAAAAGAAATGTTCTAGAAACTGTACTATATTAACTGTACTATATTCTTTAGTATTCTTTATATTAGATTTAATTTGAATATCTTCTTCTACATTATTTTGTCTATAAAATTATCCCTTACGATTTTTTTATAAATATATATATATTTTACATCAAATATATACATTGATCGTCGTATTTATTATATATATATTGGCATTAATTGCATACATTCACCGATGTTTTTACTTTGAATGTACTCCGTAGCGAAGTGCGGGTTTTCAGCAAGTATATATATATAACATAAAATCCCCTATATCCTTTTCAAATTCTTGTCTATTCTAAATTTCCTTGGGCGTTGAGTTGATTTCGTTTCCGAATTTAAATATTTAAATACAAAAGATCTATGTATCTTCTCCTCTAAAATCTCAAATAATCGCGCATATAATATGAATAAGCTGAAAATTAAGTGAAATTATTTTGAAAATTGGTAAATTTATATTAGAAGAAAAATGCGTAGAATAAATAATGAATATTGAATAGAAATTGTTTTTAATAAATAAATAATGTTAGAATAAAAATTAGTATAATGAATATTGGAATGAGAATAATAAAAGATATAAAGCTGTGAAACTAAATATAGAATTTGAAATAATGAAGATTTTGAATTGATTGAGTAGTTTGAAATGAAATAGTGTAATAAATGTTCTATAATTTTTATATACAATTTATATAATATAAAAGTGGGATTTTTATTAAGAAATGAGATTTTTTATTATATAGTTATATACAAGATTACGCCATATTATTATGTTTTTCAATTGTATATGTTAACAGAAGAATTTGTGATTTTCATGCCAGCTTCAACCTAATATTCTAACTACTAATTTTCATGTTCTCACTATCTGGAGAACATGAAAACAGTCTTTTTATTGTTTTGTTAACAGTGGATTCTTTTTTGTGTGTGCTTTGCGCTTGAGAAAAAAATAAGACACAGCAATAAGAGAATGTGGTGTTTACTGTACTTTCCCCAAACACAATGTGCTGAACCTGACAATAACTGTGAACGGACAGAAACTTTATGATGGACAGATAAGTCAGTCATTTAGTAGAAAGAAATATAAATAAGAAAATTTCAAGTTGGACTCACTCCATGATGGTGATTTTTAACGAGGAAAGAACAAGAGTTTAAAATTTTTATTGTTGTCAAGTTCTACTTTCATTACTTAATTTTTTTTTTTTTTTTTGATATTCTTGTTGTTAAATTTTGGTTACTTGTATTAATCAACTCGGGGTGGTGACATAAATTATTTCCAATGTATATTTCAAGTAATTTTAAATTATTTTAAGATAGATTCAATTGATTTTCTGCTGAGATTTTTGCTGTGTGGAAGAGACGTCCAATACTCAAAGTCTTTTCAGTTGATAATTAAGTAGATATTTTGAATTTAAATTTATTTGTTTTTCTTAAAGTGATTTTTTTATGTTTTCAGTGAATTTGTTAATGATTTACCGAGGTCTCGTCACGTGAACTTTAGAATTTTTAACTATTACTGATAATTATTTTTAACATTCGTTTTTCCAAATTTTTGTAACGCCCATTTTTCCTCACTCATCGGGGTGAGTCTACCTTCCAATGCAGGCATTGTTGGTCATCCTCTTCTCGGACGGGGGTGATATTCAATAACATAAAAACCCCTATATCCTTTTCAAATTCTAGTCTATTCTCAATTTCCTTTTGCGTTGAGTTGATGTCGTTTCCGATTTTAAAGCCAAAAGATCTGCCTAGCGTTACCTCTAATATCTCAAATAATAGCGCATATAATACGTCACCTCTAACACCAGAGTCAGAGCTAGCCAATTAGTATTCCTATTCAAGATCACACGACGAGCGACCTCAAGCAGTCTATAAAAGACCCTGGGTCATGTAAAAGTATACACTTTCCGGATTATTACCGTCATGTAAAGATGTAGCAGTTGGTACGAAATAAAAGTTTGTTGAGAATTGTAAAATAATATCAAATTTACTTATATATATATATATATATATATATATATATATATATAAGCATTTTCATGTGTCACATAACTTGATATTTTGAATGAAACCCCGCCACTTGTAATTTGCCTTGCAATTTTCTCAGAATAGCATTTTAATTTCGTTCATAGTGAAAACACAAAATATTAACAGTTTCTTACAAATTAAAACTTTAGATTTTTACACTTTGGTTTCACTTCCTCAGTGTAGATAGTATCGGAATTTAAAACATTATAATTTACTGTATGAATATTTTTTGCGGCAAGCGGAATGCTAACAGTTTCAGAAATTATAATAAAAACATTTGCTCTCTAAATTTTAGAAAAAAAAACTGTTTTTCTCTTGTTCAGTCCTTAAAATTACAGAAATACACACTAATATCAATGTTTAACATACATAAAGGACTGTTTTATGGTTAATATCCTCATCGGAGTATAATCATCCACAACAGATTGCCCCCTTCGAGAAATTCTTGAATCATTCCCAAACTTTTCAACTTACTTTTTTCTTTACCTTTTTATTTTTTTAGCTATGACATTCGTATGTCCAGTAAAAGAAAAATACCCATAAGAACTCAGAAAAGAGTTAATCATAATAACTGGGCCTAAAATCCAGACAACAGGAAAATTAGTATTCCACATTCTTTGAAAGTAATCGATTAAAAGCGTTTACAGTTCAATTCAAAATATTAAACATGCCTTGAACTTTCTCAGTACAATGCTTATATAGTTCTTCGTTGTATCGCATTTTATTTTAGAATTGTCAGATATTGATGGGATAGTTTAAAATAATCGGTTTAGATTCTCTATATTTCTAGTTTAAGGATTCTAAACTACTTTAACAGTTCTACATACTGTAACAACTTATTATGAAAAAATCGTAACAACTTATTATTCAAAGAACGAACTATAACTTTAATTAGTTAAATTTGTTACATGTTTTAGTTGGACTGTTAGTTTAAACTGACATATTTTTATTAGTTTTTATATTTTAAAGTTATTCCTTGGCCATAAAATGAGGTTATAATATGTTTCAAATGTACCATCTATGAAAAGAATGCAATATCTGGAATGGATTAATTATATTGAATATACCCCATATTGGACATTTGCTTTTTTAAAGTTATAAAACCTTCATACGCATAAAACATTAATCATGAAATATTCTTTTGGTAATAGTTTACTTTTGTTTTCATTTTCTATTGCATTTTCATTCTGCTTTACCTGCCACACTGAATCAAAATTTCCGATTGGCCACGCTCTGCAAACAAAGACAATGGAAAATGCGAAAACCAACATATCTCCAGCGATTTCGACAGATCGATGCGGAAATCGATTACTACATAATAGATGTGGTGGAGGAGAATTTAAGCAGAGGGAATGACCGATTTATTCTACCCTTAGTAATCAATTAATCGAACGCTGATCGAATCACTTTTGATAAAGTAGAACAAAGTTCTAGTTGGTACACGTATCTCGAAGAAAATTTATCTCTATTTCCAATTGTTTTTCGTTAAAAGGTGAATGGGATATAGCTATTTTTGTACAAAAGGGAAATGCGAACTTAAAAACTGAAAAGTCATAATCCTAATTGCAGTCGAAGTGATATAAATGTTCAGTATTATTTTCAGAAAACTCTTGCTTATAAAACATGCTATTTTAGTATTTTATGACAGTAATACATGTTAAATTGAATATAAGATGTTTTAGTATAATAGATAATTAAAATAAAACACACTTCCCCCCCCTCAACTCAAATTTAGAAAAATCAGGTATGATAAAAAACACACCGGAAAGTACTTTTTATTTATGCACTTCATAAACATTCATACTTATGCCATTATTTCATACATACACTCGAGTCTTTATACGACTTCTAAACTTCTCTCTGTGCATAAATAACTCTATTATGAGGTTCAATAAATATTTAACTGTATTTTTCCGTTGTATACGGAAAAATACAGTTAATTGAAGAAAAAATATAACAGCAAAGTAATTAAGAAATATGGAGACTTTCAAACGTTCAACAACTTCATAAAGGGTCAAATACCGAGATTCTGGTACAAAATATAACTAATTTTTTTCTTTATTTGTATTTTTTCTTCTTAATATTCTATTTTGTTCATTTTGACAATTAGTGTTTGTGAATTAGTCCAGTTTTATCTAAGATGTTTAAGCACAAGCATTTGCTTATCAGAGAAAAAAAACTTTTAAGCAGGATATTTTTTATAAAATAATAAGAAATAGAATTCCTTCTTGGAGTTGCTTGTCTTTCACTGTGAAATAAAGAAAAAAAGTATTTTATCATTTTTATTTAGAAATTAGTATCAGCGGTGACATATTAGGAATTGCATGAAACTTCATACGTAAATCATAGTAGACGTTTGACAATAAGACGTACTTATGTTTTAGTTGTGAGTGGATTTTTCGTAATAGTTTAGTGTTCAAGGGTAACACAAGAAGATGGGCGAAAGTAAAATGGGAACTGCAGGATATCTTTTATTTCTATTTTTACTTTTATTTTATCTTTACATTTATACACATTACAAGGAAATATCTAACAATCTGAGATTTTTTTAGTCTATATTCAAGATTTAAAGTGGGTCAAATATTAATTATATGTAATTATCGGTAACGTAATATATACTTTTTCCTTTCTTGCTTATAATTTTGAGCAGATACCATCTTTCTCTAACGAATTTAACTTTGTACTGATTGATTTTTGCATTTTAATCTTAAGCTAAAGATATACATAAGTTTAGTAATGATTGATATAAAAATATCAACAATAATTTCCTCACTTTATTTTGTGGTTAAAAAAAATAAATCTTAATTTATCGCCATAATTTGTAAAACTGAATTTTTTAGTTCTTTCAAACAGTTTGAGAAATGAAGGAAATAAACGTCTAAACAAAACAAATTTTCACTGGATTCCCGCTTTTACAAAAGTTATCTGGGCATAAAAACATAAGAGAAAGAAATTTCCCTCTCAGAGCAAAATATTTTGATTCTCTGGCATACACTTCGAATTACCGATAGAAATAAAGTTGAAACTGCCAAGTAAATGTCTCCGAGGAAAAAGCAAAAATATTCAAAAATAAACCATATTTCTCCTCCCATAGTAAAGCTAGAGATTTATCAAAAAATGCTGTTAAAAGATAGAAGGTAAGCTTCCGAATGCAGACGAAAGTATTTTGGGAGAAAATGTGTCTAAAGTAATAAAACATGTCTACTGAATTGGTGTCTGCTATCAGCAAGCTAGTAACTGCGTTTAGATAACTCTAACATCAACATTCTTGCTACTTGCGCCCAAAAACTTTGGAATCCATTTGATTGTTACATTTTCCTGAGTAAGTCTTTTTCTTTATATTCGAAAGAGAGACGTTGGTATTTATATGAAAAATGTTAAATTTACTTTCTTTGCGCCTTAAGTTAACATGCAGGAAAAATAGATCCCAAACACCTGAAATTTGCAATCCTTGTCTTTAGCTGTATTTCGAATCCACAGAAGGATTTCCTCATTTTCAAAAACTTTTGCTCAATAGCACTAAAATAGAATTAAATTGCAGTGAGCTATGATGTAAATTTGGGCGAACATATAACGTAAATCCTCAAGGTACATTATTTTAATAATAAAGTGACATTGAGTTATATAGATAATTCATAATTTTAAAATTATATTTATTTAGATTTTTTCATGTTAGGGATCGTTACAGAAACAGTGAACTAGAGTAGAATATGGTGGTATTAGAAAGAAGACCAATTGGTTAGATAAAAATAAAGCTTCAAAAATCCGAAATATTTATGAAAAAGTGGGTGTTAAACACGTCTCGTACATCTAAGGCAGATTATAACAAGAAGACATCATTTTTTTTCAGAATTCGCCATAATGCTGTCAGTAATTTTCCAAAGCAACACTTTCCTGCAGTATGCAGATAGTAATCACATCTAGACATAACTCTTCCTTCTTCTCCCTCTATTTTCTAGATTATCGAAATCCAAAATAGACTACTAAAGTTTTTATCATACGCACAAATATAAATTACTAGAAACTACAGGACCTAAAATATACTACGGTTCTACTGATTAACTGTATTTTCAAAATATACTGAAATAATTTTGGTCAATATTATACACTTACATCAACCAGTGGTTTTCTGAGAGAGTTTTTCACAAGTTTTATTATTAATTATATTACAAATTTTGCTTTAGGATCGTTTTTCAAGGCTGCCATTATAAAGCTTATTAGACGCTATCAATGCTAGTAAGATTTACGGGGCCTCAGTTCCGATCATAATCACCGACCAAAATTGTTTCAAAGAAGAACTGAGTAAGATATAGGCTCCAAAAAATTGCACTGAATTTCATATTTCTTAACATGTGACAATGTATCCGCATTTTTTAAGCAAATCTTTATCAGGACATATTTTAACACGCTAAAAAACACTTGAATTGATAACCCAAAGACAGATAAAGCGCATTAATCCTGGACTCCATGTACGGCATTTTGACTCTTTCACAGTAGCGGCCTTTCTCGGCATAGTTGGCTCCAAGACAATCCGGGGAAATTCTTGTCTCCCCTTTATCCCAATTGTAATAAAAAGATTTTGAATAATGGAGTATCTGAAATCCCTTCCAAGCATTGGATATTTTATATTTCTGTGAAAATCCTACAACAGTAGAACTACGCTTTGGCTAGTGTTTTATACGCTACAGAAATTCTCAGGAAAGGAAGATTTATTTTCAGAATTTCCTTGCTTAGTTTCATTTGTTTCAGTTTCCATGCGTGGAGACTCCTTTAATAAAAAATAAATAAAACAAAATTACTTGCTGCGTAAAATTTGGAAGAAGTTGAAAACGATAAAGATAGAGTGTTCCGGGTGAAAATATTTAGTGTAAAGGCTGAATTCTACTATAAATGATGCATAGAGGGAAATACATGAGGCATTAAACAATTCCGAGAATGGGAAATGCGGTACTTATGAGGAAGAAATTCTTTTCAATATACTACATTGTCAAATGCCACTAAACGAAATGAAGGAAAAATGAATTCTGAATTTGTTTTTGAGTTCGTGCTAATTAATAACGTACTTTCACACTGCCCAGGAATGAAAAGAAACGCATAAAAAATGATGAGTCTTGTTATAGGTAAATAAAATACGTTAAATATTTATGGTATTGAAAAGGCTGTACTCAGATATTCTTGTAAGATAATACTCCAAAAATTTTATTTGTATTTTTAAAAATAAAATGTATTGCTTTTTCAATTCTGTGCAATAAATCTTTAAAAAACTTGGGTATAGGCTTAGTTCCTCATTCTGCGGCTTCTTCACATTAATATCAAAAATGTAACATCAAACTTCAACACAAAGTTTGGTGATACATCTAATAGAATCATACTCACGCCTTGGTAACTCAACAAGGGCCTTGATGTGTTCCTGAATTGCAGGCCTTTCCCATGCAGGTTTCTTAATGCTGGTAATACAGATTTATATAGACCGGACTGACGACTGACCTCACCTCATTGGAGGACTCTCCGATCTACGGATTTAACGTCCCATATCCGGCGTAGACTCAAAGGTATTGAATGAAAGGTCGTGGGACTGACCTCATTGGAGGACTCTCCGATCTACGGATTTAACGTCCCATATCCGGCGTAGACTCAAAGGTATTGAATGAAAGGTCGTGGGGATTTAAACTGAGTTAAAGTTAAAATTATGGTTCAAGTTAAAATTCTTAAAATGATGAAGTTATAATTGTTAAAGTTGAAGTTAAAATTATAGTCAGAGAAAATTAAAAATAAATAAAAAATCGGCCTCGCAACACAAAAAAATCGCAACTGGCATTTCACTTGCTTCGAGGTGGAAACTCCGGGTTATGTTCCACAATTTGCATTGGACAAAAAGTTTAACTGTTATATTCAATAACTTTTATCTTATATTTTTGTTAAGTTCAATTAGATTATCGTGCAACAGTTTTCAACAAGCACTTCATTTCTAATTATCATGATAAGAATATATATATATATATATATGTATTATATATATAATATATATATACCCAACAACCACAGAGGCATCGGGCCGGGGTCGGAAGGTTCCGGCCAGCCGATTTCTCCACTGCCGGGCCGGCGCATTAGGTCAGTATCGTTTCCGTCACGGTCGTGTCCTCTCGCCCGCGACTACCCCGTCGAGTGTTGGGCCGCTTCCGGTAGGCATCGAGCCATCGTTCATCCGACTGCGAACCGTGAAGCAGCCGCGACGAAGCCATAAATGTTGACAGACAGCCGTCGCGTAACCGGAGGTTGATGGGTCGGTTACGGGAGCAATAATTGGTGTCACAGGCCGTCAAGTACCCATCTCGCAGCCAGCAAAGCGCCGTGAATCAGGGCAACTCGCCAGTAGTGAGCCGGAATCGGAATACAGGCAGATTTTCGAAGTTTTTCGTAGAACCCTTCCTTTCACATGCTTTTTATTTTTATTAATGAGATTGTTTTTAACCTTTATATATAATATGATCTGATATCTACCCTTTCACTTTATTTTTTTTTCTGGCTCTCCATGTATAACTAGTATTGATATTTTTAACTGTTCCCCTTTTCTCGTGTATTTTCAGGTAATAGTAAATATTAATCTCTGCTATCACCTAAAATTTTTATTCAGAATAATTCCTGAAAATCAAGAATTACCCGATTATATAATTTATTTGAAAATGATTAAAAATTAAAACTTATTGTAGTTCAATGTTTTATGAATTTTATTCAGTCTTTTTTTTTAGAAATTGACAAATGAAAAAAATGTTTCATTGTTTTGCATATCAAAGAGTGATTTGTTGTTAAATCTTAGCTGTTCAAGAAATATTTTTTTTGAGACATCTTCAAATAGGTCTTGATAAGTTTATTCTTTGGAAGTAAAAAATAATAATATTCTGTCATCCTACAGTCTTATCATATTTCTGAATATGATAAGACTGAAAATTAAACATACCTTTCGGTCATTGTCCAATGATGGTATATTTAAAAAAATGTCACAGTCGAGCAGCGGAGAGATATCAGATGTGGTGTTTCTAATATCCCTTCTGTAGGAAAGCATACACCGAGTCCAATTGACCCCGCCGTAAAAGAGAATCACAGACAAATTCCTGCTCAACCGACAGCTGTCTCAAAGAGACGCCCACACATTCTGTGAGTAGAAATGGGAAAGGAGTAATGACAAACAGAAAAAGATTTCTCCCCCTCCACGAATTTCATACTACGGAGGTGTTCGCTTCTAAGTCCCGCCATGGCCGCAAATGTCAAACATCGAAGTAGAGAACTGAGACAGAACTGTGTCGAAATATAATTGGTATAAATAGCGTGCGCCAAAGTTTCGCCAAGACGGAAAGTCGCCAATCTGTGTACGTCATGATCGCACGCTCGCCAAACGTATTTTGTCCCTACATCGCTGAACGTTTATTTATATGTGTAGTAATTTACACGGACATCGAAAAATTTAAAACAGTATTTTGGGGGGCTGAGACTGAAAAAACCTCTTCTGTAATAAAAGTCTTTTTGAGTCCGTAGACACTTTTCTTTTATTAATTTTTATTTTTATTTTCTGGAAATATTTTTTTAACTTTCAGCTTTCTTGTGATCAAAATGTTTATGCTTTAAAACAAATACTTAAAGTCTGATTTTTCAGCTTGCATCAAAGTATTTTCAGCTACGGCTTAAAATACACGAAAAGTTAAATCAATTTTATAGACTAAATTAGCCATGTTTCAGAATTTCAATAATGTGAAATACTACTTTTCTTGCGGTAAAAAAATCATTTTATGTAGACGATCAGCTTAAAGCGTTAAAAATACATATTAGATAAAGATTAAGTTAATAAAAAATTATAAAGATTTTTTTTTTCCTGAGGCTTTGAAATTTCTTATAACTTCTCGTTGAAAGCTTTTAATGGATGGCTCTCTGAACCCCTTGAAACGATTTAATGGATGCCACTGGCCTAATAATTTTTAAGAAACTTAGAATTAAATTTTCTCATTGTGGAATGAATACATGTGTACTGGGGACTTGCTATAGATAGCAAGGGAAACTACAGAATGCCTGAAATAAATAGGAAGAGAGGAAATATTTACGTGAAAAGGAAATTAATGACTACCGAAGATGTAAACATCTATCTATCAAAATTTTCTAAATTATCTGCCAGTGTAAATTGTAGCATCATTGTTCTTAATATATATTAAGCACATTTGCGACCGTTTCAAGAAAAAAATCATTAAAAAAACAAATTACGTTCTTTACATGTTTATTTTTTATCAGTGATTTCGCAATTTTTCTTTTTTAAGTCAAGATGTTGGTATCAAAATGTTGTATTGATATTAGGTGTTTAGATATACAGAAGGTCGTTCGCACTTTATAGAAACGATTTTGAAATTTAATTTTTATGTATAAATGTCGTATTTGTTTTCGGCGATTTGCTTCTATCTGATAGCCATGGTTCTTTACAATAGTTCTAGCTCGAATTTTCCATGAAAGTAAACTTTTTCTTAATATTGTCATGTCAATTTCACCCCATTCCTCTTGGACCGTTTTCCAAAGTCCGTTCAGTGTTCTTGTATGCCGTTTTGTAAGTCTCGTTTTAATAAACCGAAATCGCAAAAGTCCATTGGAGAAGCGTCAGGTTATTTTACAGGTATTTCATTAAATGGGATACACTTTATTCCTGGTTCTGATTCTTTCTTTACTAAATAAGCGACAGTTGATTTAGACGTGTGACTTGAGGCTTTGATCATATGAAGCGCAACTTTATCAATTTCCTTTCCATATAAGGCTGAAATTTCTTCTTCAAAAATTGGTTCTAAAATATTCTGCTGATAGTAGAGTGAATTAATTTTGGCTTTACGTGAGACTGTTTTGATTTTTAATTTGCCGTTGTAACAAAATCGTGCAACTATCAAGAATCCCTTTCGGAACTTTTCTGTACACTGACAAAGTCATTTCGTACGGTCATTTCTGTCAGTTGAGCAAAATAAAATTGATTTTTTTTTATTACTGTCACTTAAATATGCCCTTGCCACATCGAGTGTTACCACAAATTTCCATTTTTCAGCAGCTAAGTGTTTTACATATAATTTTCTACAATTTGTTTTCCTTTCAGCAATATGCTTTGCCAAAAGCAGATGAACTTTAGTTTTAAACATATTTTTTAACTTCAAATCATTATGAATGATTTTACTTACAAAGAACCTGACGGGCTGTCGAGCGAGGGACAGCATTCGAGCATTCCCCATCTGTTTTTAGATGAGGGGGAATAAATTATTCCCCACTCTTCTGAGAAAAGCTGTCTCTCTTTCTACTTGCCACCTGCAAACAAAGAGTGTCCTCACAAGAGGGGGGGAGGGGTGAAAGAAAACGACTTCTCAGAAAGAGTTGCTTGCTCCGTTTTAACATTCCAGAACAAAGAATCTGACCCTGAGTGGACCCTGAGTGGAACTTATGACAAAACAGAGCAGTCTGTCGAGAAAGCATGCTAATCGGTTGATTTTACTGTTAGATTTTTAAGTTCGATTCCAGTATACGAGCAAACTGCCCGGGTGAAATTCGGATCAAATCCGACGGACAGTGAGGTCTCTCCGTTAAAGACCGTGGATGGTCTTAGTTGAGTAATTATCTCAATAAATTATTACTATTATTAACTAATATCGCCTAAAAGCCTTTTATTCCCGAATTTTCGCCTAAAAGTAGTAAAAAAATATTTTCGCATTTATTCGCATGTATTTCGTAAATACGAAAATTAAGTATCCCTACTAAGTATCCTACCTCATTGTACTCGGTGACAGTGATACATTAGAACTAAGCACTAAATAGATGCCGGTGTTTGGCACGTAAAAGAAAGTGCATTTCTTGTTTACCAGTCATGATTGAATGGAACAGATTGTATTTAAATTTTACCTCTGCGAAGCTATTATAATTTTTTTGAAAAAAATAAAATATTTATCTGAATCTGAATGTTTTTATCTGTTTATGAAAAATAATCAACAACGAGAAAAATATTTTTTTTGTTCTAACTTTAAATAATTTAGAAAATATTATATGACTGCAAAATTGTTATTCAAACTGAAACATGAAATTATCCTCAAAAGCATTTTTATTTTCATTAAACATGTGCAGCTGTAAAGGTGAAGACTTGCATCACAAACAAGATATACGCAGAATACTTGTATGAAGAAAATAATTAGTACACTATCTATTTACTAGCACATTAAAAGCTACTAAAATACTCTCAACATTTACATACGTACAAACACACACTTTCTAATTTAATCTCTGATGACATTTTTTTTTTATTTTTTATGAAGCGTTTTCGGAAAATATGAATACGGTTCATATCAATGGGTGTTAGAACTGTACATCTACGTTGGTCAGCTATGTGAAATTTATTTGCAGTCAACAATATTTTTATTTTATTTCCTCGAATCATTCTATATCATTCTATACATCACTAGGTATAAATTATGCGAATAAATACTGTTAAAAATGACGAAAATAATTCAATGTAAATCAATATTTCAATAACAATATTTTGACTGTATAGAGCAGGGATGGCCAAAGCGGCGACCGCGGTCGACTGGTAGACCGCGTAACTATTCCCAGTCGCCCGCCTGTCTGATATGTAATTGGTTGGGAATCAAAATGGATTTATTACTCTTTGTAAAAGTGATGATGATATTCCAAGTCTAACAAACTACCATTGCATTATCCAACAGCAGGCATTGTGCTCAAAAATATTGAATTCAAATGTGATGAATTTCGCATTTAAAATTGTTAATTCTATACGTGGAAGAAGTTTGCAAAGACGCAGATTCAGAGCATTGCTAGAGGAACGGAATCTGATTTCGGGGAACTACTATTACACACTGACATACGGTGTACTTTCTACCATGAATGCAATCAAAACAAAACATCGCTCCCGTTTAACAGATTACCATTTGGTAGTATGTTTACGAATAGCTACATAGGATACTATAAGTACATAGGAACCACAGTATGAAAAGCTTGCCGAAAATATGCAATGTCATGTTTCCAGCGCGTCCTCTAATATGGAGTAAAAATAATAGTTAAGATTAATTTACAATAATATTGTTCGCATTAATAAGAAAATAAAACCATATTGTTTTATTTATAAACTAATTACTTTTTAAGAAGAAAACCTTTTATATCTTATTAAAATAACTTGATATTGAATATAATTAGTAATATCTATGATTATTTTAAATTTAAACTAATTTTTGGCTTTAAATTACTAATTTTCTTATGATCACTCAACACATACAATGTTGGTAGACCTCAGCCTATAATTTAAATTAAAGGTCGCCCGTAGTGATCAAAAGTTTGGCCACCACTGGTATAGAGGTAGAAAAAGGTATGATATGTTTTTAGTGTTTAATCTGTTAAACACTTATTAAAATGCATTCGGACTCAATTTCGTTTAAAAGAGAACTGTCACTCGAAGCTCGAAGTATTTTACTTTATGCTATGGATATATCTATATTCTAATAAATAAAAACGGTACTGTTATTCATTGCAAAGTCAGTACACTTACCCCCCCCCCCCCAAGAAAAAAGCGCTGAAAATAAACGAAAATGGTCATTTTTATGTAAAAAAATGGCTCCAAGTGCAGCGCCACGAAATATTTAAATCATGAAATAATTATCAACACCATCACCGAAAAATAAGTGTAGTCCAAATAAGTGTAACCCAGTGGTCTACCGAAAAAGGAAATGAAGCGCCTACCGAAATTGATATTGGCGAAAACATCTCCTGGTAAGGTTGCCAGGTAAATCGAAGAGAACCAGGGTTTGAAATGAAGCCCCGATAGATACCCGATTTGGCATCCAAGAGAGTCTGCCGAAAAGTCCGTCTTAATCAAAATGAAAAACAAATTTAGGCATGTACTACTCTTTGCTTTCTTGTGCATAAACTCTTGATCGAAAAAATTATCCATTTGTAAGTGGATGTTTATTTCATTTCTATATAAAAGCCAAAAATAAATTAATATAATCTAACAATAGTTGATGTCTGTCAAAACATGACATCTAGATAGTAAATGAATGTACTAATACACAAATTATATTCAATACATCATTGTCAAATGTTGAAAATCATAATAATGCGCAGAAACAAATTGTGATTAAGCGGATTCGTGCTTAGTGAGTATCTAAAGACAGATTTAAAAATGTCACTGAGCATGTGCAGAAAGCATTTTTTTTAAATTGTAAATTATTGCTAATTAAACAGCATGAAATAAACAATTTCCATGAGGTTTACTGTTGTATTTCACAAATATAATTATCATAAAAATAAATAAGGCAGAGATAGATCTAGAGAGACTTCTCGGAATAAACGTGTTTATCATTAAAACATGTCACTGAGCGTGGGCGGAAACAGTGAGTTTCTAAAGACAGATTTAAACATTCCACTGAGCATGCGTAAAAATCAATTGTAAATTGTAAATTACCGCTAATTAATAGAAATTGCTGTCACAAAAACCAAATTTAACAAATCTACAGATTACAGTCTTTCGTTTGAGACCAAAATGAAGTAAATTGATGCAGTAGTTTTCTCTCACGGACTGCCCAAAAAGTCGGCTTAGCAAATTAAATATATAGATGATATATATTATGAATATATCACATAGTATAACCGAAAGATTATATTATGTCAGCCGTATACTTCTGATATAATACAATCTTTTCATACAAGGAAAATTATGTGAATTTTTCGTGGAAAAGGAGTTTCACAAAAGTGAAATAAATATTTATGAAAAGTCTGTTTAATTTAATCTTCGCCTTCCCTTTCAAATCCATAATTCTGATGCAGATTTCTGTTACTTGTGGTTACGAATCGGAATATCGATTCCGGGACGTTAGAGGGAAAGCGGTTTCGGGTCGATTCCCATCCAACCATCACCGGCCCTCAAAAGGGTACACACTACGGGATACCGCGTCGGAGATTCGTAAATCACCCGGCAACGGTACGGATCATTTTCCCCGAGCCTATCGTTCTACCGACGCCTCCAGAACCGGCCCGTCAAGTTGCCGTCAGTCTTGTGTTTGTTGGGTATATATATATATATATATATATATATATATGTATATATATATATATATATATATATATATATATATATATATATATATATATATATATATATATATATATATATATATTGCAATGAATTCGCCTGGATGACGTGGAAGGCACGTGATCAGGTGGAAGTAGTATTTAACTGCTGCTGGAGAGTCTGAAGAATCATTCTTTTACTTACTTCTGTGTGTGATGGGAAAGGCTGCGGATCTAAGCGACTTTGATAGAGGGCAGACTGTAATGGCTCGAAGGCTCGGAACAAGTATTTCCGAAACTGCACGACACGTGGGTTGCTCGCGACCTACAGTTGTTAGTACTTATGCAAAGTGGATGAATGACGGTGAAACCAGCAGTACACGACATGGTGTTGGACGTCCACACGCTACCAAAGATAAAGGTCGTCGGAGACTGTCTCGCATGGTGAAGCAAAACCGGAGCCAGACAGTGGCTCAGCTGACAGCCCAATACAATGCAGGGCCAAGTAGAATAGTATCGCAGCACACTGTTCAGCGGACACTGTTGGATATGGGGCTACGCAGCAAACGTCCCACTCGTGTGCCTTTGCTGACCAAGCGTCATCGCCAACTGCGCCTGCGCTGGGCCCGGGAACATCGCGACTGGTCCATGGATCAGTGGGAGAGAGTTGCCTGGTCAGATGAATCACGGTTTGTCATTCCTCACGCCGATGGCCGCGTCATGATACGCCGTCTTCCAGGCGAACTGTTGCTCCCTCAATGTACAGTAGGTCATACACAGGCCGGTGGTGGCAGTATTATGCTTTGGGGGACATTCTCTTGGGCATCTCTGGGACCCGTGGTTGTGGTAGAGCAGACCATGAATGCTACAGGGTATCTGAACATCATTTCGGACCAGTTGCACCCTTACATGGCCTCTGTTTTTCCAGCTGGAAATGGAATGTTCCAACAGGACAACGCCCCGTGTCACAAAGCTAAAGTTGTGTTGGAGTGGTCCCAGGAACATAATGTATTGGATCCATACATAATGTATTGGATTTAGGCAGCATTCATCCTGCAACAGATGTCATAACTGTCACAACAATGTTGGAGGGGAAAAACATAATTGAAACTTGGTCTCCAAATGTTCCTAAAAAATTGCAATAAAGTTAAGGTCGGACGATTAAAGTGATGCTGTACATAATAAGCAAGCTTGTTAAACAGCATGTTGAGAAGTTTCTCAAGGTTGTATTGTGGTCTTGGAAACCTGGTTCAGTAATGCGGGCATTTGGTCCTCTAGAATGGCTTCGATGTCACCAGAAGCTGATGAACAATTAAGAATAATAAGAGATATCTTGCAACACCATGAGAGTGCTACCGCCGTGCTTGTCTGTGGACATCAGTCATTTGGGACCGTATGCTTCAGAAGATATTCGCCAAACGTATACTATACCATTTATTGAAATAAATTCATCAGACCGGAAAACACGTTGTCAATAATTTAAGCTGTTTTTAATGTTGTGGCGCCATCTGACATGTTATTTGCACTGTTGACAGTAAGAAGCGGCTTGTGAATTGCAGCATGTCCCTAAACATCCTCTTTATGCAGCGCCCGACGAACTGATATAACTGATACAGGAACATTCTAACTCTTATTCCCCGACGCTGTTATTTATTTTACTGTAGTCGTAGAGTTCCCTCTTACCAAGTTCCACCTTCTTCATTTATAATCTCTGTAAATGTTTGATACTGCGCCTCTTAATGCACCGACATACTCTGCCGTTTTAGTTACAAAAGCACTCGTGTCGGTTATCATACCTTCTTATGAATCCCTCCTATCCATTATTTTGAACGTCCATTCCTCGATAGTTCATTTTACATCGACTGTACTATTCTGCAGGGGAGTTGATGCTTTTACTTTACCGTATTATATACATCTGCTTGCCTATGATGCCAGCGCCGTGATTTGCATACGCTTACCTTCTTTCAGCGATGTTTCCATTATCATAATAACCCACTTTACATATACATGCTAACGAAACTGAACATCTATTGTGGCAACTTTAAAAGTAACTGCCGAAATGTATTTATACATTTTATTATATCACATATAAAAATGTATGCACCTAATTCAAATTTATTACTTAGGTTGGTAAATTTACATCTCAATTTTTAACCTAATATAACATACCCGGTCGATTCTTTCAAATGTAGCACAAAATTGAATACGGAGAAATCTCTAAAACATTCAGTGCTGCCATCTTCTGCAAATAAAAAGATTTACCCTTTTTAAACCTTAAAATCACCTTGAAGTCATGTATGCGTGAATTCGACTTCAATCAATCTTAAAAAAGTTGGGAAGGTTCCTTGAATTGAGATGGATGCCCCAATCCTATAACCATGACCAAATTCTGACAAAAGCAAAGTAGAGTGTTATATGTGTTTTATCATTAATTGAAATGTTATGTATATAATATATATTTTCAACTCTCTTATTAAAATCTAAAGATACAATTTAAACTAAATTTCAATGTAAAATTCATCCAAAATCAACAGCTGAAAACAGATTTCAACATGTAGGAGAAGTCCTTTGCTCCGGTTTTGCTTTATTTGCTCATTCTTACTTGTCTTTTAACACACAATAAGCACGTAAAAAAACAGTTAAAAAATAAAGCAACATTTGCCTGAGGCTTTTCAACGATTTTCGTATTATTTTTAAAGGCTAAGGTTTACATTTAAAGGCGTAATGTCTTAAATAAAAAATTCCTGTGAGAAAAATAATTGAGAAAAGGATATTGCATTTCTAACGCATGGCTTGAAAAACATTCGAAAAACAGGAAAAAGAGAAACGTAAAACTACCGGAAATTAGAAAGAGAATAAAAAAGGCTTGATGTTCAATCGGAAGGTAAACGGAAAATGTCAAAGATTAAAAATATGACTTGAAACGTTTTTGTGTTCAAGACAACTGTTTTTTAATCCTTTAAATAAAAATAAATACTACACATTGCTTTAAGGAAAGCAGGTTATTTGATGTTGACAATTGCATAAAATAAGTTCAAGTGAATAATGTTAAATCTTCAAGTAAAGGTGCACAAATATTTTTATTTCACTAATTCCTGAGCAGTTATTGCTATTAACGCTAAGAAACTAATTATTTTGTTTTTGCATTAAATATTTGCATTTTCCGGATTTTTTTAAATAGCTTATTAGTGGTGTACATCTTTTTACGCTTAGTTGATTATTTGAAAAAATCATTCCTACAGCTCTGCTTATACATACATACATATATATATATATATATATATATATATATATATATATATATATATATATATATATATATATATATATATATAAATATATATATATATATATATATATATATATATATATATAAATATATATATATATATATATATATATATATATATATATATATATATATATATATATATATATATATATATATATTAAAAAAAAATCCGAACAAATGGGAAGAAATCAGAGAAAAAGGAGTGTGCGTGGAATGTTTTGAAAAATTTTAGAATTTTTGAAATATTTTTTTGAAGAACAAGTCTTATTTTTCCACAAAACACATACTTGTGAATTTTAAGTGTCTTCAACGGAGTAAAAAATGTGAATTATTCTCAATTTGTGCATAGAGTAAAATATTGAAAATTTTAAAAAACGTGGTTGAAGGTCCGTAGATGAATAGAAATAGTACGGACAGAATAATACGAATGTTGTAAAGCATGAATATAGTATTTTAAAGGCCATCACTAACATATAGATTTATAACATTAGCACTAAAAATTATGTAACAGGATCTCCACACTTTTAATATTTTAAATAATTTTCTGATTTAAAAAAATATATAGGACTTATTTTACGGTGAATGACATTGTAAACACAAATAGGTTACAAGCGCTCAACGGGATTTTTCAATATTTCATCACTTTGAAACCTTTCGTGTTTTATTTCTAGTCTCATTTAATGATAATTTGAAATATATAAACTCAGTGATATCCTAATATAAGCTCACTATAAAAAATGTAGTTTTAAAAAACACCATGAATTAAAATAACAATAAATTATTTTAAACATCGATTTTATGAATTCATTCTTTCCCTATTAAAGTATATATATATATATATATATATATATATATATATATATATATATATATATATATATATATATATATATATATGTCGTACTCGTTATTCACGCCCATTTTAAACCATGTAGTCCGAACTCCTCTGAGATTACAACTGCAGTCGGATCCCGAAAATCTTCCATCTTCTTCTACCAGCAGTCAGATGTGGCGAGTGGCAAGAACATCACACCATTCAATCTCCAAAATATATTTTTAATCAAATTCTAAAGCTCAGCTCCATTAATAAATTTAATTTAGTTTCACCCCTGTACAAAATGTGCGCCTGCCGAACAGCACGTCTTTCCAAGTCGATCATCCAATTGTCTCTGAAGATTTCAACCCTTTGTGCAGCTTCTTGAAATACCGCGCATGCTCACAAAAGCTTTGTTACGTTTGCATCAGACATGAGGTTTGGGAGGAATTAGGCTGTCAATCAAATCCAACCCTATTATCTGTATTTTCACCGCAATGATTCTTTTCCGATACTTCGTGATTTCACAGTTTTAAATTGTTAATTCCTATTTTTTCTCTGCAAAACCCTCGTTTAAGGTTCCCACGATTGTTCCAAATAATTAAGACATTACAACTCCCCACCCCCCGTCCCTCTGAAGGCGTGCATTCAAAGAGTCGCGAATTCTATGTAGCAGGTCTCCAGAAGAGAAAAACTAAATTTAAATTCAAAAATCTAAATGACTATCAAATTAAACGAACGTTGAACAGGGCGGTACCTTCCCCACACAACAAAGTTCTCAGACGCGAATCAATTAATTTACTCCTAATTATAACTTGAGTCAACTAAATTTAAAACTTTACATTGAATCACTTAAAATATTATGATAACAATAACACAGCAGTAATTATCAAAATATCAAAATTAATTATAAAAGAGTATTATATCAATATATTAATAAACACTAAAATATCAAATTTAATTCATACAAGAATTCAAACTCAAATTAAAATTATAAAAAGAACACTAAGTCATTTAAGATGACTTGAAGAACTGATATCTCATAAGTATTTTGCGAAAACACCTTAATTAGCAATTCAAAGCTCAAGAAATTTATACAAATTTTGTGCATAAGCACCTTGAGTCTCTGTCACCCAAAAATGTTTGACTTCTGGCATTGATACAGATAAAGTCCACATTCTTCAAATGCACTGGAAAGTTCTTGTAACAAAATGTTGAGTGGTGTTACGCAAGTTCAAAACAAAGTAATATTTATTATTGATACAATATTGTTAAATTTATTTGATCATTCCTCAGGTGTTTGTTCTGGTGCCAAACTTCTAAAACATCACTGGGAGTTTTAAATAGAGCCTTCAGAGTATGATCGGGGATACCTGATACCTCCTAATCACTTCAAACAGAGAAAATAAAAGAAATCAATCATTAAAAAAATGTCAACACACTTTTTTTTTTCTAATCAAACCCTAATCTTCTCTACAATTTCAAAATCTTTCTCCTTTTTATTATGTTGTACACTTTTCTTTTTAACCCGAGCTAATAATTAAGAAAGCATGTGTTCACACTCATGCTTTATTCAAAATTTCAAGAAGACCTCCAGAATCGTCAACAACAAATTTTAAAAGGGTCCATAAAGCATAATTAATTGCATGAAAAATACAAGAAATATTAAATCAATAACATTAAAAAACACAATCATTATTAAAATATAAAGCAATTAAATCTTAGAGGTATGAAATCAACTTTCAATTTCGTATTATCAAATTCTAAACACTTCTTTCATTTTCAGATGCTTTTCACAAACATTCAGTTACTATTATATAAGCTCTTGACCATATATGAATAGAGAAGACATGTTAAAAACGCTCATGCCTTGTGAAACATAAAATCATACTCTTCAATTAACAAAATATATTAAAATAATTCACACTTTTCAATTATACTTGTACAATCCTACCAATTCAAAAATTAAAATATTTCATAGACCTTTACACATCTACCAATGAAAATAACCTCATAATCCCATACCTCACCTAAACATATCACATAATATCAAATAAATGTATATCAATACAATAAAAATACACTTATGAAACTCTATCTAAATTATATCAATTGTTATACAAAGTTTTGAGCACCCATTTTTAATGTTCTGAATTCAAATTACATATTATTATAATCATTTAACTTCAAAAATATTTACAAAATTTTAACGAGACTGCCAAGAGCAATAAACACTATAATGCAAAATTGAACTTAAACATGTTCTAAAATTTCCCAAAATACATACGAAAACTCATAAATTTCTAATAATTAATGACATTAAAATTTTCGAAATTTTCCAAATGTTTATCAGTGATACTCTGTTACCTAGGTTTCCCCCCCCCCTCCTGACTGAAAACAAATCAAGGTTGACTGGGGGTGATCAATTCCCAGAAAACAATTTTCAAAATTTACTCAATAAATTTAGCGACATTAAAAATTTACATTTCTTATTACAACTAACTTAAAATTATTTCAGAAAGTTTTTATTAAATTTTCAACTGTCACCAAAGTTTCCGAAATTTTACACATAATAGTTTCTAATAGAAAATTTAAGCAAAACAATATCAATTTTTCAAACTTCAAATGTCAAAACTTTAAACACTTCAAATATTTCAACAATTTCAATTTCAACTGTATCAATTAATTTCACTATATTGATTATATGACGAAACAACTCTTTAAAAAACACATCTTATTAATTTCACTCTGACAACCATTAAAACATAACCATTTAAAACTATATGACATTTTTCAAAAATTATTTTGTTACATTTTTCGTGTTGTAATTTTGAATCAAAATTGCTTACCTTGAACATATTATCCCATCTCAAAATATTTTAAACTTACCCATTTTAAATTAATTTTTTTGCAGACACAAAAATTTTCTTAAAACTCTTAGATTTCTTTGCAGTCACCAAGCAGTCGAAGAGACAAAGTTGACACCCACAAAAAACTTTTCTTTCTTTCACACACCTCTGATTTTCTGGAAAGTTCAGTTGAAGTTTGATAATCTCGAACATACACAAATTTTTCTTCTCTTGTAAAAGGAAATCCTCAACAACACCACACGATCCAAAAATTATTCTTGAATTGAAAAAAATTCACAATTTTTCCCGATGACGCACAAACAGATTTGCTGCAGAAACACCGAAGCACAAACCTCTCGATAATGACGAACCGCGGTAATGGTAAATTTTGATTTCTTCACAGAATTTAAATTTGATGCACAGAAATTTGTTGATTACAAGCCGATTTTATGTTTGTTAACTTGATGAAATTTCCTGGGGTTTACAATCCGTCATGGGTCACGATCCTGGCCGTCTTATGTCGTGACTTGTTCTTGACGAGCATTTTAAACCATGTAGTCCGAACTCCTCTTAGATTACAACTGCAGTCGGCTCCCGAAAATCTTCCATCTTCTTCTACCAGCAGTCAGATGTGCGAGTGGCAACAACATCACACCATTCAATCTCCAAAATATATTTATTAATCAAATTCAAAATCTCAGCTCCATTAATAAAATTAGTTTAGTCCCACCCCGGTCCAAAATGTGTGCCTGCGGAGCAGCACGTCTTTATTAGTCGATCATCCCATTGTCTCTGAAGATTTCAACACTTTATCCAGCTTCTAGAAACACCCCGCATGCAAGAGCATTGTTACGTTTGCGCCGGACATGAGGCTTAGGAGGAGTTACGCTGTCAATCAAATCCAACCCTATATGGTATATTTTCCCCGAAATGCTTCTTTTCCGATACTTCGTGATTTCACTGTTTTAAATTGTTAATTCCTAATTTTTCTAAGCAACCCCCCCCCCCGTTTCAGGTTACCACGATTGTTCCCCATAATTAAGGCATTATATATATATATATATATATATATATATATATATATATATATATATATCAAGGAATTAGTGGGAAAAGAATGATTACTCTACATTCAAAGGGGGCTTGGGAATTAAATTATATTCCTGGCGTAATTCGCCTCTAATTTTTCATATTTCAAGACACGCGAATTAGGAAAGGGAAATTCCCCTTTTCATTATATTATCTTGGCGCGTCTGTGGTTTAAGCGTTCAAAGAGGAAGTATTATATAATTATCCTTGGAAAGATGTCTAGTTTGGGCTCTGCGCATGTGCAGAGAGAGTTGGCGCGCGGAATTGGTCGTGAGATCTAGCAGAGCGCGGGATAAAAGTCAATGCCTTCGGACTAAGTTTATGGAAATCATACCATAAATGTAGCACTCACTCAGTATCTCTATAGGTGGTTCTTGTTTAGTAATTCACATCACTCTCCAGATAATAAACACTCTCTCTAAATCTTGATTATTTAATTATGTACATAATTTGTACAGCTATATACATTACATTTCGAAAATTATATTAATTTGAATACTCTCTCTCGCAATACAACCTCTCTCTACGACGTCAAACACTCATCTGCGCTCAACACTCGCAGCACGCTCTACAGTCTATAGGGGATATTTTCCACATACTCCCCACCTGTACTCTTGTCAAAGAGTACACACAAACACATTTGCAAACAAAAATTATACATCAATAATCCAACAAAACAGTACAATAATTACTTAAAATCACAAATTGAAACTAAATGAATATTAATTAAACAACACACACATAATATTTGTATCAATATATGAAACTCAATACAATTTAAGTGAAATAACAGCATGAATTAAATTTCAATATTAAAGTTTAAAAAAGTTTAAAGTTAAAAAAAGTTTAAAGTCCAACTCAAATTTCAAAAGGATACAGCAATTGAATGGCTCTTCTGAATTGTCCTTTAGATGTACGAACAATGCACGCTCGAATATAGCCATCTCTTCCCATTATTACCTTTTCAACAACTCATACGTCCCATAAAAGTTTAGATTTCTTTGGTCCTTCTACTAACACAATGTCTCCAGTTTTAAGATTACGCTCCGTCGAAGGATTAACAAAATTGTGAGCGTTTCTTAACTGTAACAAATATTGCTCTTTCCACTTGGTCCATATTTCCTTTAAAAGTCTTGACTGATATAGTTTACGTCTGGTCAAAGTTTCTTTATTGGACACTTAGTTGAAGACTTCTAAAAGTACTCAGGAAAGCTGATGATATTACGACCTAGCAGTAAAAACGGTGAAGGTGTGAGCGGGCGGGGTTCACCCAACTCATTTGTTTCATACGTTAAGTGTCTATTGTTTAAGACACACTCTATTTCCGTCAATATCGTTGTAAGCTCTTCAAGATACACAAGCGCTTTGCCTAGTATTTTCTTTAGGGGTTCCTTGATGCTTGTCATCAAGCGCTCTCAAAAGCCTCCCCACCGTGGGGAACGTTCGGGAAAGAACTTCCACACGACGCCCTCGGATATTATGAACTCTCGTACAGTTGGATCAACGATGATCTTCTTAAACCCTTTGATTATCTCGCTTGAGCTGCGAAACCCTTTTGCGTTATCCGAATAGATCACTTTGCAGCTCCCTCTTCTGGATAAAAAACGTCGAAGTGAGAGAATAATCCTCTTCACTGACAAGTCTGAGATAACGTCAATATGTATCGCGCGAGTAACGGCGCAAGTAAACAAAATTATGTACACTTTCTTATAGGTTCCCGCTTCTGTTCTAATAGTTATGGCTCCGGTTAAATCAGTACCTACCACTGTGAAAGGAGCACTTTCAACGATACGATCTCTAGGTAATTGACCCGTTATCTGGTTTGCGGGTTTCAGTGCGTACTTTTTACATATAAGGCACGTATAAATTATTCTTTTCACTATTTGCCTTCCTTTGGTTATCCAATATTTGTTCCTGACTCTAGATAATGTTGACGAAACGCCAGCGTGGAAAGATTTTATATGCTCTTTCATCACCACTAGATCAGAAAACTTTGATTTTGGTAATATTATTGGATGTTTTTCATCGTGCAATAGTTCAGCTTGCTCTAAATGTCCTCTGACACGTAGAATACCTCTGTTGTCGATATATAGGTCTAAACTGTATAGCTTTGAATGTGGAGGAACTGGTTTATTTTTCTCTAACAGCTGAATCTCGGAGAAGTAATTATCTCTTTGTACTCTCTTTACCCAATATTCCTCAGGTTCTTGAATCTCTGAAACAGTTAGTGGTCCTTTCTCATGGGTCTTCTTCTTCAGCTTGTGAACAAATCTAATCACCCAAGCTGTAACTCGAAGCAATTTTCCTAGACTACTAAATTTTGGGTCATATAACATAACTTCTGTAACGGGAATAATTGCTTGAATCACCGTTTTTAGTCTATCTAATTTTTTATCATCGGCAACTGTTTTGAACTTTTGCCGTCACCACTGATCTTTAGGACACCTTAACCATGATAGACCGCGCCACCAAACATTATCATTTAACAATGTATGTACCGTTTCACCGCGAGTTAATTTATCTGCAGGGTTCTCTAACCCCGGACAATAGTTCCATTTGTCAGGTGAAGTACAGTCCTGAATTTCCAACACTCGGTTTGAAACAAATTGTTTCCAATCACGTGCTGACTCTTTAATCCAACATAAAAAAATTTCTGAATCCGTCCACTGGAATACCCTATCTACCAAACCTTTGAACACCTTCGACAAATACTTAGACAACCTCTCTGCAATCAAGGCTCCCATCAGTTCCAACCTCGGGAGTGACAACTTTCTTAACGGTGGGATTCTACTTTTTGACATTATAAATGATGTCGTTATCTCTCCCTTCTTATTCTCATATAGAAAATATGCTACCGCTCCGTAAGCTATAGTAGAAGAGTCACAGAAAATATGAATCTCTACCGAATCACTCTCATCCATACTATCCGGGAAATAGAACCTTTCTATTTTCACCTCATCTAATTCCTTAACCTCCGTGCACCATTTTTTCCATCTCGATTGTAAGTCCTCAGCCAACTCTAAGTCCCAGTCCATTCCCCTCTCCCATATTTCTTGCATAAGCCTCTTAATACTCACAACATACGGTGAAATAAATCCTACTGGATCTAATACCTTAGTTGCCGTACTCAATACAGACCTCTTAGTATTTCGTAAACACCTCAAACTGTTCAACAATGGCTTAACATCAACTCTCAATATATCCTCTTCCAAATTCCAAATCAACTC
Organism: Dolomedes plantarius; assembly: GCA_907164885.2. Classification (NCBI taxonomy): domain Eukaryota; kingdom Metazoa; phylum Arthropoda; class Arachnida; order Araneae; family Dolomedidae; genus Dolomedes; species Dolomedes plantarius. The sequence continues at coordinate 145,939,255 of OU015501.1, forward strand.
TAACACCTTTAACTTACTATTTCTCTCAAAGCTATTTTCTACACACAACCCCTTCTCAATCCACAAATCGTGCAATTTTTTAGAATTAGTATGTAACTTCCTTAAATTAAATTTTGCATCACTCAAAATTGACACCGCTTCTGAAGTAAGACTTAATGCTGATTCTACACTACCCGCTCCATAACACAAATCGTCAGCGTATAACGAACTATTGAGCATCTCAAAACAGTCTTTATTAGTTTCTTAATATTTTTCTATGTGATATTTAATTGGGGCACTCAGAAAAAAATGGGGAGCAATTACATCCAAACACTACTCTATTCATTTGCATAATTTTAAAGTCCTCACTATCATCATCGGGATACCACAAAATTTTAAAATACTTCCTATCCTCCTCTGCGATCCCAATCATTAATAATGCTTTCTCGATATCACCGCAATATCCTACTTTAAATTTTCGAAAGGCAAGAATTACGTCTAAAACATTCGGGTTTAAATTAGGCCCTTGTTCCAAACAATCGTTTAACGACAAATTTCCCTTTGTGCAACTGCTACAATTAAAAACCATTCGTACTTGAGTAGTTTGTTTATCTTTGCGAACTACTCATCTAAACGGCATAAAATAACCGTTTTCCCTTTCATAACACTCTTGGATAATATTATTTTCACTCTGATATTTAACTATTTCCTGAAATTGCTCTCTGACAAAAGTATCGTTTTTCAATTCTTTTCGCACCCTATCAAATTGTCTTTTTGCTAACTCAAAATTATTTTCTAACTGGTCTGGATCTTTCTTCCACAATAAACGCGCCTCGTATCTCCCGTTAATGATTTTCAAATCCCTTTCAAATTGCTTAATAATCTGTTTATCACACTCACTTTTTCCATAAACATCGTTTGTTACTCCTAAACTCTCAATCTCCCACATAGCACGCGGCTGATCTGACAAACTTTCGTCCTCTGCAACCTGAGTTTGAATAAACAATCCGCTGGAATTTTGGCATACTTTCGACTCTTCAAACCCTGGACCTTCCCTACCACTCAAAGTCCAACCGAATATAGTTTCGCACAGCAATAAACAATCTGTCAATCGGTGCGTCTTTGCCGTTAGCACTGCATTCAGAAAGTCATTTCCTAACGGAAAGTTTATTTCTTGATTGGCGCCACTTTTGCAGTCAGACAAAGCATATCCCGACTTTTTTAACACTTCAACCAACTGCTTAGGCGAGGTTGTAATGGAACTTGCACAAATATTTTCAGTTTCTAACGCTTCTATTTTTAAATACGTTTCACTATTACAGTCCTTCAAAACATTTTTTTTCTTTTTAACTCCGATATTTGAGGGTAAGTAGACGCAATAGTGTAGATTTTTAATTTTTCTGTACCGACAGTTTGCAATTCAGCTTTCTCAGCTAAAGACTGGCAAACATAATACCTTTCTGATGCTGAATCTCAAAGAATAGGTACATTATACATAGAATTATTATTTACTAATTCAGCCCTCAACGTCTGGTAATAAATTATATCTCTCGGAGTATTCTTACTTCTGATTTCGGTGAAAAGCGAACTTACACTAGTTTCTGACATTTCTTGTTTGTCGTTTCTGCCCTCATCTTTCGTCTTTTCAGATAATTCACACAAATATTCTAAATGTGACTGTGATTGACATAAATTACATCTGACCCATTTAGCTTTGCAGAAAACTTTTTTGTGTCCCCTTTTCAAACAACGTTTGCACTTAAACTGGTCATACAACGCTTTGTATTTCTCTGGAATAGTTAAGCTACAATTTTTAGATGAATGTGGTTTATCACAAAAATCACACATGTATTTTTTAGCTGTTGTGCTAAGTGTTGCTGCTGAAGATATTTTGAACGTATTTGGACTATAGCGTTTACTGTAGTTCCCAAAGGTTTTCTCTTCGCTTTTTGACACCCTGGATTTATTTAATTTAACACATAATGGCTTTTCTCTCGCTTCTATCTCGTTCTCTATAAATAATAACACGCCTGTGACTGATGTTTCACATTTGGTGTTTTGTCTATTAAAATTTAACACTAAATCATTTGGGATACACTTGTATAGAATAGGTAGCAATAAATTTTCATATGTATTAAAATCAACTTTTAATGTTTCAAGACTTCGAATTTGAAATGTAATCTCGTCGTGCAATTTTCTTAAGGCAGATACATCACTAGATCTCAGAACTGGCTCTAATGAGAGGAGCTTATTCATAAAATTAGTAATTAATAATTCTCTCTTTCCGAATCTATTATTTAAGATTTCAATCTCTTTTTTATAGTTATCCTCTGTTAGCGGTAACCCTCTTATCGCTTTAGCTGCTGAATCTGTTAACAACGATCATAAGTAACTGAATTTTCCAAACTCTTCCAAACTCGGCCAAAACTCTTGGAATTTAGATATATCACCATTAAATTTCTCAAAAGTAATGCGGGGAAGTTTCGTATTGCAACTGGTTTTCGTTTCATTAATTTCTAAAGGAACAGTTTCGGGTTTCGATTTAACTAAATCAGGTAAATATCTGTTAACTCGTGATTTAGATCGAATAAAGGTTTCATTATACTCAAGTGAATTCTCTACTTCTGCTTCCGAATCTTTTTCTGGACACTGAGAAACTATAACATCGTCAAGTTTCAGTAACTTTTGTTCTCTCTCAATCAAGACAGCAAGTGATTCTTGCAAATTGTCAACATTAGCCAATTCATTGGCCAACTCTTCATCAATTTTCTTAATTATTTTAGTTACACTACTTCTAATTGACTTTCGCACTTTTCTATTCTTCTGAATAGTATCTTCAGTACTCATTTTTAATATTCACGAGTAACTTGCAAAATGGAAACAAAATAACTCACCGCATTTTGAAGAACAAGTAATCTTACCGCTTCACACAGATTCTTTTTTTTATCGTAATCCAAACTTCGCGTCCTAATCTGCACCAAAAACTTTATATGGAAATCATACCATAAATGTAGCACTCACTCAGTATCTCCATCGGTGTTTCTTGTTTAGTAATTCACATCACTCTCCAGATAATAAACACTCTCTCTAAATCTTGATTATTTAATTATATACATAATTTGTACAGCTATATACATTACATTTTGAAAATTATATTAATTTGAATACTCTCTCTCGCAATACAACCTCTCTCTACGACGTCAAACACTCATCTGCGCTCAACACTCGCAGCGCCCTCTACAGTCTATAGGGGATATTTTCCACAATGTTCACCGCGTCTCTAAAAACGAAATGGCGCAAAATGAACGCGCTGAGTTGGAGCTGTGGTTTGCATGAAAAGAAATAAAATGGAATAACTCGAAATGCTCAATTGTTGATTGTATTACTTCTTGCTACACCACCGGATAAACCATGACTGCCATAATTTGTAAGATGATGGGCGTAGTCTTACACTCGACATATATATATATATATATATATATATATAATGAAATGATAGTACTGTTCGTTAAATGTTGGGAGGAAACTAGTGGTTATTACGTAGGGATTCGGTAGTGCGGGAGAGCCACTGAGTGTTTCTGTGTGTACTCCTGGTATGGTCGCGTTAAATTTTTTGGTCTCCAGGAGGCTTTTATTAAGGGGGGGTTACATACCACTCTTATGGTTGCTTGGTCTAAGTAAGGGTGACTGTTTTGGCTCATCTAAATGGTGTTTCTAGAACATGGGTTGAGAATTTTAGGTTTTGAGTGGAGGGGGATAGAATCACTATTCTGAAAAGTGGGATATCTCGTAGATAGTGTTTAATTTTCAAAATTGTGGTTTGTATTTAATTGAATCTTTGATATTCAATAAATTTTATTGAATGTCACGGATTAAAATCAGTTCTTGAATAAGAACATTACATTTTGTCTGTGAATTATGTTTTTAGTCTGTTGTCAATCCCTTTATTCTGTTAATTAATTTATTCTGAATAACAAAAAAATTAAAAACTAATTTTATTCAAGTTGTTTTGAAAACTATCAACATTTTCTTTTGCTATTAAATTTGTAAAATTCTATATTAACCCTTCGAACATGATTTATTTCCCGCTTAGTGGGGACATCTGCCTGGAAAGCAGATATAAATGGAATGTCTCTTTCACAGTTGTTCCTAGCTAGAAATACAGAGGGTATTTGTGTATTATTACATTTCATGGTAGCCACAATAGTCAAACCACTTCCACTTAATTATTATCCAGCTTCTATTGAACAGAACCATTTATCACAGGTTTTATTACGGTTTGTTTTTTTAAAGGCATTTAGCTAGTAGAACGAGTGATTAGGTTGGGATTTTTTATTTTTGCTCTGATTAATCTAATTTTTATCTGATCGATAGAAGGCTGACGTCACGAATCACCCTTCCACACTGAAGAAAAGATGTTGACTAAAGCATGTGTAGACTCCCAGGACCCGAGGTCGAAGGTTGGGGAGCCCAGCGTTGAATAAAGAAACCATAGCTGCCTCAGAGGCAAATGTTCCCATCGAAGGGTGGCTGTCCTTTTCAAACTTGTTTTGTCTCCGCAAAAGATCCTTTACAGCAAACAGGCACCTGATCTTGCAGCTGCAGTTATCCAGCCTTTTGGCTTTATCTAAGACTTTTTTCCTTCTCCACTATTCGTAGACACGATGACAACAACAAAAGGCATATGATTAATATTCAGAGTAAAAAAAATAAGCCCCGGTGAAATAAAAAATAATGCGTGAAAAAATATGTATATACCACGATATTGTGCCGTTGACCTGGAAAAGAAAGAATGGAATGGTAACAGCAAAATAAAATCGTTTGAATTTAAAAATTGCCCATCTTGGTTAGCTAAAGACCCGTTTTTAGCTAACGGTACGCACAAAAAAATAAGAGAACCATTAATTGAAGGTTTAGATGAAAATAAAGAGTTAGCTAGAAATCATTTTCTAATTTTGAAAATTACAGAAAAATTATTAATCGACGTTATAAATTGCGATTATCATATGTACATGATGTGTATGATTATCATAAGTAATCCACAAGATTTTTATAGTTAAATTTGTAAAAGGAAAAAAAAAATATATAGCTATTCTGTTTGATATAATTATTTCTTTTATCATGTTTTGAGGTAAAGTTCACTCCTTTCTATTTGGCAGACTACGGCATTTCAGCGAATGGAAAGATGAAAAGTCAACTCTACGAGCAGTAACTGCTTCTCTGAGAAAGAAATTGAAAAATAAATTTCAAATGAAATACTCATTGAAGTTTAAATTTTGTAAAGGAAATTGGAATTCAGATATATTCGACTCCGTCTTTAAAGATCGAAAGTGTGGATCAAAAATCTCATATTACTCTGACTATTTGTCTCAAACTTCTATTCTAGATGCCCCATCTATATGCATGAAAATAGCGCTCACTGAAGAGGAAGTCGCGTAAAGGTATTTGCGACAGTTTTGGAGAGAGAACAGAAATACAGGATATAGAAATATTTCAAGATTTTCAATGCGAAATTTGATACTGAAATTGGGATTTTATTCTCAATTTTTAAAGACTATTTTGAAAGAGAGAGAAATTAAAGTATTTAAACAAGTTCTTAGGATGTTAATGGATCTATATGTAGCTTTATTAAAAGGTTTTACTAAATACTACTAATGTAGCATTTAGTAAATTGCGCACTAATGTAGGCTTATCAATGGCGAAAGAAAAACAATTATTGCAGTATTAGTTTTCGTAATGGTTTTGTCATAAGGCTACTGTGTACTAATCCTATTGGATTCGTTCACCTCAATGTTAACCTATGGAGAAAATTTATCCAAGGATTGCCGACATGGATTTATATATTTAAAAAAAATTTATTCCGTAATACAGGAAGAAATTTTACTCCTTGAGGCATTTTTAATTTTTAAAAATAAATCAAAATGATATTTTTAAATTTAAATTATTCGGGTTAAAATCTGGTAGAGTGTGTTTTAAATGCTGATAAATTCCTTTGGTGGACGAAATTTTTAAATTGAATTCTGTTGGAAGGGTGCAGAAAAATTCAGGATATTTAAAAATACCATTTTTATAGTATTATCAGCATTTATGTAGCTGTAAATAGTAGACAAATTTTCTCCATAGGTGAACACTGAGGTGTGTGAATCCTATAGGGTTAGTACACAGCTGCCTTAATTATGTCCAGTTACTCTAATCGATAACTTTAAACTCCTTATAAAATCCTTACATCACCAGTTCTCTAAAACAAACAAATGGGAATTAACGTTGGGGTTCTGTAAATTTTGTAAAGAGGAATTGTTCAAGAACTCTGCCATTAACTTCAACAGATACGTATTGACAACTTGTTCCTGGGCCATTTTGGTCGTTTAGAGGTTCCATAATTCCCTTATTCGAGAATTCGATAGAAATACTCAAAAACTGATTGTTCTGTCATTGTGGGCACTTAATTAAGGCCATTAGACATTGATATTTGTGCGTACCAATTTTATCTAAGCCACACACATATACTCACTTTAGGCACTAAGAATATATTTACTTAGATTAGCGATAATGAACGTTGTGAACAGAGCCCGATACAATCTCATTACTACCCCACTCCTATTCGCTGTCTCGAGGAGGTGTGTGGAGTACAGAATAGATTCGGTACAGAATAGATGTGCAAATTGATTTTATTGCAGACTTTCTCACGTAAATTCATGCCCATTTAGGGACATTAGTTTTCACCACGTAAACGAAACTTTAATACTTTTCGTAGGCTGTATGCATTCATTGATCATAGTATTGGGTACTTTAATTTTGTGAAAGGCTATTATTATTCAGAACACTCAATCGACGACAGAAATATTCCGCAAACAACTAGCGGAAAACTGATTCAATTAATTATTGACTTCAGTATGTATATGTTCATTATTATATGCTAATTGTTCGCATGTGTTTGGAAATTTAATGGAGATAAAATACCAATAATGTGCAGTGACGAATAAATTGCAAATAGACAAACTATAAACTAAGAATAGAAAAAAAATTGATAAATAAATTTCAAATTTCAAATCTACTTTATTATAAAAGTTATAAAGTATAAAATGTTCTCATTTTCTGCCGTTCTTTATTTTCGTGAGGGAAGTTGAAATATTAATTTTTTGAAACACTTAAATTATTGTAGAACAATTCAAATGATCATGAAAAACATGGACTATTCAAATGTTCACATCTAAATGCATCATTTATATAAGTCTAAATTTAGAATAGTCATGTTATGATTATGATTAGATGTTTTATAAATGCTGTATTCGGAAAATTGCCGATGGAGACTGATAACATATTCATTACAGATGATTTTTGTTGAAAAATATAATGAGACAAAAAAAGGTTTTTTTGAGAATAGCATTATTTCGTATTTTATCATTATCATAAAAGAGCCATTTTCCTTTTTTTAACTAGAATATTGCCCAAAACCAAATGCGATACATTTCATGAATGCAATTTCAACAACTTTCTGCATAATATTTACCTTCGCTGCATTTTTGTCCCTATATCTGTCTTTCACAATGGTTCTTATTTTGATTACCAGTATAATAAAATAAATGTTCTAAGTTTATATTAGTTAAATGTTACCACAGTTACTAAATTTCATTTACTCCCGCTTAGGATGTGTCCATTTCGCAATGTAAATTTTCCTTAAATATAGTTTATTACGTTAAGATGTGAGCTGAGCATTTATAACGTCTTCAACCTTCCAATATAGCGCCGCAGTAAAATAGATCTAGACACTCTAATTCGAGAAGGAAGTCAAAGCACTGGTCATGGAGTAATAGAGTAGCTGAGGAGTGTCACATAGTTACCGCAACTGATGGGGTAACTTTTTTTAATTTTAGACATTTCATTGAATATGTTAATTATATAAGAGAATTTTGCTCAAATGTATGTCTGAAGCTATGGCGTAAATTGTTTTGCATATGGTGACAATAGTAGTTTAGGTTCAACATTTTCGTCTAATTGTACTGCCAATCCAATAAGTGCCATTTATACAAGATAATTTAGCTCAAATGTTTGAAGCTATGGCGTAAATTGCTTTGCATATGGTGACAATAGTAGTTTAGGTTCAACATTTTCGTCTAATTGTACTGAAGATCCAATGAGTGTCATTTATACAAGAGAATTTTGCTCAAATGTATGTTTGAAGCTATGGCGTAAATTGTTTTGCATATGGTGACAATAGTAGTTTAGGTTCAACATTTTTGTCTAATTGTACTGCAGATCCAATGAGTGTCATTTATACAAGAGATATTTGCTCACATGTTTGAATTTCGAGATTTATATGACGCCAGTTATTTTTCAATTCATAACAAGAGAAGTTTGGGATCAACATTTTGGTCTTCCTGCAATTCATATTCAAGGACTGTTTTAAAAGTTCCCGAGGTCTTGAGTTCAATTACTGCAAAATAAACTTAGAAATACATTGGGCAAGATACACATTTTTACAAATACGGAAAATTTAGTGCTACATTCTAAAAAAATGTTCTATAGAACATTGAATTAAGATACCGTATTAGATATCTTGTGTACAAAATTTAAGTTAATGCTATATAACTGTGTCTGCTATAAAAGGAAAAGAATTAAATTTTTTTTCGTGCTCGGATATTTTGTGCATAAAGGAACTAATCAAACACCTGTATATTTCTATTAAAATGTCCTATTCGTAGGTCCTATTCGAAAAAAAACTAAAAATTCACTAAAGATCTCTGTTTGCAGTGGATATAAAAGGTTATTTCCAACATTAGATTTGCCTCCATTGTCTTTGAAATGAAAATTTCTTTGGTTGAATTATCCATGTAGATCTCTTGTGTTTCAACATCCTCGCGATTGAGATTAAACACGCGTGTGAGGGCTTCACTCTCAAATATTTGTACAGAACTCGTTGTTAAGTAAGAGAGCATGTGATCACAATGAGTTAAAAAATATTTCAATATCCGATCGAGTCAATATTATTCTTTCCCTGGAGTTACGATGTTACCCATACATTCACTGTTTTGACTCCGTAGTGTATTGAATGAGAATTGCATCATTGACTACTTTTAGTTATTGTAGGCCAGATAATTCTTCAATTAAGCCAAACTGCAGTGCACGAGGAACAAATAAATATATTTAAAACTGGGATATCAATTTATTATTATTATTTTTTTGCATTCACATATAACGTGTATGTATATATATATATATATATATATATATATATATATATATATATATATATATATATATATATATATATATATATATATATAGAGAGAGAGAGAGAGAGAGAGAGAGATAGATGCATTTAATGACATTTAGTAGTAACCTTGATTTTCACATAGTTAAATGAAAATAGGAGTTTTATTCAGTTTTAAAATATAGTGCTGAGGAAGTCTGGAGAAAAGCTCTATACCCGGTTTTTTTCGTTTGGTCGTCATTATTATGTCATAACTTTTCCCTGCATATATAAATTTTACATCACAAAGCTATCTCAGATCGATAAGAGGGATACACCGGAAAAAAATAACGTAATTACATTTTTCATTAAACATATTTTTTTCTGTTTCATATTCAAGTTCTAAGCAAAAGAAATAAACAATTTCTCAAGCAGCAGAAAGATGATTAGGAAGATTAAAATTTACAGGAAATTAATATATTTTTCAAAAGTGAGTTCATTTTGAATTTAAAGATGTAAAGTAAATGAATATGCTGATTTTTTGCAAAGGAAAAATCTCTACAGCACATCCTTGTAACTTATCATGTAAAATATATTCAAAACTTTTGATGAAAAATGCCGTTTAAGATACGGAAAAAGTCGTAAAAGCAGAAAAAAAGCAGAAAAATAACACAATTTGAATTGCGAGCAATAAAATAGTCGTACAGCGCATATACTACTTTTCAGCGATATCCACAATCTGAAAGGTAGGAATATCGGAATTTAATGTTTTTAGTTCAAAAATGTGACGAAAGAGTTTGATTCCCCGAAAAGAGTTTTCCAACTTTTTATTCAGACAGATAAAAATTTCATGAACACATATGTGGCTTCTCAAGTTTGTTGCTTCAAGTTAGGATAATTCAAAAACTTCAAAGTGTTGTTAATCGCTTCAAAGTGAAAAGTATTAACATAGAGTAAAAATTTTTATATTAAAAGTAATTTTAAAGACATTCGCTTCTTCAGTTATGCCTCTACATGGTTTTCAAACCAAATTTAAATCAAAGGAATAATTAACCTTAATTATATCTTTACTACAGTAGACGAATAAGATTAGGCAGATGACAATTTTTATGAATATTTATTGAATTAACAAATTTTAAACATTAATTTTTCCTTAACAATTGCGAAAATCACTCTCATTTCAATGCTTAATTTTTAAAACACAACTTACAGTGAAACATTATCACCTGATTTACAATTACCAATGCTTTTGTATCTGTATTTTATTTAAAAAAAAAGAAAACACTTATTTACACTTAAACCTATGTTGTCGGGATAGTTGTAAATTATCTTTTAGAGCTCTGTAATAAAATTTTTTTATTAATTTTTTATACGCAGCATAATAAGAAATGTTAAAGTATAAGATAATAACAGTTATTCTTTACCCAAATGATATTTTTGGAAGTTAAACTATTTTAATCATCCATACATTGTTCCCGATTACCCTACTTGAGCCTATGTGTGTGTATATATATATATTTACTAGCTGAATACCCCGTACTTCGTTACGGAGTACATTCAAATTAAATGTGCATATAGTGTATGCAATTAATGCCAAATATATGCATATATATATATACACATATATATATATATATATATATATATATATATATATATATATATATATATATATATATATATATATAATAAATACAACGATCAATGTATGCAATTGATGTAAAAAAAACGAAAAGATATATTTATGAAAAAATCGTGACGAATATTTTTATAGACAAAAAAATGTAGAAAAAAAAATCAAATTAAATCTAATAGAATATACTAAAGAATATAGTACAGTTAATATAGTACAGTTTGAGGATCATATCTTTTACTGTATTTTAATATTTTTTTGGATAATGTCCAATTGTCTGCTGCATTAGCAAGGAAATTTTTTTTGTCTATTTAGTTGTTATGCACGTGACGATAAATTTATTTAAAGTACCAGAAAAAGAAATCACGTGATCAGAATTTAAGAAATAAATACTTAAAATTAATCTTTAAAAATTCACCAAAAATCTGAACATGGAGGTAAACATTCGAAAAATATTTCATTGTGAAGGAATTTTTACGATCTTTTTCGTGATATAAATTTTATAACCCTCACATTATTATTTTAAATGCAAACTTTAAAAAAGTTACTAAAACAGCTTAAAAATTTAACTTTAAAAAATCTAAGAAGAGGTTTTCAAAAATCTATCTTAGTGCACCCCTACACTATAAGAAGGGCACGTGACACCATGCAAAATTTCAGTTCTTTATGTCCAGCGGTTTGGTCTGTGCGTTGTATGACAGTCAGTGAATCAGTCAGTTACGGAACTGATATATATATATATATATATATATATATATATATATATATATATATATATATATATATGAAACATACTGGACAACCAAAGGAGAAGACTGGTGTCCAGCATATCACAATGGAAGATGACCACTCGTGGCTAAGAATAAACGACTATGCAAATTACGGCATCACAAAACTTTATTAGAAGGAGAGTACGTCTCCCCAAGACAGTTACAAAATCCGTAAAACGCACATGTATCTTGGTAGTACGGCTTATATACACTCTCATGTGATCATGATAGCGATTAAGGATCTTCTGCTGTTAACAAGTCACATGTGGTTTTATGTAATCTGCGCAAAGCCTATAGGAAATAACAACTGACGCTACGCTGGTTTGAAAAAGGAAGGCATTTAATATTTCTCACCCGAGGGCATTTGGACTTAGAATTGACAGCGAAATTAGCTCGTACGCCCAAGGAAATTTAGAATAATTTTAGAATTTAATTATATATATATATATATATATATATATATATATATATATGTAATAAAACACTACATGTTAATGGCTTGGGAGCGAATACACAAGAGTGCGTAGGGATTTGCCGAAGAACGCTGATTCTTGCGAAAATGCACAGGCGCGCTGAACTATAATTGGTTAGAATTAGCACCTCACTATAACGCGTCATATGGGGTGATCGCTCGAATGTTCTACCAGATGCGAAATTACATAAGTTTTCTGCCCGCACGTGTACTTCGGGGTATTTCTAATAGATTCATTTGGTATTTAGGTCAAATTGAGGGATAATGTTCTGTTGCGATAGGACAAAATTAATGAAGGGAAGCGTTATTGTTTCAATTTCCCCCCCTCTGGAAAAGACTTGCGAGAGGGGCCGACTCCCTCAGCAAGGCTTCTTATCAGGCGAGAACCGCGTATAACAAAAAGAGTAATTTGGAAGAATAATTTTGAGGAATAATTTTTAAAAAGTTTTGGTTCAGGAGTTGAAAATTTGTTTAACTATCACTCTTGTGCGTTCGCACCAGTCATGGAATAGCATTCATCATATCATAAAATATTACTAAACTAAATAAGAAGATATGAATACACTTAACCCTCGTGGGTCCACCCATTTCGGTTACACTCAAGAACTTTGGGGTCATAAACGACCACACAAGTTTTCCTTTAATTAATTTATTATGATTATTGCATGTTACATACGTATATTTTTTTAAGTTTACACACTGTTTAATGATAAAAAAAGAAAAATTAAAAGACGCAATCAAAGTAAAATTTAGTTTAGGAATTAAGGGGGCACAGTACCCTGTCAAAATTTTTTTTATTTTAAGTATTTCAATAAACATTGCAATTGTATTGCATTTTAGCAGTCATTTTAAAACATATTCTGAAAGGTTAAATTTATTTTAACAGTAAATTTAATTAAAATTTTAATTTTTTAATTTTTTTTTCAATTTTTAAAAATCCTTATAACTTTTTTTCAAATATTAATATTTTTGCTCTAATTTTTTATAGGCAGTGTATTTATTTCTACTATATAAAACTTGGCATGGGCTTTTTAGATACTTTTAAAATTACATTTTATATAAATTTTTTTCTATCATTTGCAGTGAAAAACGATGAAAACTGGCACTTTGTTGTATATTTTTTAATATAAAAAAAGAAATAAGCATGTTATTGCATAATTCCATGCCAATTTTTATGCTATACATAATAGAAACCTGTATAAAAAGTTTAATACTTGTGTCTTAAATACAAAGAAAGTTTTAGCACTTTTACTGCATGAATGTCAAGAAAAAACAAACATGGAGAAAAAGCCATTTAAAGTTTTCATTTGTTAAAAAATGTCCTTTTAAATGAAATGATATACAAATTTTGTGGGTATTTATAATAGTCAATTAATATAATGTATATATAAAACATTTTATCCATCCAACTTCAATATAAAATATTTTATGCAATTTTAAAAACATGTCAGTGAACTGTAGAAAATAGAATCGACAACAACTGCTCTTGGTTTAATTTTTTTTAAAAATTCAACAAATAAATCTTAATGTTAATTCCATGCGAAGTTTCAATATACGTATAATAAAGAATATGTATAAAATCTTTTATATCTCTATCTGAATTATTAAAAAATATATAATGTTCTCAATATATGACAGTTAAGAAAAGATACCATCAAAAAAAAAATCATGCTACTTGAGAAAGACATACCTGAAATCTGTATAAAATTAATGTGGAACTAGATTTGATGTACAAAGTAATGCATATGTAAAGCATTTCAACCATGTTTTAACATCAAAAATTTCCTTAAGGGTTGTAAAAGCATGAAAATTTAAAAACAAATAAGAAAAATCGATGTAATTTTCATTCATGAAACATACCATTTACTACCACATTTTCTGAGAAAATTTTAAAAACATGCTTATTTTACTAAATTAAAATCCCCAGGTTTATAGGTAACAAATATAACGAATAGAAATATAGCGTAAAGTTCAAGTAAAAGCATAAAATATATACACTTCAGGAAGAAAAAAATGCTGATTACAATTTTTCAAAAGAAAATAAATAGTTACGTGCAGAACTACCATTACCATGTGTAAACAATCCAAACAGTTACTTTTAACGGTTACTTCTTTCGCTCTGGTGAACAAAAAAAATAATTTATTAATTATTAATTTGAGTTTTTAAGCTAGTGGAAAAAAATGCCACGCCCACTTTAAATGGTCACTTGTCCCTTTAATTTTCTGACAACATTATAAAAATCTAAATAACTTTTAAAGTATTCAAGATACAGCTTTGAAATTTGGTGATCATATATAGAAAGGCGGGGACAATAATTTGAGTCAATAAAAAAAATCGACATTTTGACGATTTTTAGGGTACTGTGTCCCCTTAAAAATATTATTTTAGAGTAAAACTTACAATAACTGTAGATTTATTGACCACTGTTATAGCCCTGAAACGAATGATTTTTGTAAATAAATTTCAAACACATGAGATTTTTCACTACATTTTTTATCCAGTCTCTTGGACAAAAGTTGTAACGTCCTCTTTTTTTGGCATTTGTTGGATCTACTGTAGGATCTATTTGCGATTTCTTAACAATTGCCGCGGCTGCTTCAGTTCTTGGGAGAAATTTTCTCTCCTGTAGTGCAGGTTTTATTCATAACCTAATTTTTCCAGAAAATAGCTTCTATTCTTTTTGTTTTCATGGTATGAAGGGTTGATTTCCCGCCAAATCAAAAAAGCACTGTACGCAGATACATCAAATATGTTGTAAAAAGTACAACTGGCCAACGAGCAGTTCCTCTTTTACAAGTGTAAGTAGCAGCTATTTGATCCAAAGCATCAACTGCTCCGTTTGTCGAATTGTAATCCAATATCATTGTTGGTTTTTATCAGATCTATTAATTATATCACCTTTGTTGTCCATGGTACTAATTAGAGTGACACATTTGTTTTTCTTTTGTGTATAAGCTACTAATGTAGTGTCAGTTGTAAATCCATAAATTCAGGTCAATACCTCCGATCCTTTCGAATGAGTAAATTCGATGGGAAGTTCCGGCTTATTTTTTCTTATTGTTCCTAGCATAGTTATATTTCTATTTAGTAGTAATTGGCCAAGTTCATAAGAGGAAAAACAATTATCGAAAGTAACATTATGTCCCTTGAAACCATAGGTCAAATCGAATACAACGCATAAAGCTTGTTTTTCTCTGGTGAGCCATCCTTTGGCTTTTCAGTGTATACTAGCATATTCCATGCATATGCACTTTTAGAGTCACAAAAAATCCATATTTTTATGCCATACTTCGACGGTTTCTACGGCATGTATTGACGGAAAGGGCACCGGCCTCTAAAACCGACAAGTTGTTCGTCGATTGTAACATTATTTCCTGGATTGTATAATTTTGGCAAATTTTCAACCCAATTCTCCCACAATTCTCGAATAGCAGCCAATTTACCACTCAGACGCCTTTCTGCTCCAGTCTCTTTATTGTCAAAACGAAGGATTCTAGATATAACTTTAAACCTCTTTAGAGACATTTCAGCTCGAAAAATAGGTCGTCCAAACTGTTCATCCCACAAACTTGTCAGTGCTTCGCCATGTGATTTGAAAACCCTAGCTAAGATTAGAAGCCCCAAATAGCAATATAATTCATTGTAATCTATTTTTTCCCACTTATCTCCGAATAATTTAGGACCTTCAATATTCGTCCTGTCTATAATAACTTTTTCAGTGGTAGGTGGAAAGTACAACAGAAAATTAGAATTTACATCTATTGCTCTTGATGATGCATATGATGTTGGTGCCGGTTTTAGTTTTATGATATTTACTGACGAAGTTCGTCCAGGTCCTGCGTATGGAGTATCATGCCATTCAGTTTTTTTTTTTCGAAAGCATATATTTACATGGACATAAGAACATTATAAGCATATAAGAACATGGAAGTGGTAAGCAAACAAGATAATATTTCTGGGGTCACCAGTGACCCCAAAGGTCTCGTGTGTAAAGAATGCAAATTTGGGAAAAATAAAATAAAATAAATACAATATAATAGCATTATTTTATATAAAAACAAAATGAATAAAAGTCACACCATGTCATTAAAAACAAATGTTTGATTAACAAGATATATTAAACAGAAATTGCATTGGGGTCATATATGACCCCAGGGACCCACAAGGGTTAAATTACATGCTAGGATGAGCATGGCAGTATTTCAATATTAACACAAAATTTAATATATACTTAAAATGGAATGTAAAAAAATAAGAGTTTATTAAGGAACACAATATATCACAACATTTGTTTTAAAAAATAAGTATTTAAAACTTTAAAAAGGCATAAAAGGAATGAAATTTGTCATATTCGGGTTTTTCATTCATGAGATCTAGAAATTTTACACATAATAGGTTTCGAAGAGGAAGTTTAAACAAGATAGTTTTTTTTTCAATTTCTTTAATTTAATTTAACTCGGTGACACGCAAAGTTTAACCACCTAAAAGTGGAGTCAAGGGTGTTAGGCACCAAAAAAAAAAAAAAAAATAAAAAAGGAAATGGATCTCTGGTTCATGAGGTTGGTCGTTATTCAGGTTTAGGCTTCATGATGTGTAGAAAATTGAATTGTTAAAATTCTTGGTAAGTAACTTCAGAGGCTTATCTATAATGGCTTTTTCAAAAGTATGTTATTTAGTTGTATAAATTATTCATTTTAGTTATTTATGCAAAATATGTGTGTCCTATTATTTGGTTACTTTTGAAATGAATGTAGCAGCAATTTTAAGATGGTCACGAATTATTCTATAAATTTGAAATTTCTTTTCATGTTACATTTGGGCAACGTAACTCCAAAGCATGGTATTCATATTTTTTGTTGTTTAATGCAAAATTTTTCGTTTGGGGAATGACAACATTATTTATTATTTTACTTTCTAGCTAACGGTTTGTTTTGTATAACATCATGCATTAACTTCAAATAGAAGACTGATTAAAATGATTAATATCCCATTAAAAATCTGTTAAGAAATGTAACTGAGTCCCAGTGCTTAATAAAAATGGATATAACACCATTCTTTTGCAGTACCTTTTGTCGGGATGATGCTATACACATAATGTCTAACAGAGCACCGAAGTGCGCAGCTAAAATCTGAAATTGATGTTTTAAATTCACATTAACTATTTTTTTATTTATTTTTTAATGATTTTATTTTAAGACGGCCGCCAAGCCTAGTATGTATAAATATTTAAAACTTAAATTTTCTGAAACAGGTTATGATGAGTTTGGTCTAGGGAAGAAGGGTTTCTATCAACAAGTTATGCTTAAGCCCTTCACTTAGATGTGAAAAATTCATGATTAGGAAATTAAGTATCAGAACTTAATAAGCTTGGATATTTGATATCACACCATTTTTTTAGTCATAACTCTTGTTTTGAAGTTTGGCGTTTTTTTACTTTTTAAAAGTTTTTTTAGTGGATATGAGTTATTTTTTTGAAATAGGTAAATAACCATTCACAAACTGGGCTTTTGTAGGCAAACAATAGCCTGATACCTGGAGTCTCATCATCAGTTACAAATGTGTCACTTTGTTAACTTAATTGGAGCACTTTTTGTTTTTTCGGATCTCTGTAATTGGCCTGGTTGTTTTTTCGTTTTAATTGTAATTTGTATGGCATTTTTCTATTCTAGTCAATCTTTATAAACACAATGGGAAATATTGAAATAAACACTATTTATACATCACTAGCTATTTTCCCGGTATTTATTTATCTCAATTTTTCTATTACACAGGAAAAGGAATGGATTATACATATAGTGTAAAATTTAAGTAATTTAATTTACAGGTATTTAAAAGTGAATACAGTTTACAAATGATAAAGTAAAATTACACATTCATTCTATTATAAATTTAACTCAAAACTTGACTATAAACAACATTTTTAATTTCCTATATTCCCCTTAGTGACTCCGAAACTGTGGATTCGACACTACTATCGGTCATTTTGGACATTTTATATTCCCCCTTTCTCCCCCGCCTCCCCCCTCAATACTGAGGAGATCTGAACTGTCACTTAAGCGGCATCGGAATTGTGACTATTCATCTCAGCGACTCCGAAAACTATGGATTCGACATTGTTCTCGGTCATTTTATACATTTTATATTCACCCTTTCTTTCCCCCTCGCCTCCCCCCCCCCCAATGCGGGGAGGGGGCTGAACTCTCACTTTAACGACATAGAGTGTCCCTATTAATTTCAGCGACCCCGAAAACTACGGATTCGACACTACTCTCGGTCATTTTGAACATTTTATATTCACCCTTTCTCCCCCCACCGCCTTCCCGACCAATGCTGAGGGGGGGGGGGGGGGTCCGGAACTCTCACTTAAACGGCATCGGGAGAGTCTCCCTATTCATCTCAGCGACCCCGAAAACTATGTGTTCGCACTATTCTCGGTCATTTTGGACATTTTATACTCTCCCCTTCTCCCCCCCGCCTCCCCTCAATGCTGATGGGGGGGAGGAGGGGGGGTCTGAACTTGCTCTTAAGCGGCGTCGGAAGTATCATTATTCAGCGATCCCGAAAACCATGGATTCGACACTAATATTAGTCGTTTTCCATTATTTTTATATGTTCCCCCTTCCCCTCCTAGGGGTTCTAGGTGTCATAGGGATATGTCACGCTAGGGGTTTCTTACACCCCCCCCCCGCCCAAGTGTTTCCCGTGGGAGCGTGAACAACATCTGTACAAAATTTCATCTCAATCGGATGAAACGTTGGGGAACGCATAAAGGAAACACACACAACCATTCCCTTTTATATATATAGATTAATCATTTGCTATATGTACATTTTGTATACGTATATGTATATTTTATTGAGAAATTGATATTTCTCTATTTTGCAAACCCACGTGGTTGTAGCAAAAAGTGAAAAATGAATAATAATTAATCCTTATTATTTGAATTCAATGCTTAGTATTTTCTATGGGCATATAAAACAAAGAAACAAATACGGACATACATATGCAAAACAATTAAAAATTCTCCTGAATACAACTGAGTTTTATGCGGCAATCGAACTCGCGCCGACGGTATGGAAGGATAACGCCATAACCACTCAGACACTGAGCGGTAATCGCTAGTCTTCTATGATTGAACGGTTGGAAAAATACTGATGCTGCTGAATAATGGTTGCCATTTTGGCGTCCTATCGCCCTGAGATGCTAATTTTTCAGTTTTATGCTAATTAAAGATAGAAATATTCAGTTTTTAACTGAAACATATAAAAGATTTTAAGTTAGCGAATAACTTATCGAAAAAACCAAGCCTCAATCGAATCTGTTCAATATTAAACTCTATAGGTCTTCTTAAAGTGTTGACGAAAAATTTCTTGGCGATAATACGATTCTAGCAAAACCCCAAACTTTACTGAAACTTAAAAATTCCATATATCGGTTAATTTTTAACTTTGAAAGTCCATTTTTATCTCAATTTAAAGTCCTCGCTGATAAGATTCTTCTACTTTTTGTTTTAATTTTGTACGATGCTTGGTTCATTCAGAATTTTATAATTTACGCAAACTGCTTTAACATGGCGAGAATAAGAGCAAGAGGTTCAGAGTATATTAGCAGTACGGCGGTCTGACGAATTTTTGTACTTTTGGCGCGTTTATTAATTTGGCGTCTATTTTGTTTTTTTTAGCTTGGCGTTGAAGGTCGACCGCCCTGCTTGATATATATATATATATATATACAGAGGCTGTTCACACATTTTTTAGACGATGTATATTGTATTCACAAAACTAAATTACATAAAATTCTTGTGTTTTAAATGTTCTATTTGACATCCCTTATTCTGAACTATCTTCCGACACCGCAATTTCCAGGATAATAATGCCTTTTGAAGTGTCAGAAGAGGTATTCTATCCCATTCCTAATGAACGGCTTTCCAGAGTCCTGTAAGGGTTTTGGGACGACGTGTGGATAATGCAGATTTTAAAAGTCTGAAAGCACAAAAGTCCATAGGTGAGACATCGGGAGATTTAGAAGGGACATCAGTGAAGGATATGGCCTTGATACCAGTTTTTTGTTCCATTTCTTTTAGGAAATGTACAGTGGATTTTGATGTGTGACTGCTAGCTTTGTCCTGATGGAGTCTCACAGATTGATAGCACTGTGGGTAAAGCGATGGTATTTCATTCAGAAAAATTGGCGGTAAAATATGTTCCTGATAGTATTTGGAGTTAATCTTGACATTTTTTTCCACTCTCTTTATTTTTAACTTGCCATTATAAGAAACACCAGCAACAATCATGAATCTCTTAGAAAAACTTTCTTTCGATTCTTTGAACCATGTACTTAAATTTTTTTCTCCCCTTTTATGATAATAAATGGCTCTTTTTTTGTTGCAATCATTTAAATACACCCATGATTCATCTATTGTGACAATTGTTTTCCATTTTTCTTTGGATAAGTGTTTCTCATATAGAATTCTGCAGCGTGTCCTGCGTTCAGCGATATGATTTGGAAGAAGACGATGCACATTGCGTTTTTCCGCTTTCTTAAGATTTAAATCAACGTTTATCATTTTGTTTACAGTGGACACCGAGCATTTGAATGATTTTCCAACTGTCCTTTCACTAGAGGGATTTTCTTTTAATATTAAACAACGTACCTTTGCAATAGTCGAAGATGTCCGTTTTTTCCTTGGATACTTGTTTGGAATTTTTGTCCCACTTGAGGCTCCAATTTCACGTTTCTTTCCTTTCTTGTTGACGATATTACCTATCGACGCTTTAGATATCACAAAACCATGACTCTCACATCGTTTTTGGATAACGGAGTATGCATATTTCTCTTCGGAAAGAGAATAAATGTAGCCTTCGAACCACTGCTTTGTTAAAAACGCCATTTTGAAAAAACAAAACAAAACTTTTTAGCCGCAGACGATACTTTTGACTTTTAAAAACATAGTACAATTGCAATTATTTCTTTTGCAGAAAACGATTTTTTATTACCGCTTACCAAAATCGTCTAAAAAATGTGCGAACAGCCTCTGTATTTATAAAGGCAAAATATTTTACTATGCAAACATCATGGCCTTCATTAAAATAATATTTCAATATTCTTTCAACAGTTTCATTATAACCTTTTAATTGACTGAATAGCTGATATTTTCTAATTTTGAGAAGGACTTAATTAAAAAAAATCTTTTTAGCAAAGTATATAGGGCAAACCTTGTACTGCAATATGTTGTTTCCACATATTTTGAGGAGATAGCTATTAAGTACTACAAGCTTTAATTTTGAAATACGATTCTTTAATATCTCTAAATTACTTTTTTTTATTATTTTTTATTTAATTGCTTCATAAAACCAGATATCTTTAATTAAGCATTTATAATTATTCAGTTAAAAATAATTTCCTTTCAAATTGCAAATCGGTAGGGTTTACTGCATAATGACCTCTAAATTAAAACAACTTATGCACTTTTATTTTTGGGGCTTTTATAAAAGAAATACGTTAGTAAAAAAGACATTTATTAAAATCGCTTTAACTGGAAGTCTTTGTATACCAGAAATATAAAATATCTGTATTTGCCAGTACCTTTTACCAGATATTTAGCTTATTAAAACTTTTTAAAGATTATTTTGCTGATCAATTGATGCAAAACTTTATGATTGATTAAATAAATCACATTCATGAGACTTCATCAAGTCTCTATGAAAACCGACAATAATTAACATTGAATTAATTAAAATCTATAAATCGCTTAAAAATATCACGTAAATGTATGCAAAAAACTTAATATGTATGTGCTTAATATTCTAAAGAATTTAGACTAACTAATTCTTTTAAATCGTGGGATGGAATGTTAAATTCATTATATTTGTTGAATTTACTTAGTTCTCGATTTTGTTGAATTTATCTCCATCTATTTGGTACACTTTATGCATTTGTCACTCTCTGATTGCGATTACTGTAGTAGTATTATAAATACTTTGCAAATTAACGTTTTTTTCTTTTTACTGACAAATAGTTTCATAAACTAATGGTGATCCTAAGTTTCCATCATTAATTTGTCGATTTTCTTTGTCTCCATTCAATTATTTGAAAAGCGGCCGCCTCTTAAAGAAGGGTTCAATTTAATGTAGCGTCACACATATATTCAGAGCATTCAGATCTATTCCATAAAATTCCATTTTTTAAACAATCCAGGATTGCAGCATCGTCTATTGGGTGAGTGACCGATTAAGCCAGAAGATATTTTTTTTGTTAATTCTTTCTTTCTTAGCTTTGCAGCAATGTCGAGCGACCTGTCTCCGTGAGTTAAATCAATGGCGTAAATTTGAGTCAACAGTCTACTCGATCTCTAACCGATCAGTTGATGACGGAGTTTAGAGCATGAAGGAATGTTACTCTTAGAGTATTTGTTTTTGATGTGACACTAAATATAAAGAGTGTTACAATTGACTGATATATGTCGTAGAAGTAAGTTCAATTATATAATTAGCTGATGACAAAAACTCTATAATTGTAAACCATTCAATTATTTTCTGAAATGTACACAGTTATGAAATTATACTAGTTTTTAACACATCTTTTGATAATTTTGAAAGAAAAAAAACGGGAGATACAATGATAATCTGGGCCGTGGCGGCCTTGTGGTACAGCGTGCTGGTTTTTGGTGCTGAGGGTGCTCAGATCGAATCCTGGCGAAGTGCCACCAAAATACCTCCGTTTGTGTCGTCCCTTCATAGGGGGCAATTCTGGTTTGCCTGTATGGCTCCCTCATAATAAAATGGCCAGTAAAACTGCGGTGAACCATAGGCGAATGTCTTCGCGACAAGTGCTTCCGCATTGAAAAAAACATGATAATCTGGAGTGTTTGCTTATATTTTGAGTGAAGCGCCTCCTCATTATAAACCATGCTGATTGGGGAAAAAGATACAGCAATAAAGTGAGAAGGGGAATATTTTACAATAAGGGGCATTAAATAGGGTCGATTGCTTTAAACTTTCGTCGTAATTTTTTTTCTTCCATTTATGGCAAAATAACTATAACATTGAATATCTATACCCGACTCGATGAATGGTATATATCATATGTGTTATCATAAATGGCGCGGGTGTAAATGAAGTCAAGATTAAAAACACTCCCTATATATGCAGCAAATTTACATTATATTAAAAATTTCTAATGAAATTTTGAGTTTTTTTCAACTCTGTTGAAGAAGACTGTTGTTCATAACAGCTGTCAGATTAATTTCTTCTTTAAACAAGCATAAAAATTAATCTTATAAAGTTCCTGTTGGCTTTTAAATGAAGTTTGTATATCTTTTTAATATAGCTCTCCTGTCAAGACATGTACATTTCGATAAACAAAATTGAAAGAATAGAAATTTGAATTTAACTTCCTGATTTTTATGCTGCAACATATATTTGAATGGGATTCTAGGAACGCCTCTTTTTTGTCGTTAACCACAAGTTATTTACCCACGATCTCAGAATTCCATTTGCATTCGAAATTCAAGGAAATTCATATTTAAAGCAGCTGCTAAATTTAAAACATAACATAGTCCGAAGAAATATTCAAATGAATTTATACGATTGATTCTTAAAACTGGAAAGTATGACATCGCAAGACACATCTATTTTCTAAAAGCGTTATAATGTATTAAAATTGAGTTGGTGACTGAAAACACGTACATGAATACAGAAATACGTAAAAAATATTGTCATAGCGACATTTTAGGATAACCGTCAATTTTACTTGTATTTCTTACAAAATTCCCTTTATCTTTTACTACGGACTTAATTTTTTCATAAAATTGCTTTTACAGAAAATAAATATTAAATTCAAATTAATATCAATTAAATTCGATGAGATTGGTTTATTTTGAATCTTTAAATACAGTAGGAAGCAATTCTTTTATCCGAGAAACATTCATTTATCATCTATACGTGCATCTATAGTGACTGATCATTTAATTTCCTTTATAAGTCTATTGATAATTGAACGATATTCTATCCTTTGAGAGTAAAATGTTAACAAATTATAGAAAAAAGAAAATATATTTTTGAGGTAAAAGATTAAATGCATCTTTTGGAGTTGAAATATATTTTACCCAGCAGGACGCCGGTGGTGAAAATATCGAACAGTACAATTTTCGCCCTCCTGTCTTTTTTGTGATGCTGCAGACGCCAACTTTATGCTGATGAGCACATAGTAAGGGCCAAACTTGCATTTATAGCTGTTTTGTAAGATGAAGATGCTTATCTTTGCCTCTTCATAATAAGATGCATGTTTTATCATAATCCAACTGTCTAAACATTGTCCCTCGAATCAAGGAATATTCCAGCTTCTTCTTTGTGTAGGTTGTATTCTTTGCTCTGTCAATAATCAGTAAAAATTGAGAAACATTATGTTACAGCAAGTTTGGAGTTTACAGGTCATTTATAGTCTGCCGAGAAGCCATTCCAATATGTGAAAAGTTTATGGCTGCTTAATACGCCTCTTATGACTGTGAGTTTTATTATATTTAATATGTTTAAACATTGGAAAAAAAATTCTTTGCCTTGAGGCTGCCGTGTACTAACCCTATTGGATTCGCTCATCTCAATGTTAACCTCCAGAGAAAATTTGTCCAAGCATTGCTGGTTTGTATTAACCTTTTCCTTACGGGGTGGGATAACATGTATCCCAAGAATACGGGCCCAAGAAAAAATTATATATATTTATATATATATATATATATATATATATATATATATATATATATATATATATATTTGTAGGACGGCGTCTAGGGGTAAGTAACTTTACGGAAAGAATTATACGAAAGAAATAAAAAGATTAATATCTAAACTAACATTTTATTTACTTTTAAACACGTAAAGAAAAGACATCACGCTATTTACAATTTACAAATTTACGAGGAAGGTAATTAAGGTTTACTACAGAGCATGGTTCACCTGTGAGATGGGGACTCCGAAATATCCCAATTCGTTTAGCGAATTCGATAAAAACGCGACGCGGAAAAGGCACGACTTTACTCGTCCATGTCAGCGGGGGGTCTGCGAGTGAGCTCCGAATGCTCTCTCCGAAAAGGTGACGTCATGCGCGTGCAAAGCTTTCCTATTGGACGCTTAAGCCCAACGGAATAAAATTCGTTCAGGTCGAAGTCTCCATCTCTCGCAAATCAATTTTCTACATATATATATACTAGCTGTACCCGTCCCGGCGTTGCTCGGGTAATGTAATTACCAAATTTTTAGTAGCCTTAACCCTTTATTAATGGGCGTCGCTGTCATCCTTTTCCTCACCACGATACATTATTTTACCCATATAAATTTAATCCTTTTTGGCACATTTTGGCAAAATTTTTGACATAGGATTACTTAAAACTTTCCACAATAGTCAGCGAGACGAAAAACGTATTAAGATGTTTATTGTGCTGAAATCTTTGAAATCTTCATAGATT